>OU696593.1:840000-935000 GCA_916048095.2 Sacculina carcini | reverse complement strand
AATGCACAAGAGATTCCAGTACCTGATCCACCTGATCCTCTCCACTAGTAGTAGCTGTTGTTGTTGTTGTTGCAGACTCCAAGTTATCCCCGTCTAAGTCACACAACAACAACAACAACAACAACAACATTATGCTATCATCAGTAAGAAAAAAAACATTAAAAATCAAGTCCTTTATGACATTATATTACATGTTATCCTATTAAATCATCTTATACGATATGAAATTATATATTATTACCAGATATAAGACATTATACATTACAACATAATACATTGTAATGTATTTTGTTGATATGTATTATCTTGATGGTAATTGATGGTAATTTTTGTGCACTGCACTGATTGCAAATTTTCTAAATGTCTGTTTGTACCCTATCTCCTCCTAAACCACTGGACCGATTTTGATGAAACTTGGTCCCTAGGGGTAAAATGGATGCAAGAAGGTCATAGGCTAGGTTTTGTTGACCTCCGAGGTCATTTTCAAGGTCATTCAGGTCATTTGTGTCTGTTTACCCTATCTCCTCCTAAACCACTGGACCGATTTTGATGAAACTTGGTCCCTAGGGTTAAAATGGATGCAAGAAGGTCATAGGCTAGGTTTTGTTGACCTCCGAGGTCATTTTCAAGGTCATTGAGGTCATTTGTGTCTGTTTACCCTATCTTCTCCTAAACCACTGGACCGATTTTGATGAAACTTGGTCTCTAGGGGTAAAATGGATGCAAGAAGGTCAACACCTCGTATTATTCAGTTGTACTCACTCTTGTGACCTTCTCTGCGTCTCCTGGCAGTACAGGACTGCGTGACCCCGGGGCTTGTCGGGTCAACACTCGCCGGCGAGGTCAACAATTGTCTGAGGTCAGCGTCGGCGACCTCATCGTGACCTTTCTTTGACCTCGATGGTCTTCTGCTCTTGGTCTGAGCAGGAATTACTGTTGATTCGTAAGGTTGACCACTCTGTATAGTAAATAATCATTATTATTATTATTATTATTATTAAAATTAATAAACAAGGTTTAAATAGGAAGACAGTGTTATGAATGTTATATATGAATTACATGCAACTGCAATCTCCATGCATCTTGATCATCAACAAATACACACACACACACACAACATAACACACACACACATACAACAGTACTTAATCTGTGGAGGCATGAAAACGCCAAATAAAAATATTTCTTCTCGAGTTAACAAAGCGGGTGTTGGATGTCGCAGCATTTTAACATGTTAAAATTAAATATTTAAAATGAATGATCTGCTTTTTTTCAAATGAAGGAAGATATATAGAGAGAGAAAGAGAGTTTGACAAGTAATTAGGTTTCAGTCGAAAAGATGTGAAAGCTAATAGAGAAAGAAGCAAGAGAAATAAACGATGAATTAAATGAAATTATCATAATATTAAATACCTAAATATAAGTATATATATATACAATATTGCACCAGACTGATTGAAAGGACAGGTGACGTGTCCCTATGACGTAATGGAGCACGAATAACAGTGTGGGGAGGGGGGGTTGTGTGACAGCAGGTGCAAATGAGGAGATTACATCGGTGATGAGTTTGCCACGAGTTTTGTTGCGTTGTCGATGATTAGTGCGTTTTGCAACTTGCAGCAGAAGACGTTCCCGCGTGGTGCGATACTCCAGGGCGAACTCGGAGATCACCTTGCATGTGAGGGTGGGGTTCATCTCAGCTCCGTCACGCGCACTTCCCAGCCAACGCAGAAACTCACCAAACCTGTCGGCAATAATAGAAAGTCTAACAAACATTCGCCCAATTATCCAGCTTAAAAAGTTATATTTCTATTTATCAATTATAATTTATTCTGTATATTTTATTTATTACATACCATATTTTCCCGTGCATAAGATACACCTTCAAATTTCAGGCAAAAATTCCGGGAAAAAAGTGCATATAATTTATTGGTATTTGTGGTATCTATTTTCGTCTATTATTGGTATCTATACTGGTATCCAACTATAAGAGTCCTCCTGTTTGTAAAGTGAAAATTTAGACCAAATAAGGGTTTCTTATACACGGGAGAATAAGGTAATATATATAATAGTATGTCACGCAGGAAATTGGCGGCGCTAGACACGAGGGTAGCACGTGCATCACCTGTGCATCACGCGACGTTTAATAATGCCAAGCAGGATAATTCTCTCTGCACAGTCGGCCAGGTAATCGGCCACTTTCTGCTGCAACGGAGCCTGTCCATCATGCTTGACTATCTCGCGCAAATGATCCCATGAGCTCTTGCAGTCGGACTCCAGCCTGCTGATCGAAGCTCCCAGCTCGCTTGAGTCCGCGCGTGAACTCCGAGTAATTGCCCCTATCTGGTCACGTGATCAAACAGGCGGCTCAGCATATCAGTCACGTGCACCAGGTACACTAACACTATGTGTGTGTCAGTGTGTCAGTGTGTCAGTGTGTATCAGTGTGTCAGTGTGTATCAGTGTGTGTCAGTGTGTCAGTGTGTCAGTGTGTGTCAGTGTATCAGTGTGTGTCAGTGTGTCAGTGTGTCCATGTGTGTGTCAGTGTGTGTGTCAGTGTGTCAGTGTGTGTCAGTGTGTCAGTGTGTGTCAGTGTGTGTCAGTGTGTGTCAGTGTATCAGTGTGTGTCAGTGTATCAGTGTGTCAGTGTGTCAGTGTGTATCAGTGTGTGTCAGTGTATCAGTATGTGTCAGTTTGTGTCAGTGTGTTAGTGTGTGTCAGTGTGTATCAGTATGTGTCAGTGTGTGTCAGTGTGTGTCAGTATGTGTCAGTGTATCAGTGTGTCAGTGTGTGTCAGTGTGTATCAGTGTGTCAGTGTGTATCAGTGTGTCAGTGTGTATCAGTGTGTCAGTATGTGTCAGTTTGTGTCAGTGTGTCAGCGTGTCAGTGTGTGTCAGTGTGTCAGTGTGTCCATGTGTGTGTCAGTGTGTGTGTCAGTGTGTCAGTGTCTGTCAGTGTGTCAGTGTGTGTCAGTGTGTGTCAGTGTGTCAGTGTGTGTCAGTGTGTGTCAGTGTGTGTCAGTGTGTGTCAGTGTGTGTCAGTGTGTGTCAGTGTATCAGTGTGTCAGTGTATCAGTGTGTCAGTGTGTATCAGTTTGTGTCAGTGTATCAGTGTGTCAGTGTGTCAGTGTGTCAGTGTGCGTCAGTGTATCAGTGTGTCAATGTATCAGTGTATCAGTGTATCAGTGTGTCAGTGTGTCAGTGTGTGTCAGTGTCAGTGTCAGTGTGTCAGTGGTTCTTATCCATTTTCAGTTTTCCCACCTTTTCCAAATCAGAAGTCAGTTCTCGAACCCCCTACATATTTCATCACTATATGAAAAATATAAAAATAATAACTACCTAATAGGGAAACTTTTTTTTCACTCAATATTCATTCATACAGTTCGAATTTCCTGTAAGAAAAACGTTTTTTTTCTAGCAAAAATAAAAACCACAGGTATAGACATATCTTTTCTTCAATGTTTATCAGATTTATTGCACCCCTAAGGATGTAGGCAACCCCGGTTTAAAACCCCTGATGTATGTATAATAAAGTAGTCAGATTTATTGTACATACATCATCAAGCTTAGTACACAAAATCTTACAATACACACATGTGCACATGTGCACACACACACACATATTATAGACAAAATTCGCTAGCATATTAATATGACGGATTCTCCAATATCAAATATTATATATACATATAGGACATGAATATTGTGATGTGAGGTGTAAGGTGAGGTGTAAGGTGAGGTGTAATGTGAGGTTTAAGGTGAGGTGTAATGTGAGGTGTAATGTGAGGTGTAATGTGAGGTGTAATGTGAGGTGTAAGGTGAGGTGTAATGTGAGGTGTAATGTGAGGTGTAATGTGAGGTGTAAGGTGAGGTGTAATGTGAGGTGTAATGTGAGGTGTAATGTGAGGTGTAATGTGAGGTGTAATGTGAGGTGTAAGGTGAGGTGTAATGTGAGGTGTAAGGTGAGGTGTAGTCACCTCCGAGTATAGATCTGTGGAGTCTGGGAACTTTTCCATCACGATGGCTGTGACATGATGTAGCAGAGAGTGTTTATGAACGGTGTCCTTGACCTCAGGCACCTTGGACAAGTACTCCAAGTGGAACCCCTTGGTCTGACATCATCACAAACATCATCATCACAAACATCATCATCACAAAATCATCATCACAAAATCATCATCACAAAATCATCATCACAAAATCATCATCACAAAATCATCATCACAAAATCATCATCACAAAATCATCATCACAAAATCATCATCACAAAATCATCATCACAAAATCATCACAAAATCACCATCACAAAATCATCATCACAAAATCATCATCACAAAATCATCATCACAAAATAATCATCACAGAATCATCATCAAAAAATCATAATCACAAAATCACCATCACAAAATCATAATCACAAAATCACCATCACAAAATCATAATCACAAAATCACCATCACAAAATCATCATCACAAAATCATCATCATCACAAAATCATCACAAAAACATCATCACAAAATCATAATCACAAAATCATCATGACAAAATCATCATCACAAAATCATCACAAAAACATCATCACAAAATCATAATCACAAAATCATCATGACAAAATCATCATCACAAAATCATAATCACAAAATCATCATCACAAAATCATCATCACAAAATCATCATCACAAAATCATTATATAAAAATATCACAAAAACATCATCTGCTTAAACTTAGTTCGTACACAATTATTGAGTAATTAAAACATTAATCAAAAATGTCAATCAGAGAAAATTTATACGAATTGAAAACTCGTGACGTTTATTTAGAAGATACGCCACTTTTAATGAAAATAATGTGTTTATATTTGTATTTACATTGCAGAAGCCAACGCATTAAAAAAAAACATCTTATAATTAAAATCACATTTGAGGCACATTTTTATTAACACATAATAAAATATCCCTTGTGAAATATTTACTGTGCTAATTACAAATATGTTTAGGATAATTGGACCATTTTATGAGTGTTAATTTTAGCAAGAGAAACTTATTTTTTAAAGTAGCAGAGATGAGAAGCAGAAATTACCGCTGATCCATTGAGAAAGTTTCCGACATTTGTCAACACGGATAAGATGCAGCGAAATGTCTGGTTTTTACGCAATATTTGCATGCCCTGCTTCAAGTCCATCAACTGCTCAGCTATTTCCTGCCATCAAACATTATTAAATACAAGAATTATATCTATTAATCTGAAAAAAATGATTGAAAGTGAAATGTCAAATATTGAATCATTTCACTGAACAAGTATTTTTTGAAGAATTATCGTGATTCATATTCAGCACAAACCTCACTTTTTCTAGTCGTTTATGCAAATAATAATTTTGAAAGACAACATCTCCATTAAATACACCAATAAAATAAGTTTTTTTCTATGAAAAGACAAAGTTACAAGTTAAGTTGAATATATTTCGAAAATATTTCCATTTTACAATATAACATTATTTAAAAAATAATACATTAGATAATTTTGTAATGAATTGTGATTTTTGCAGAAAAAACACCATTATCCCTGCATATTATACATTAAATTGCATTTTAATTCCAAAAATTGCACGAAACCAGAAACTACAACTTTTTGTACGGTAGATTTCATATTACCCATATATTATGAGCTTATGAGGGCGTATTATGCATATTTGTGCTTGAATACACGTGTGCATGTGCTCGCGTGCCATACCCACCTTCTCCGTGGTGTCATATTCCAACTTGAACGACCACAACTTGAGTCGCGCGTGCAGTTGAGATATGGAGCCGAGCGTGTGGAGGAAATTCTCGGCCGTAGCAAGAGGAAGATCAGGATTGTTGAGTTGTGCGTTATTAATCAACTCTATTTCGCCCTTGCTAGGCATCAGCGACAATATCCTCTGTAAGAGTAACCACAGCAGAAATTATCAATATTATCAGAAGAAATTATCAATATTATTAGCAGAAATTCCAAACTAAGATAATAAACAAACAAACAAACATGTATTTGATATAGCGCCGAGTAGAGCAGAGGCGCGTAAAAGAGTAAAACTGGTGCCAACAATATAAAGGAGTATTAGCTCATAGAGGGAAAATAAATGAGCCAGCAAAAATAACACACATGATAAAAAAGAGAAAAACGAGTATAAAACAGCAAAAGAAATATCTTACACATTAACACACATCACATCATACATTAACACTGGTAACCAAGAAAATAGATCACCATAAATTTCAGAATCATTATAATAATTCATCATAAAAAGTGCTTAAAGTATGCACAAATTTTGTGTGCAAAAATTACGAAAAGAATTTTAGAGATTTATGAAGAAATCGCGTGCAAAAATTCTCATGAATATACTATTTTGCAAAACATTATTCATAATATGGATTTTTTAATATTCCGTAATTGTCTTATTTTGTTGCTGATCCAGTTATATTAATGCGGTTGAATTCAGGGAACTTGAAGCAAGGTAGGTTACTAGAGGGTGGGTTGGAGACAGGACAACAACACAGCTCATCTCCTGTGATATACAAATACTCCCACACACATACGAGACACATACACACACACACACACACATAGATATCGTACACACATACACGCACACATAGATTCATTCAGGTACTTATTATTAGAGTAATTATTTGAAAAAATGAGATAAGAAAGCACAAAGATAATAGACAAATGGAGAAGAAAGAGTGTGCAGGAAAAAGTCTAAAAAAATTTATTTAATGAAAATATTAATTGAATAAAATATGCAGTATGGGAAGAAAAAAACGTAAAAAATAAAAGTAAAATATAATCCAATAAAAAATCCATTAAAAATAAAATATAAATAAATAATAATCAGATGAAGAATAAAAACATGAGCAGAAAAAATTCAAATGTGAGCAGAAATTCACCTCGATGCCCTCCTTGCCGATGATAGTTGAGTCCATCTTAAGAATGGCAGTCTTGATGGTCCTGGGAGGAGGCAGCTTAGTGAGGCTGATGTTGATCGCGTTGGATCTTTTATGACTGAGCACAATAATCTCCTTGATGTTCCTGCTATCCTGCTGTTTCTGAATGTTGCACACAATGTTGCACACAATGTTGCACACAATGTTGCACACAATGTTGCACACAATGTTGCACACAATGTTGCACACAATGTTGCACACAATGCTGCACACGATGTTGCACGCAATGTTGCACACGATGTTGAACGCAATGTTGCACACAATGTTGCACACAATGTTGCACACAATGTTGCACACAATGTTGCACACAATGTTGCACACAATGTTGCACACAATGTTGCACACAATGTTGCACACAATGTTGATGACGTGGTTGAAGTTTTTATTGAAGCAAAATATTCATTCATTCACTCATTAAGTTCATCTATTTACACCAGCATTTTAGGAGGTCAGAAAGCATACATGGCACGTAATTTACGGTAATAAGAATAATATACATTAATAAGCATTTACAGTCAGTTCTCACACCCCCTGGATTCACGAAAATATAAAAATACAAACGACGTAATAACAAAACATTTGTTATTTAATATTCATTCATACAACTGCTTTAAGAGGATTAAGCTAAGCTGCGTTTTTCAGGAATTAGAATTGAATTATATTATACGTTTTTCAGGAGCTCTTTAGGGATTCCTTCGTTGGGGGTGGATGGTGGCGGCAGTGTGATGGAGAGGAGTGGTAGCTTGGCAGGAATAGGGGGTACGACTGCAACAAGAAGGAGCGATAATCCACCTGGGTTGGCTCCTGTTGCAGTCGTTCGGTGGTTGAATTAAAAATAATAATAATAAAAATTCAGGAAAATATAATGTATAGGTTAAATATAATATTTCTTTAAAAAAAATCTCAGCAATCCTTGCACCCCCTAGGAACCTACTTGCACCCCTAGGGGTATGAGCTCCCCCGGTTAAGAACCGCTGCCAATAGAAGCAGGAGCAGTAATAACACACCTTGACAGCAGCCTCCTTCACCTTCATTTCAAACAAGTGTTCCAGTTTCTGTTTGTCGACCAGCACAGCGGGTAAATTCTCCCAAATGGTCGCCTCTTTGCTAGCACAATTCGCCGGAATATCCAACTGTTTACACAGCGAGTCACACCACAACAATGGTGTTGTTACTAGTTGTTACACCACAACAAATTGTGTTGTTACTAGTTGTTACTACTTAATAGTAGTGATTATTATTAATATTATTATTACATTGTAGTTATTATATTATATAGTTATAGTTATAGTTATTATATTATATAGTTATAGTTATAGTTATTATATTATATAGTTATAGTTATTATATTATATAGTTATAGTTATTATATTATATAGTTATAGTTATTATATTATATAGTTATAGTTATTATATTATATAGTTATAGTTATATTATTATAGTAATTATTATTATAATTTAGTTATTATTACTAGTAGTTATTTGTACTAGTTGGATAGGCACAGAAATGAGTCAGAGGGGCTTCCGCCTACCAGTCACGTGTCCTATTTCCTCATAAACAATAGTTGTTGTTGTTGTTGTTGTTGTTGTTGTTGTTGTTGATTTTCGTTGGGTATTATCTTCCAGCTTTCTGTTGCTCCATTTTGAGAACTATATTTATGAACGCCCTTATTTATCCTGCTGTTTTGTGGGCCAACAATATTATTTCTACCAGGATTTGGAAGATTCAAACAGCCTCCTGTTAAGTGTGTGTGTGTGTGCTTGTGTGTGTGTGTGTGTGTGTGTGTGTGTGTGTGTGTGTGTGTTTGAATAATTTCAACTGAACTGAAGTCATCCAGTGGGTGAATTACAAGTGGAAAAAGCAATGACAATGATGAAACGATGAGCACAGGTGACTGAGACACACACAGGGGTGTAGATTTGTGTCGAGGCTCGGGGGGATGACAGCCATCATGCAATAGTGTGTTCAAAGTTGACTCAGTTGGTCAATTGCATGAGACCCTCAACTATTTTGTGTCTATTCAATTACAACACACATATCTCAATGAAAAGTAATTATAGAAAAGTGGTGAAATCACGTGATTAATCTCGCTCACCTCTCTCCAGAATAATTTGATTGTCTTTCTGTTCTTCGCCTCTTGCTGAATGCCGTCTCTGCAGTCCGATGTACCGTTCACTGAATGCGACCCGTTCATACTGACACGTGACGTTCTGCCGGTGTATCCTCCGTTGTGGACTGGTGGAGCAGGAGGTGGAGGTGGTGGAGGAGCCACTCTTACTGCTCCAGCAGGAGGCAGGGGTGGAGGAGGTGGAGGCGCCGGGGGAGCTGCTCCAGAAGGACTCTCATCTGCTGCTGCACGAGACATGCACGTGTTCATCTCGTCTTTCTCGGTGAGATCGGTGAAGTCGAGGTCGGCCAGTTTGAGAGGTCGGTTGAGACTGTGCACCAGTTGTTCCCAGTGAATATCACTGTCGGATTTTCGCACCGCGTCCAGGGAGCTCACCTGATGCTGCTGTTTTGGCGGCTCGCAAGGAGCACCTTGCTCGTGCGTACTGCACGTGCGATGCAGATGTTGATCATTGGCTCGTCGGCGGGAATCCAGAGCAGCCTTATTCTCCTGATTCAGCAGTTTCTCCTGCAAATCCTTCACACTCTCCTGCCGATGCTGAATTTTGTCCTCGTGCTTCTTCTCCGGTGAGGTCCTCGTCTTGTGGTACATCATGCCCAACACCCAGGGCTTCTTCAAAATTTTCGATTCGGAACGTACGAGTGTGGTCGCTGGCTTGTCCTGAAATTGAACAGGCAAAAAGGAACAACATTGATGAATGTACGAAAGATATGAGCACATTTCTGTCAAAAATGTCAAAAATTGGCCAAAAATTGAACAGGCAAAAATGAACAACATTGATGAATGTATGAAAGATATGAGCACATTTCTGTCAGCGAAATCAATGAATTAACACGAGCATGGACCACGAATAAATATAGATTTAACTCAACAATCGATAATAAACAATTTTCACGTTCCCGCGACGTTTTGAGCCTTATAATGTGATCTTGAAGATCAGGGATTTTTGTAGTTGAATGTATCTGTAATGTGATGTCGTGTATTATTTAGTATGTATAAAAAGTTGGAGTATGCTTTACTATATAATCACGTGTTGTTGAAATTATTCACGTAATAATTTATGTGATGTGGTTTGTGCGAGTTGTGTGTGTTGTCATGGTAACGTATTGAGGACTCGGTTAGCTCGAGAACGTGCAATTGTTATGTAGAAGCCTTAATTGTTAATTATCTTAAATAAATTGTTATTTTTAACTTGTGGAGAATCGTCATGACGCATCAAGATATTAGATTTCATGACTCAAATCCAGAGCAACAGTATGACTTTTAACTTCAACAGTTAACTCCGTCAATGTTTATGAACGCGTTATGAACACTAACACTGCAGTTTGAGGATTTTCTGCTTTGATGCATAAAAGTGGCGCTGTTAGTCTTCTCAGGAGATCCACTCTGCACGTGTTTCTTGCACGTGCTAGCATTTTCTTCTGAGTCTTGTCTGACAATTTTCATGTCATTCGCGTTTTCTGCAGGTGTTATTTTGTGCACACCTGTTGTGTGGACGGAGTTCTTGCAGCCATTGGAATGTTTGCGTCTGAGTTCCTGTGAATTATCAGTAAAAGCTCTCTTTGTGTTCTGTGTTTCAACTATCTGGTGAGAATTTTGAGAAGATACAGTGAATTTTTATGTATAAACCAGGTTATATATGAATATTTACTTAAGGTAAAACACACAAATACATGGTGATTACTTGTAATTAATCACAAATTAACTGATAAAAATCGCTCAGTCAAAGTTATTGCCAAAAAGAGAAGAATTCATCAAAAGTGACGTTCAAATAGAAATGCCGTTCAATTATATCAGCGTTTCTTAGCCATTATTTTCTTAGCCATAACAAATATTTCTTATATTCAATATTCATTCATACAACTCCTTCAACAGGATGAAGCAAAACTACGTTTTTCAGGAAAAATGTAATGTATATGTTAAGTATATTTATTTTTTTAGATTACACGAATCCTTTCACCCCCGGTTAAGAACTCCTGAATTAGAGGTTTCACAGTAAGTCCAACAGAGAGATGACTCACTTGTGACGTCACAGATTGACGGCGTTCTCGATGACGCAGTGATTTTCTCTGCCTCTCGCTGTCATCATCAGTCGTGCGAGGGTGCACTCTGAAAGCAGCAGCATTGTCACGCGATAAAACCACAAGAAGGTGGCTAATTCCACACACAAAATAGAGACAATATTGAACAACATTAATACAAAATATTAGTTTTATTAAAATTATTTAACAAGGATTTAAATAGGAAGACAGTGTTATGAATGTTATATATAAATTACATGCAACTGCAATCTCCATGCATCTTGATCATCAACAAATACACACAGACAGACGGACAGACAGACAGACAGACAGGATGAAAGTGTTAGTTTATAATAATTGAAATGTGGACGGAGTCACCATGGAAGTTCTCTAAATCTCTTCTTATATTTACCTCACAGGAAAAATTTGAGTTTTCACACAATGGAAAAAATTACGGAGCCAATTATCGACGACACTAAAGCAAATAGGAAACATATCAGATTTCAAATATATTAAATTAAGATTGAAACCAATGGGTGTTCACCACCCGCTCGGATAAATCTGGTTTGTTTTCGTGTATGTACGTGTTTCTTGTATTGTCTTAATATCATGTTTATTATTCTGAATGGCAAACCAATTTGATAGATAGATAGATAGATAGATAGATAGATAGATAGATAGATAGATAGATAGATAGATAGATAGATAGATAGATAGATAGATAGATAGATAGATAGATAGATAGATAGATAGATAGATAGATAGATAGATAGATAGATAGATAGATAGATAGATAGATAGATAGATAGATAGATAGATAGATAGATAGATAGATAGATAGATAGATAGATAGATAGATAGATAGATAGATAGATAGATAGATAGATAGATAGATAGATAGATAGATAGATAGATAGATTGATAGATAGATAGATAGATAGATAGATAGATAGATAGATATATAGATAGATAGATAGATAGATAGATAGATAGAATTTAGTCGACCTGAGTCCTGATTGAAGCAGGATCTTGCAGTCTGTGGTTCCATTGTCCTCCTTGTCCAACACAGCTTCGTACAGTCGAAACTGATTAACCAGCACCTTGTCGGCCGTGGAGGACTCAGTGAATCTGTTAATTGTACAAATTATACCCTCAATATTATTATTACAAATTACAGGCAAGTCCAGTAACATGGGAAAAGTGTAAGTGCACTATTATCAGAGCTCTCATAAACGCACGTTTTTTGTATTTTTATAGACGTTTGTGAGAGCTATATTTTGTAATAAATAACGTGCTTTTGTGAGAGATTGACCTCTGCGAGATGCTCTTCATTCCCTGCTTCTCCAGAACGTCCAGCTGGTCGTAAAAAGAGTCCAGATCTCCCAGAGAGTCCAGTGAGGTGTTGATCAGCGTGATGGCGTACAACAGCAATTCTCCGTCGTCATGGTAACACTGTGACGTCAGAAGTGCGACCAGACCATGCCACGCAGGCACCTCTGCCATCAACGCACGAGAACAAGAAGAAAACATATATAAATTCAGACAATTTAATATTCAATTTCCTTCAGAAGATATACCAATAATAAATATTTATAAATTGAACAGTTATTTCAGTCATAAAGCAAGCAAGACTACTGGCTCGGAAGTAAGTGATGTGAGCAGTGATGTGAGCAGAAATGTGAGCAATTATGTGAGCAGTGATGTAGGCAATGATGTGAGCAGTAATGTGAGCAGTGATGTGAGCAATGATGTGAGCAGTGATGTGAGCAGTGATGTGAACAATGATGTGAGCACTGATGTGAGCAACGATGTGAGCAATGATGTGAGCAGTGATGTGAGCACTGATGTGAGCAATGATGTGAGCACTGATGTGAGCAACGATGTGAGCAATGATGTGAGCAGTGATGTGAGCACTGATGTGAGCACTGATGTGAGCAGTGATGTGAGCAGTGATGTGAGCAATGATGTGAGCAATGATGTGAGCAATGATGTGAGCAGTAATGTGAGCAGTGATGTGAGCAGTAATGTGAGCAGACTGAGTCACCTCTTTCTGAGTCCACCTGCTCAACAGCCGATACAAAAGCTGCTCCGTTATCACTGGTGTATTCCACAAACACCAGCAGCAGTTTGAGTGCAGTTTTCAGCACCAGTCTGTTGCACGTGCTGGTGAGTGAGTACAACCACTGTACTGTCTCCACGTGCATCATCACCCCCATCATGCCGTCCACGTACAACATCACCTGCCCCAGCGCTACTCGACAAATCATCATCATTATTATTACTAATATTTATATTTTTTATATATTTTTATTTTTATTTTATTTTTTTATTATTATTATTATTATTATTATTAAGCTACTATTCTTGTAACTTTAGTATTCTGTTATAGTTAGATAATATTATACAAATTATACAAATACATTGATTCGTAATTTATAAAAGCAAATATAATATCCACATAATATATATGAATGAGCAGATAATTCTACAGTGTTTGAATGAAAATCTACCTCTCAAAATATAGTTTTGATATTTTTGTTCGGTATCAAGGCCGATTTTCACCAGACATTCCAACCCGTCATTGTGAACAAACTCGTGCACAATATCCTTGTCATCCTTCACACAAACACACACATTAAAATCATCACAATTAAACACACACATTAAAATCATCACAATTAAACACACACATTTAAATCATCACAATTAAACACACACATAAAAATCATCACAATTAAACACACACATAAAAATCATCACAATTAAACACACACATTAAAATCATCACAATTAAACACACACATTTAAATCATCACAATTAAACACACACATAAAAATCATCACAATTAAACACACACATATAAATCATCACAATTAAACACACACATTACAATCATCACAATTAAACACACACATTAAAATCATCACAATTAAACACACACATTAAAATCATCACAATTAAACAAACAAACACACAATATTTTCAATATTTTCAATGCAATTATTTATGATATAATATATATAAATATAATAATATAATATAATATAATATAAATTATTATTTATAATATATTTCAATGCAATATTTTCACCTGGAAAATTTGTTTCAATGAAAACAAAGCTCTCCTCAGCTCACGATCTTGTGAATTCAGCAGTTTCTCTGTGAACACACACACACACACACAATCACATAAAGAAAATGATTTTCAAATGCTTTAACGGCAGGGAAGACATTAAAAATGAGAACTTGTTCGATTTGCCAGCCACGAAATGGAGAGGACACGAAATAAATAATTTACACAGCGAAAATTATAGAAATTCAGCTAATTCCTAACAGAAGTCTTATAAGACAAACAGTTGGCTATTAATTATCGGCAAACCAAATAACAAACCAAACAGCAGTGAAATCTCAGTCACAGAAAAGTATGATAATTGGAAGTTTTTCCCTCTTTCCTGCTTACTACAACTCACTGACACACACACACACACAAACACACACACACATGAGGCGATCGAGCACAAGGTCACACATACATCAGGTCAGGTCACAATAAGACCTGAATATTCTGTCTTGACTGGCTTCGAGAAGCCCCACATTCTCACCTGTATCTGTGTGTAGTTATTGTGTTTTACACACACACACACATACAATACATACACATACATACACATACACAATGCAAGAAGCCCTGAACGAAGCCATACAAAATACACACACACACACGCACATACACACATACATACGCACAAGGAAGACAGATGAAAAGAACAAAAACAACAAAGAAAATAACGATAAGACAAGTAGAAAAATCAATATTAACATTTCAGCCAGAAAAATTGCAGGTAGAATTATTAATTAGGTGGAGGAGCGGGATCATTATTATCACGTGAAACTCAGCGTATCATATTGTGTGAATATTAGGCCATGTTTTTCTCAGATGTTTCCACGATTTTTAACTTGACATTTCTTACTTCTCAGTACTTCTTTCTTCTTACAGCCATTCAGCCTTTTTGTGCTCTTCTAAGAATTGCTCCATATTCCAAAAAACACTCCCCTCACATCGCTACGCTGCACATTAAGCTATTTCCTTGCAATGGCACGTGAATGCATGTATATATGTATGTGTACGCATGTATGTGTATGTATGTGTGTGTGTGTGTGTGTGTGTGTGTGTGTGTGTGTGTGTGTGTGTGTGTGTGTGTGTGTGCAAGTGTTCTCGTGCCAATAGAGGCAGTTATTGACAATTTGCCTTGCGACCGTGCAAACTTTCATCATTTGCCACATCTGGAATATTGCCAACATCTCTTACATGGCCACATTGCAACCCGTGCAACATCTCCCTGCTGTATGTATGTCTGTGTGTATGTGTATGTTAACCTATGATGGCGTGACATCGTACAGGTAGTGATGTTCTCACCACCAGGGAATTCCTCATACTGAAACACACACACACACACACACACACACACACATGATACACACAAAGACACATATTCATGTTATTCCCGAGACGAAGAGAAAATATCTATATATATAGAGAAGTTAAGAGTGATAAACAGATACTATATACTGTATAACACTTGATGTAATAGCAAAAACAGAGATTGCTAACAGAGTTAGATGTATTAGCATGGATTTATTCATGTATCTGTGTGTGTATGTGTGTGTGTTAGTACTACTTCTAATAGTCCATTAATGTGTTGTATGTTGTGTTGTCTTCTGTGCTGTATGTCTGCTGTACTATCATATTTAATATGTATGTGTGTGTGCGTGTGTATTTTTGTGTTTCTGAGTATGTTAACGTGAGTGTATGTTTGTGTTTGTGCGTATATGTACTTGTCTGTTTTGTGTGCGTGTGTGTGTGTGTGTGTATGTAGGTGAGTGTGTGTTCGTGATTGTGTATGTGTATGACTCTTGTGCTTGAGAGTGTGTGTGTGTGTGTGTGTGAGCGCTTTTGAGACCCTGGGGTGAAAAGCGCGATATAAATGTCTTAATGTAATGTAATGTAATGTAATGTGTATGGTAGCATACTTGTCAGTGAAGTGGTTGAAGTCGTCTGCTTGTTCATTCACTGATTGTTCCATGTCCAAATATCCAGCCAACTCTCCGTTCTTGTATAATTGCAATGTTGCATCGCTCAACTAACACACAAACACACATACACACATATACACATATACATACACACAAACACACATAAACACACATATACACACAAACACACATACACACATATACATACACACAAATACATACACACAAATACATACACACATATACACACATATACATACACACAAATACACACACATATCTATATAATACACACAAATACACACACATATCTATATAATACACACAAATACACACACATATCTATATAATACACACAAATACACACACATATCTATATAATACACACAAATACACACACATATCTATATAATACACACAAATACACACACATATCTATATAATACACACACATATCTATATAATACACACACATACACATACATATCTATATATTACACATACACATACATATCTATATATTACACATACACATACATATCTATATATTACACATACATACACATACATATCTATATATTACACATACATAAACATACGCCCACATACACATACACACACATACATACACACGTATCTATATTGTAGTGTAATTGGATTTCGGTTCCGTTGTAACCAATAACACTACCAGTAACACAATAACACCAATAATACCAATAATACCAATAACACATAATGGATGAGTATTAATGAACACCGACATATAAACACGAGTTCGCCACGGATGGCCAAACACTGCCACACACCGCCACACACTACGTCCCTCGTTCCGACACAAAGAGGTATAGTTTTGTCACGTATAGTTTTCGAAAATATTTGTCAACAAATTTTCAATACATTTTATTTGAAAAACTATGAAACGATGATGCCAAATTGTTTATTACTTATGCCATTTTTACACGTGATTTCGACTATGTTCACAAATTTAAATGTTTGCACGAAAAACCAGATGTGGATTGCAAATATATTGTTTAAATAAATAAAAAGGTCCTTATATAACATATTTGATCTTTGTGTGCGTGTGTATGTATGTGTGTGTGTGTGTGTGTGTGTGTGTGTTGATGACGCATCTCGTGGAAAGTGTGAATTGATCGCAGCGAACACACGATGACGCAAGATTGAGTGCAGTTCTTGTGATTGTATGACTCGTCTGCATTTCGCAGTACAAACGACACAATATAATACACACAAATACACACACACACACACACACACACACACACACACACACATATACATACATATATATATCTTGGAAGTAGGCCATTTGTAATGCAGGCTCTGTTAAATTCGACAGCATTTTCTGTGTTGTTTCTTTTGTATGTACATTTCTCTATACGTCTCACCAGCTTCTTCTGGTTCTCAGAGAGCTTTCCCAGTAGTACCGAAAAACTCATTTTTGCCCGAGGCACCTTTCGACATATATTAATGTCATCTTCAGGGGCATATATATATACACATAACAATCGTAAATAAATATACACTAAACTGAAAATCAAATTTGAATGAGACGTTAAATACTCTAGAAAATTCCAATATAAAAGTATATAAAATTCATGCCGAGTGCACATTTGCACTGCCGTTTGATGTAGATAAATTCTGGCTAGGTGCAGGATGTTGTGATGCGCTTCTCTGTTGGTTGTTGATGTTGTTTTGCTGTCTAATAGATGGAAGAATTACGTCAGGCTGTTGTTGGACGTTTATAGTTGGTTTCCGCGTACAAATCAACACTGCCTCTATCATTTTGAGCTTTCTGATGTTATGCTCCTGGCAAATGACGGATGTATTGTCAGTGAGGATTGTTCTGTTGAGTTTGATCTTATGCTCTTGCGCGTAGTGCCGAAAAATAGCGCCGTCGTGCAAGTGAGCAGTGAGTCGCTTGTGCAAAGTTGTTGTTGTGTGGCCGATGTATTCAGAATTACGGAGACTGCAGTCTCCAGTTTGGCATTTATGTGAATACACGACGTTCACTTTTTGCGTCTCTTCGGTCCTTGGTAGGCAGCTATTCTTGACAATCGACTGGTATGTTTTTCGAGTTTTGTAGTAAATGACTAGTTTAATTTTTGTTTCTGGTTGACATGGAGTAACGTGTTTCCTAATGATTTTCTGAAGTGCAGTCTCGTCTTGTTTGTAATTTGAGCTCATAGTGTTTCTGTAATATAATTTGAGTGTATCTTGGTCTCTGTCTTGGTTGTTTTCATTCGTAATCATGAAGTCATGTAGTTTTTGTCTGATTACGTCATCGATGTCTTTTTGTGTGTAGCCATTATTAGTCAATAATTTGCCGACTCTATTGATTTCCGCGTCTGTATTAGTCCATGTTGAACAGTGAGTTAGCGCCCTCTTGATGTACGAGCTAATTACACTGCGTTTGTATTGCTCTGGGCATTCACTCTTTGCATTCATGCAAAAACCTAGATTTGTGGATTTCACTTGCACCGATGTTATGAATGATGTTACGTCTCTTTGAATCAGTATGTCCAGAAATGGGAGTTTGTTGTTTGCTTCATTTTCGATGGTAAATTTTAAACAGGAGTTTTTTTCAAAGTAGTCCTTGATTGCATGCAAGTTCATTTCGTCTTCCATGTTTACAAAAATGTCATCTATATACCGTACATATATAGATGGTTTCATGTCCGGATGGTTTTTAAAGCATTCTTCTTCTAGGTGACCCATGTAAAAATTTGCAAAAGTAACTCCAAGGGGTGAGCCCATAGCTACTCCGTCACATTGTACGTACATGTCACCGTCAGGTGAGAGGAACGGTGATTCTTTGGTACACGCACTTAATAACCTACGAAGATGATGCTCAGGAATGTCCAGTACTGCAGCATGTTTATGATATATATAATCACAAATGATATTAATCGTCTCATCCACCGAGAGATCGTCTCGTCTCATCCATCTCATCCATCACTCAGGCGAGATGGTGTTGCAGCTCTCAAAATGTCTATTAGCTCAGTTGATGATCTGAGACTGAATGCTGATGGAATATGCGGCGAAATCAAGCCATTCAATTGTTTCGCTAATTTATACGTCAACGATGGTACTTGACTAATGATAGGACGTAATGGATAATCTGGCTTGTGTGTTTTGACATTTCCGTATATATATGCAAGTTTATGGTCTCCTTCTATAAGTGAAAGTTTCGTTGTGCTTCTACTATTGCACTTTCTTATGAGTTTGTTTAGTTCAGTTTTGAGAGAAGCAGTTGGATTTCTCGCGATTTTCCTGAATTTGCTGTTATCATTTAGTATTTGGCGCAGCTTGTTGTGATATTGCTCGCTTCCTAAAATGACATATGATGAAGATTTATCGGCTTTCCTAATTACAATGCTTGAATCGTCTCTCAACTCCTTTGCTGCTTGTTGTAAATTCGCAGTGAAGATTGATGTTCTGGCGTGACCTCTTCGGATTTGGGCCTCTCTTATAATCTCAGCCTGTAATGTTGGTGATGTTTCTAATTTGCCACTTTTTTCATGATGGTATATGTCGTCTAGCAGGATTTCAAGCTCAATGCGTTTGTTAAATTGTTTCTCTTTGGACATGTAGTGGCAGTTGAATCCAAGATTCAACAACTCTTTTTGTGTTTCTGTCAATACTTTGGTACTTAAATTGACGTATTGATCAACCTTATCTGCTAATTTAATTGACCCACCGTATAGTGTTGACAGTTTATGTCCCGTCCGTTTTCTCTCTGCGAAAAGATGGTCTTGTGATAACCTTTCAATGGCTCTGTTGATGAGAGCTTTGGTCTCATTATCAGGCGCAGTCCTTGTCCACTCATCTTGTAGTCTTTTGAGTTCATACTCATGTTGTACCAGCTGTTCTTGTTTTCTGCTTAGTTCTTCTTTGAGGTATAAACCTCTCTCATCTGGAGAATTTCTGCTGTTAGCCTTTCGACGAAGGGTATATCTTGGAAGTAGGCCATTTGTAATGCAGGCTCTGTTAAATTCGACAGCATTTTCTGTGTTGTTTCTTTTGTATGTACATTTCTCTATACGTCTCACCAGCTTCTTCTGGTTCTCAGAGAGCTTTCCCAGTAGTACCGAAAAACTCATTTTTGCCCGAGGCACCTTTCGACATATATTAATGTCATCTTCAGGGGCATATATATATACACATAACAATCGTAAATAAATATACACTAAACTGAAAATCAAATTTGAATGAGACGTTAAATACTCTAGAAAATTCCAATATAAAAGTATATAAAATTCATGCCGAGTGCACATTTGCACTGCCGTTTGATGTAGATAAATTCTGGCTAGGTGCAGGATGTTGTGATGCGCTTCTCTGTTGGTTGTTGATGTTGTTTTGCTGTCTAATAGATGGAAGAATTACGTCAGGCTGTTGTTGGACGTTTATAGTTGGTTTCCGCGTACAAATCAACACTGCCTCTATCATTTTGAGCTTTCTGATGTTATGCTCCTGGCAAATGACGGATGTATTGTCAGTGAGGATTGTTCTGTTGAGTTTGATCTTATGCTCTTGCGCGTAGTGCCGAAAAATAGCGCCGTCGTGCAAGTGAGCAGTGAGTCGCTTGTGCAAAGTTGTTGTTGTGTGGCCGATGTATTCAGAATTACGGAGACTGCAGTCTCCAGTTTGGCATTTATGTGAATACACGACGTTCACTTTTTGCGTCTCTTCGGTCCTTGGTAGGCAGCTATTCTTGACAATCGACTGGTATGTTTTTCGAGTTTTGTAGTAAATGACTAGTTTAATTTTTGTTTCTGGTTGACATGGAGTAACGTGTTTCCTAATGATTTTCTGAAGTGCAGTCTCGTCTTGTTTGTAATTTGAGCTCATAGTGTTTCTGTAATATAATTTGAGTGTATCTTGGTCTCTGTCTTGGTTGTTTTCATTCGTAATCATGAAGTCATGTAGTTTTTGTCTGATTACGTCATCGATGTCTTTTTGTGTGTAGCCATTATTAGTCAATAATTTGCCGACTCTATTGATTTCCGCGTCTGTATTAGTCCATGTTGAACAGTGAGTTAGCGCCCTCTTGATGTACGAGCTAATTACACTGCGTTTGTATTGCTCTGGGCATTCACTCTTTGCATTCATGCAAAAACCTAGATTTGTGGATTTCACTTGCACCGATGTTATGAATGATGTTACGTCTCTTTGAATCAGTATGTCCAGAAATGGGAGTTTGTTGTTTGCTTCATTTTCGATGGTAAATTTTAAACAGGAGTTTTTTTCAAAGTAGTCCTTGATTGCATGCAAGTTCATTTCGTCTTCCATGTTTACAAAAATGTCATCTATATACCGTACATATATAGATGGTTTCATGTCCGGATGGTTTTTAAAGCATTCTTCTTCTAGGTGACCCATGTAAAAATTTGCAAAAGTAACTCCAAGGGGTGAGCCCATAGCTACTCCGTCACATTGTACGTACATGTCACCGTCAGGTGAGAGGAACGGTGATTCTTTGGTACACGCACTTAATAACCTACGAAGATGATGCTCAGGAATGTCCAGTACTGCAGCATGTTTATGATATATATAATCACAAATGATATTAATCGTCTCATCCACCGAGAGATCGTCTCGTCTCATCCATCTCATCCATCACTCAGGCGAGATGGTGTTGCAGCTCTCAAAATGTCTATTAGCTCAGTTGATGATCTGAGACTGAATGCTGATGGAATATGCGGCGAAATCAAGCCATTCAATTGTTTCGCTAATTTATACGTCAACGATGGTACTTGACTAATGATAGGACGTAATGGATAATCTGGCTTGTGTGTTTTGACATTTCCGTATATATATGCAAGTTTATGGTCTCCTTCTATAAGTGAAAGTTTCGTTGTGCTTCTACTATTGCACTTTCTTATGAGTTTGTTTAGTTCAGTTTTGAGAGAAGCAGTTGGATTTCTCGCGATTTTCCTGAATTTACTGAATTTTCCTGAATTTATTTTATATATATATATATATATATATATATATATATATATATATATATATTATACAAACAAATATCTATATAATACACACACATACACACTCACATACACACACATACACATACACACACATACACATACACACACATACACACACATACACATACACACACATACACATACACACACATACACATACACATACACATGCATACACATACACACACATATACATACACGAATGTAAAATATCTTCATAAAAATTAATATACCGATTTTAATAATTATAATATTTATATAATTCACAAGCCAACCTTTTTAAGGTGAGTGCGAGAATCTGCAATTTGTATGTGAACTTGTGTGTGTGTGTCAGTGTATATCAGTATGTGTGTGTGTGTGTGTGTGTGTGTGTGTAGGCAGGCGAATAAGATAGATAGAACAAGGACGAGAAGGAAGACAGAGAGAAAGAAGAAATGAGACGGTAATTGTATGTATGTGTATGTGTGTCTGTGTGTGTGTGTGTGTGTCAGTGTATATCAGTATGTGTGTGTGTATGTGTGTGTGTGTGTGTGTCAGTGTGTGTGTGTGTGTGTGTGTAGTGAGACTGTGTATTGTTCCAGAGTTCTTTCACGACTTGGCAACAACACAAATCTCATCTCTCTGCCACATACACGTGTGTATGTGTGTATGTAATTGCAGACGTGTATGTGTGTATGTGTGTGTGTGTATGTGTGCGTGTGTGTGTGTGTATGTGTGTATGTGTGTGTGAGTATTCGGGAGAAGCCTATGGAAAACTTGACCCACTTGCTGAACGAAACACATGCACCTGCTCACTGTCATCGTGCTACACACAACCATGCAACATAAACATACAAACACACACACACACACACGCACACGTACACATATACACACGTACACATATACACACACTCAAACTCATGTACATACACGTCCACACACAAATACACACAAATACATATCGTGCAGAGCAGAACTGCAACATGGAAAAATTCCGCGGAAATTCTGCAAGTGCAATCTGCACGAGCCAACTCCAACTAGACTACTAGGTGTCTAGGTGGAGTTGCACGAGCTAGCTATATGACGTCATCACTCGACCACTTGCATATCTCGTCTGACTGAGTTATATAAGAGTGGAAATTTTGCCAGTTTTAATGTGAGCAAATAAGCGTGCTTGATGGTCCAACATACCTCCATCACTCTCTCACACATAATACGATATTTAACAGAGAAAACAGTGGTTACAGTGTTAAACACACTGTTCTGTACCCAGTTCATTCTAGCCGTGACCTGCTGTGCTGCAGGTCAATGACCCGTGTCAAGTGCTAATCTCATTATCAGCTTAATTAAGCTGAATTAAGTTGACCAGGTGAAGGTTGATTGAATTAACTCTACTGAATCAGTCACTTGTGCTATGCCAGTGGTTCTTAACCTTTTTTCTCACTGATTCCTCACTTCTTAATTCAGCCATCTCATCTTCATTTTCCACACAACACAGCGCTGATAAATTCAATAAATTCAGTTGTTACATCAAATTAAATGTCATTAGAGGTCGTTAGAAACGAAAATAAACTAATTTTAATTAATAAAAACACACATAGTTGTCCTGTTCTGTGCGACCTTTAGCTTCCCACTTGGCAACTCTTCCATTTCCCACCAGACAGGTTGAGAACCACTGATCTTCATGATCAGTTACGTCATTAATACCACTGTACCTGTCCAGGCACAAAAACACGCCTGTATGTGTATGTATGTGTGTATGTTCATGTGTGTGTGTGTGTGTGTGTGTGTTATTGTAGGGTGCGGTTGGCTTGTGTATTAAAACAACTTTCTCCCCGACTAACAACACAGTCAATCACGTTATGAAATATTGCAAAATCACATCATCAAGTGTCTGCACGTCTGCATTGTTGCAACGTCAATTGCAGTCTGCAATAGACAAAACAATTTCAACGCTGAGGGTTTTCCATGATTTGCGTATTAACAAATTCCGTGCTATAGCACCGAATGCACCTGCAAATTGTGACAGCATGGAAAGAAATAGAAATAATGATTAAACAAAGGCTGTTCACTAGCATCGGCACGTTATTTGAAATTGTATTCACCGATGAAAATATCACCAATACAAGAATGGATTCCGTCTGCAATAATGCATGAGGCGGCACTGCATGAGACAATGCACGTGTTCTATCAGACAAAATACATCTGACTCATGCATTGTAATTGATAGCTCGCACTTGCGGGAATCTTTTAGGGGTTTCGAGTTTTCAGTTATTAAACCAACTTTCTCGCATTTTTCTGCGGTGAAGAGGGTGACTCAACATCCTACAAGACTAAAAACAAATCTTTCCTAAAACTCATTAATCATTTACACTAAAATATCATAAAATGTATTGTTTAAGTGGCAATAAATATCCGTTATGTTCTCAAAGCATTTTTCTCGGAGGTCCCACAATGTGTACATCACGAGTATCGACGCAAATTTGTAAACAACCACTACTGTATAAGTGTGTATGTGTGTCGGTGTGCTCTCGTAAATTAATTACAAATGACACACACGCTGCGTGTATGTATACTACTTAGTATGTATGTGTGTCTGTGTATGCGAATAGGTGTCAACGTGGTAGATTGACAGAATTAATCATCACACAAACACACACACATACAAAAACACCGGTACATCATAACACTCACATACACACTGTACAATTATGAGACAATATACCGCTGCTCATGATAATTACTCTCATAATTTATCTACCAATTCCTTTGGTGAACTTTTCCACGGTTCATGTTTTCCAAGAAGATATATAATTTGTTATTTATTTTTCGGTATATATTTCTTTTATATACTTCTTGGTAATGACCGTTGCTGACTTTCAAGATCACGTGAGCATGAGTTCAGCACAGCGTAATGCGAGCATTCAATAATTACAGTAGAGGCAATGATGGAGAAATAGTCACGTGCATCACCTTGTGAGGCGCCGCTAAAAGCCGGTGAATGGCGGGTAATTGACTGATGAGCGACAGACGAGTGTTGACCACGAACGAGGGAGCACGTGCCGGCTCCACGCACGTGCTGCACGTGAACGGATCAACATCGTGCACGTATTGCACGCGGCACGTGATGTAGTCCAGCTTCATGTTGCACCCCCGACTCACACGGCGTCAGCTGACAGACTGACTCACTGTGATCAAACATGCGCGTGCATTCACCTGCCACCCCCCCCCCCCCCTTTATCCCCCCTGTCAGTCACAGTGCAGCGTGTAGTGGGCGTGTGTGTTTAGGTGTGCGTTGCCATGGAAACCACAGTGAGTGAGACGTTGTCATGGAAACCACAGTGAGTGAGACGTTGTCATGGCAACTGCAAACAAGCTTACTGTCAGTATACTGGCAATTGGCTACTCTCTCAAGGTTACTCTTTCCTCAGTTCAATTGTCTGGTTACATTAGGGTAGGTTATTTTAGGCTTGGCCAAGTAAGGTTATGCTGGGTTATGTTGGGTTTTGTTGGGTTTTGTTGGGTTATGGTGAACTAAGTAAGATTATGGTCAGTTTAGGTGAGGATAAGTTCGTGTATTTCAATTGATTAGTAATTTGAGTCGATTTGAGATTTAAAAAATGTTATATAAATATGAGATTATATTCATACGCATATATATATTTATGAAGTCCAATATCCGTGTTGACTCATTCGACATAAATAAATTTAGAAAAATTCAAATCTGGATACCAGCTTAATACAAAAAGGAAAAATACATCACATTCCTGCTTTTGCCAAATATGGTCATATTAGCAAGATTAATACGCCGTCATCTGTGTGTATATAAGAGAGATCCTCTGTCTGTGTGTCTGTACCACCAGTCTTGGTCCATTTTCTACTAGCTTCAGCTCGGTAAGCACTTGGTGTACAGGCAAATAATTTACGTCATAATGTTGAAAATTTTGTCGTCTACAAGATGAGTTATATTTTAAGTCAGATAAATAATAATAATAAAAGTTATTGCGGTGTAAAGACAAAATATATCCTGAGAATGCAAAATATTTTGGTCAATATTCTGCCATCTACTCCTCATAAACCGGCAATGGCACAGCTATACAAATTATACCACTGTGTAGAAAATTTTGTGTTCTATAAATTAGGTTGTAATTGAAAACCAAAACATTTAAAAAAAAACGTGAATCCAATCTGTGAATCCAAATCCAAACGTGAATTCATCCGTTAATCTGCATCCAAAATTATACTGAATTATTTCTTAATTATTCCGTACGACGGGCGGGTTTAAATATGACGCGGGTTGAGGGAAAAACATTTCCTCAAAAGTTCAATAACAATATAAAAATGAAGACTTTTCTATTGGTTTAAACTTTTTATAGGTTTAGTTTTTTGCCTATAAATTTGTATTATTCTTGTGGTATTAATTGTTCCGCACGATGGGCGGGCTTAAATGCTAATTTGATAGATAAATTAATATATGGCAAATTTGTGCTCGTCTTGAATGAATTATTTTTTAAAATACAAATAAATAACAGTAAAATTCAACATATATTGGTGGCAACATCAGAAAGTGAACTATTATTGTGTAATTGTCGTTGGAAATTAATTATTCATCGAAATTCATGAAACAAATGAATTCCTCCAATTTATAGCGATCAATTTAGCGATAATTACGAGAACATCTGGCATCACTAGGTTGTTGAAGGCGATATAGCTTATAGTTTACAGTGGTTGTGTTCTGCTGTGTTTAAACCGCGTGGTTATTTCAATCGATCATTTTTTCTGTGTGAGAATATTTTAAGTGCTATCGATTTCGTATGTTGATAGTGAAATCACAGGTTTTGTTTGATCCTGTGAACTTTTTCTCCTCTCAAATGGAGCAATTTTGATAGGCGTTTTTTGTCCATTCTGAGACATACATTTGTACTGATATATTCCAAAGTTTGTTTGGAATCAAGGTATTTCATTATTTTCATATTGGTTTTTTGTAATGATAGCAAGATTTTCAAGCATTTGTGGCGTTTAATACATGGTAGCTTTACATAAGATACTCATCGAATGAAAGTATTATGGTACTTTAGTAATAGCTAGCGAATTTTAAGATGATTAACTATTTTGGGATGGTTTTGTTGAGCAGTTTAATGTGGCTCTATCGGAGGCCGGTTTTATCTGTTGAGTATTACTAGGACTGAACGTGTTGAATCGGTGAAATGTGAAACAAATCGGAATATTGTCGAAAACCAATGCTAATTCTGAATTTTGAAGCTGAATCAATTTGGTTAGATTTATTCAACTTGCGCACTTGCAACATGGTTGATACCATTGTTGTGTTGTTACTGTACTGTGTTGTTGCCAGTTGTGTTCATGAACCAGATGAAGAACAAGCCCAACTCGGTACGAACCTACGATGACGACGGCTTCAGAAAGCGAGCCGCCGCAGTCTGCGTGAGAAACAACCAATTTTCCGAGGTCACACACTATAATTATTATCATTATTATTATTATTATTAATATTATTATCATCATTATTATTATTATCATTATTATTAATATTATTATCATTATTAATATTATTATTATTATAAGTTTTTTTTCTGGAATTGGTCCGTATGTATCAGTGTGTTGATTTATGTTCTCGGTTTGTACAAACTGTCTCTTTTTGGCGTCGTATTTATTTTCTGCTTGAAATAATATCACCAGCAAGCAGACAATGTATTGCAAGTTATTCATCCCTGGGAGACTGGTGTTTCTTGCGAGAATTTCTGCTTGATTTCTTCGAGGGTCTAAATCAGGGGTTCTTAAACTGTTAATGGTTCCATACCGGCAATGTATTGTCGAATATGGTCCCATAATATCCCTTTACTTGACTGTTCAAATTAATTATCACCAATCCTGTGTTATTTGTCAGTATGTCTTCCAGATCCACGAGTATTTCAATCAATTCAATTTACTGTACTTTAAATACTGATTATTAAGAAATAACATAATCATTGGTAATTTTATTATTCATAAACCGTTGATATTTTATACCATCAGTAGGCAGAAATATATTGCCACACCCCGTTATTTTGTTCCCGTACCCCCAAGGGGTATAAGATAGCCCCTGTTTCTGTTGTGCTGTTTACAACGATGTGTGTGTGTGTGTGTAGGTGTTGTTGGTGTCTTCGTCTGGCGAGCCTGACAAGTGGGTGATTCCCGGGGGAGGGGTGGAACCTGAGGAACCGTGTGAACGTGCTGCTATCAGGGAGGTTTGGGAGGAAGCTGGTGTCCGAGGTCAACTGGGTCGCAGATTGGGAGTTTTTGATGTCAGTCTCACTCTCTCTCTCTAAACTCTGCTCGTACTCTTAAACTCTCTCAATTTTCATGATCTAAACTCTCTAATATCACTCTCTATTAAACTGGAAGTGTTTGATATTTCAGTCAAAATGTCGGCCAGTTTTTCTAATTAACTCCCTGGCGATTTTCTCGTGCCTTGTTGTCAGTCGAACCCCCGGTCAGATGGAAAATATCAACTATCAGCTCTAATTAATTTATTAATTATCTTATTACACTCAAACTTCACCTGTTAGTCGACCTGCTCAAAATACGCATGTGTGTGTGTGTGTGTGTGTGTCAGAATTGTGAGCGAAAACATCGCACCTCTGTCTACTTGATGAATGTCACCGAGGAATGTTCTGTATGGGAGGATTCTGCCAGAATAGGTTAACATCACACTGACACACTGACACACTGACACATATACTGTTATTGTTATTATTATTATTATTGTTGTTGTTGTTGTTTTTGTTAGGTCGCAGAAGAAAGTGGTTTTTGTTGGACGATGCGTTTCGAGAATTGTCCATCAATAAGCCGATTCAGTCCAATTATCTCAGGTAATTGTTCTTATTATCTCGTGATTTTGCTCAACATGCACTTGCTTCTCATTTGCTTAATTACACAATAGTTTATTGTAGTAAATTTCTCGCTATTTTTGTTATGTCGGGTTGTTGAAAGTTTGAAAGTTTATTAGCCCATATAAAGTTAAACACTAATAATGAAATTACAATACAAACACACCGCACAAACACAATATTTATATGCAAATAATAAAATCAATATTTTAACCTGTCATCGGTAATTAAACATGGTTTTTTCGTATCTGATCAGAGAGAGTACTTGACAGATTGTAATTTTTGCATGCGTACATCCATTCTTTCTCTTTGTGATTTTCTCGCTTGTAGGCTGTTGCCTCTTTGTGGTGTGAAGGAAATTAATTTAGCTTCTAATTTTGTCAGTACACTTTGCGATATAACATTTTGTAGGATAGGGAATTTGTGTGTGTGTTTGTATATGTTTGTATGTGTGTGTGTTATGACAGGCCTTTGCTTGCCGAGAACAAAACGTGAACAAAACATCATGAGCGCCATCTATATGTGATTGTGGCGCTGAATGAGTTAATGTTTCTGATTTTTCTCACCAGATGTCGCTACTGTGATGGTCTTCACTGTTTTTGTGTGTTTCATTGGTTCTTGCTCTCTAACTGGTCATTATTATTATTATTATTATGCGGTCATTTGAGCTCAAATCTCTCACTCTCTCTGCCTCTGTTCCCTGCTCTCTCTCTCTCTCTCTCTCTTTCTGATCTGTCACAGGTACCAGACGTGTACCAGAACATCGTGTCAGTGTGTGTGTGTGTGTGTGTTGTTTTGAGCTTACTTGATGTATATTGGTGATAATGCACATTATTCTGACGTTTGCTCGTGCAATAGACTGGTCGTGCTACCTGTATTTATGTCTGTCTGTATGTCTGTGTGTGTGTATGTATGTGTGAGGTGAGGGAGTTGTTGATATGAGGGATATCATCTGGCATCACCGGTGTCATTGTTGTGACGTCATTTAGTAGTTGTCATTGGTTATGATGATGGTAAACGTGGAAATGTCAGTTGTCAGTGAAACTTTGCTGATGAGTTATCTTGTAATCACTGATTCTTAGTATCTGATTCTTGATTACATCATGATTAGCTGATAGCGTTGAATTGCCGATTACGAAGTTATAGCAGCGTATACATTGAAAGCTATGATATAATTGCAGCAAATGAAGCAAGCTTAAGAACAAGAGTGCGCCAACTCAGGATACAGCAATTCTGCATCTCTTCCTTCCTCTTTCTCCTGGTCATCGTGTGTTTGCTGAGGTTTGGCATCATCTGGGCGGATGACTCGATCCCCAAACTTGACGAGGAACTCCGTAAAAGATGTTGCAATAGCCCCGAACAACTTGAGGCTGAGGCCAAACTCCCTCTACAGGAGACGCCCGTTCAGCAACAGGCTAATGACCTTACGAACAGCAGAGAAGATGAACAAGAATCCCCAGAGTCCTGCCGCATCAATGCCGAATTCGCGCAAACCTCCAACAAAATTAGACCATGCTTTCTGTGCCCTGGACCTATACTCTGCTGGAGAAATTATGAAAGATGCCCTACATTGAGGCTTGCCACCTTGGGCGCGCTGGGTAACAACAGACATTGTGGTGTTCAGTAGCTGATGAAACTCAAGCGACTTGTAAAAGGCGTTTAGCTCATCAAGGCTGTAAATGCCTGACACACCGAATCACCCAATAGGTTCGTACACCGGTTCTACAGTATCATCAGCTGGACTGAGCATTCTTGTTTGCCTTGACCGGGGAGATGTGGTCCTGGACCTGGATCCAACTATCTTTAAAGCGGAAGATCTGAGGAGAGATAGATGAACAGGGGATTTCTGGCGATATCTTCTGGATAACTCGCGTGAATGGTTGGACAAAGACCGGTCTGTTGTTGACCATGACGGGCAGATCTGCATAGCACCCGGATCCTTTCCTCAGTAGGACTCCAACTGGTTCGCATTTGAAGGTGCGGAGGACCTCACCTGTCAAGTAGGATATTGTACCTGGACCATCCTCGTTCAGTAGCTCCGCTGTGCTAGAATGTTCGCGTGCGATAGAAATCCGGGTTTTAAGGGTTTCCCGAATCGTTTCGCATTTGACCGACCTTATTATCGTGTGAATGTTGAATGATGTAGTGTGTATATGATTCTCTAAGAACATGAGCTTTGTATTCAGATATTTTGTAGGATCAATCACTGATGACGTAATCTTAGTTGTTTCAAGGTATACACTACCGGAGAACGTCCGATGTACAAACAAGTCCTTGTACTCTCTCGTATGCAGCTATGATTGGAACGTTGAGAGTGACAGCAAACAGCTTGTCACATATATGTGCTAATACAACTGTAGATCCTGCTTGTGAAGGGTACGTAGTGACATTTCCCGGTTCCTTATAGAGGCTTATGAACTTGTCTCGACTGCAACTAGTTCCGACATCAAGATCAAAGAAGGTATAACCTAAGTCCGCATGAATGAACGTCTCTCATTGACTTGCCCGCCTCTTATATCCGCCCAGTAAAGAGATTAGTGACGTATCTTTCTCGATGTTGGACGTGTACTCCCATATGCCTGTGGTGATGGTAGTTGTCCAGATAGAGTCACTGTGTCTAGCTCCATCAAGCTCAAAATCGGCTCCTTCGCAGACTCCCGTACCAATGATACACCCTTGGACAGTCATGTCTGCCCTTGTAGTACCGTTCATCACTAATTTCGTCTCACCGACTTTCTGATCTACTAACGTCCGATGCATTCGATCACACTCGTGCTTACTGATGGGATTAACCCTCGACCGGATACCTCTCCAGACAGCCTGCATATCCCTTGCCATCCGCATCGGTAGAAGAGATCCAAAGAAGCTGGAGAACAGTGACCTTGCTTGATGACCGTGTTTGCAGTAACTGAATAATCCACTAGGTTATCTTGAGGCCATTTTCTTGTTCGATGTTAGATTCACCGACTTTGGTCAGGTCGATAATGTCAATCTGATAATGTTGGGGATGAACAATTGAACCCGATCAAATGGTGGGATATTGACAGCTGTGTGTAAGCTGACCAAGCTGAGGTAAGTAATTACCCAACCGATCATCTAGGGTCTGCAATTGAAGCAGGGATCCAAGGTTTCTCAACCCCAAATAGACTAGAAAGAACACAAAATAACTATTTTAAAACAACAAGATAAGTATAATAATAGTGAAGTGAATAGATCATACAATATAGACGCTTCTTTCTACCTGTGTTTTCGGATGATTTTCGGCGCCTGCTTGCTATGTGTCCCCCCTGGGGGGTGCCATATGGTCCAACAGGCTGCTGCGCCCCTTATCTACACCAATTGTCATCATCGTCATCATCATATGTGACCCCCCCCTATTTATCGATGTTTTCTAGCGAGATCGCTATGTTTGCGTGTGTTTGTGACATGTTTCTGTGTTCGTGCGACTCAAATTCTGCTCAAATTCAGCTTATTATATCGTTCTGATTAGGAAATTTGTATCTGTCGTGGCGAGTACACACACACACACACAAATGCACAATTCACCATCGTATCGTATTTTTGTACAATTTCTGACTGCTTGTGTGGCGGAAGTGCGCTGAATGCATTGTCACGTGAATTGCGCGATATCAGCGCCATCTTTTGTTGTTTTATGCAACCTCCGCACAAAGCGATTGTCACTCAATATACGCACCGTTTTAACGATGTTTGTGTGTGTTCTGGTAGTTTGTCTATTTCTATCTACTGTCCTCATGTACAGTGGTGGATCCAGGGTGCAATTTTGGGGGGCTGAACTATGTTTGAGTGACTAGGTAGCGTGTGAAGGACTGTTTATATCAAGAATTTCTATTGAAAGATATATTATTTCTTGATCACTTGTAGTGAACCTCTTAGTTATGAGGAGTTTATGGAATCATTTGAGGAGGTCCCCGAGATTTCCCCTGGATCTGCCAGTGCTTATATATTTGCCTGGTGCGTTGTAAATATATATAATTGGTGAACAACGATCGTCCAGTCCCTGTACGTAGTATTTTTGTCGCTGATTCGGTAAACTTACACTCGCGTCATGTCGCTGTCATCTCACATCCATATGACGAAACTCGGATCACACAAACACTTTCTGCATGGACGTGTGTTTGTGACTTGTGAGCAGAAATTGTTTGCGCGTGACGCAGTTATGCACGCGCAGTCCAAATCACGTGATCTTGCAAGTGTTTCGCGAGAGTTTGCGTTTTTGTATATACACACACGCAAACAAATCTAGCGAGTTCGTTCTGGGATATTTATAACTCGATTTGCTGCTAATCATCGCTCCATTAACCACGAATTATGACGGTTAACGCAAATAAACATTTGCAACGAAGTCTCATCAGCGAAAACTGCCAATGAATTACGTTGAACGCCCCACAGACAATCAAAATTACAATATATATAGATATTTTTCGCAATAAGGCGAGGAATCATGTACGAATTCTTATTATCTTGTTTCATTATAGTTGCAAGTTATTTTTCTCAAACGTGCGTTCTGTTTCTAATTTTATTTCGTGAAGTGTTTCAAATGTGGCGCGGACGGTTCTTCCACGTATGCTTCTGTGCCTGGTGTTCTGCTGCTAATATTTTAGCTCTGAAAAGTGCAGTTGTCAATTTTTTATACTGTCCATTTCTGGTGAGTAGCAAATATGGGTCCGTTTAATTAAAAATATCATCTCGATTTATCAGGTGCATTGGTTTGTTTGCGTAGCTCACACAGGTGACTTAAAATAAATTAATTTACGGTCAAAGTAGTAATAATAATAACGGGTGTCTTATTTGCCGAATACTTTTCCTGTAGATGAGAGCGTTATAGCATTTATCTTAATTAATTTACTAATGGTTTTTGTTTTCATAATTGTTGTTTCTACGGACGTGTTGTGTATTATTTCAATGACATGTTTTAGCTGAATGTATGTGGACAGCATGAAACCGAACCGCTTAATGACATAGTTCGGTTCATGTCATACTTCTTGCGGTCCTGTGTGACATTTGCCTCTACAAATAACATCGGTTATTATCATACCCTTGTGGTCAGCCAGTCCATGTGTTTTGTGTGTGTTCGTCCATTCAGTCAAGAGCATATTCATTATTTGCGCGTAGTGATTGTGGCAGCAGTGATGGGAAATCGTACTGAGTTCACGCTGCAGGATAAGTTGCAAATCTTGGACCAGCTCAAGGCTGGCTAGAAACAAACGACCATTGCAAAGGAACAATCTCAAAAATCAGGAAGAAAGAGAAAGAAATTCGAGACATTGCGGTGACCAGCAGCAATCGGAAGCGCAAGAGATCGAGCAATATTGCAGAGGTGGATGAGGCGGTGCTCATGTGGTTTCACCAGATGCAAGCCAATAATACGACCATGAATGGGCCTGTTATGATGGAAAACGCCAATAAGATGGTGGTTGAGATGAATGTGGCATTTGAACCGTCAATTGGCTGGTTCGGCCGGCTGAAGTCGCGGGAAAATATCAGATTCGTGAAGTCGCAAGTGGAGAAAGCGGCGTTTGATGTGGTGGGGCAAAGGAATGAATGGCAAACGTGCTGCCCAAGAAGCTGGACGACTATGTACCCAGGAACATTTTCAATGCAGACAAGACGGCACTGTTCTATGGAGCGATTTGATATTTCTTCATGATTTTTACATTTCTGATGCTTGTAAAAATAGAGCTACTTAAAAACACAAGTTTGGAGTCTGAAAGGGTTGAGTTCGGTTAATGTCATACTTTTTGCAGGTCCCGAGGATATGACATTACGCGGTTTCCACTGTATGTCATTAATAGAGTTGGGAATTTTATGTGATAATTTTGGCGTTTCATGTTTTTATTATGTGATGAAAAATGCAAAAATATAGTGTAGAAGTCACCAAAATATGTTATTCAATTTTATTATAATATGTGAGTTTTTCACTCTTTCGTAGATTATTCGCATTTTAAGAATGTATCTAGCGACATTCCATTGGTGATTCACCCTTAAACAGGCACATTTTTCGTAGTACATGGCCAAGGTTTTACCTTTGCTTCGAGGCGCAATGGTCCTATGATTCGATTCTGCATGTGTATTTACATTTGATATTTTTCGAGTGAGCAGTCGATTTGTTGTGTTGATTGAGCTGTGCGACTTGTGACCATCGAACACGACTTTCTCACGTGCAACGCAAAACATTCTCTTTTCAGACATGTTTTTCTGGAAAATTCGACTTCACATTGAATTCCTTCACACCCTTTGAGCGTGACAATACAAACGCCATTTGTGTTGAATAATTTCCGAAAATGTAAATCCGAAGTACATGTATGACATGTGTGACACATTTCATGTCCGCACTTGAGAATCTATCAGGAACGTTGCTATTTTCACATGTTTAATTTGTGATTTGTGTAATTACAATTATTAACAGAATATATTACTTTCAGGCGCAATCTATAGAATTATATATTTGGACAATATTTCTCAGTGAAAATGGCATTTCATATTTTTTCTCTTAAAAATGTCATTTTATGTGCAAAAATATTTTATATGTGATCACATATAATTCCCAACTCTAGTCATGAGTATTGTTGTCAAAACAGCAATTGAAAGTGTTTAAGGAGAGCATAGAAGGTTCCGATTGTTGCAACTGCCTGCCATGTTGTATAGGAGAATGAGAGGAGACACGATCGAGGTGTACAAAATTATGAATAACAAATTTGACAAGGAAGTGAATTTGAGAAACATGGAGGAGTAACTGGAGGAAATTGTATGAAGGTAATAAAACCTAGATGTCGAACTAGAAGTCGCTTTCCGTGAGGATAGTGGATGTGTGGATGAACAGTTTGCCAAATAATATTGTAGAGGCTCCAAATATTGTATCTTTTGAAAGACGTTTTAAGTATGCGATTATTTTGAAAAGTCGTGGGCCTCAAGTGACAGCTGCTTCACGGGAGGAAGCCGAAGCTTATGAACACACACAGGTGTGTCCCGTGCAGCTCGCTGCCACCGCAGAACCGACCCTCTCCACGCTATGACGTCACAAGGACGGAAGACGTATTAGAGAGGGCCACCTCCCCAGAATGCATGGCACAATACATGACTGATATTTGGTACCATCATTTACTGCTGGGTGGACAGGGGCTGTTGGATTATAAAATTCACTCCAAGAAATTCTGCTCCGTCGGGATTCGAACCACGTACCTCCCGCTTGTGAGGCGGGTGTTCTACCACTACACCACACAGTCTAACATGTTTATTGTACCAACTTATATGAAAGGAAGAGTGTTGCGTATTTATTCACGGGATATTTAATTATGCCCCAATATTTTGTGTATTGCACGTGAACAAGTGTTTGGCTGTTGCCATGACAACATCATTGTGAATTCTGCTTCAGTGGGTGTTTATTGGTGCGTTGTGACAGACACATTTAATTGGCTCTGTGTGTATGTATGTATGTGTGTGTGTATGGCTTCATTGTTCATATAGAGTGTTGCTATGCAGCGAAACAAGAGATTATTACACGTGTAGTTAGTGAGTGTGCGATGTGTTGCTATAATATTGTGATTGCTGTTGAAATTAATATTGCTGCATCGTGCAATTGCTCAACGTGACGTGTTGTCATGGCAACGTTGATAGTTGTCTGTTGTGACAGGTGTTGTGTATCGCTGTGCTTTTCTACAAGCGTATGTTCGGTCTTTGTTGGTCTTTCTGTTAAAGATGAGTTCAGATGATGATGAGGTGGTGTTCAGTGAGCAATTTCGCACGTGCGAGATGAGCAGTTATTGTTGATTTACTGTCAGAGCTGTAGCAACCGCCCCCCGTACCCCCCGGCCGGGGGGCCCCGAGTGTTGAGGGGCCCCGTTGCTTCACGTATGACATTAAAATGTATCATATTATGTATAGCCTTTACCTTTTTGCTTAGATGTTTTCACCTGAGCTTGTATTATGTGATTATATATAATAGATAAATTCATTATTTGATGGTTTATTTATAATGGGGCCCCAAGTGTTGTCTTCGGGGGGGCTCATAAGTCCTCGCAACGGCTCTAATCACTGTGACTTTCAAACAACACTGATGCATTGTTCAGTACGAGTTAGTGTTGGTGCTTTATTCAGCGTCTATTTCTCGTGACTCAATGGCCAGGCATCCTCTCTCTCACTGATTCCTGACATTCATTTCATGTATTTCTCAGTAGCATTGTTCAACCGGGAGGAAATTCTGAACACAAGTGAGGAACCACAGTACCCACTATGCACGTGATAAATTAGCAGAACTCCGAGAACCGAGTATCTCTGTCTCTCTCAGCCACATACCACATGTGTGTATGTGTATGTACAGCCCACGCAACAAACAGAGACTCCAATAAAAACCATTTCCAAATATCCAATCTGTGCGGCTATATAAGGACGTCATTTATATTGTGTTTGACAGACATCACACAACGTTGATTTATCAAGAAAAACTTCCATTCGTGTGTTTTTAGCGAGTATTTATTATCACATGGTAGTAATATTTTCATAATGTATGTGTGTGTGTGTCAGTGTGTGTGTGTGTGTATGTTTGATGATGGGCATGATTGATGTAGAATATAGTACAATCATGTCTTAATCAGACGATTAAGACAACGACTAGGCGACTACATCAGATAATACAACATATTTATATAACACGCAACAAATATAAATATATCACTCCATTGTGTACAGATGTACATGTTTACATACACATACACACACACACACACACACACACACACACACACACACACACACACACACACAAGCATACTCAACCATCCATGTACCATCATCCATCCATGTGCGTGAGTTTACATTTCTTCAATTAAAATCTATTAATGCATACACTCACACACACATACACAAGCATCCTCAGTCATATACGTACCTACACGTGAATTAACATATTTGCATATAAAAATCCGTTCATACACACACACATACACACATACACGCTCTTACACACGCGCACATGTCAACATACATGCATACATATAAACTAACACAAGCACACACACATTCATACACACAACTACAAGCGTACACACACAAATACAATTCTAATTATTACTCGGATAGTCATTATTTGCCGAGATATTTTGTAGATATGCTCTTAATTTATCACGGAATACAGCCAATGTTTCATTGTTCAGCAAAGATTTTATGTACGTTTGTATGTGTGTGTGTGTTAGTGTTGTGAGATGTGTGTGTGTTTGTGTGTTAGTGTCGGTGTTGTGTTTTGAGATGTATGTATGTTTGTGTGGTGTTTGTGTGTGTGTGTGTGTGTGTGTGTGTGTGTGTGTGTGTGTTTGTAGCCCTAGATACACTTTTCAGCGCCCTAGAGAGCCTCTAGGTGTAGGGCGCTATATAAATATCTACCTAATGTAATGTAATGTATGTTTGTGTGTTAGTGTCGGTGTCGTGTTTTGAGATGTATGTGTGTGATGTTGTATGTTTGTGTGTTAGTGTCGGTGTTGAGAGAGATGGCTAGCGAATCGTTTGTGGCCGTGTTGGGACATTTGTGGCGCGGTTATGAGAAGACCACTTCTCGTCGCTTGAAACTCATCGACGCTTACTTACTGAACATCTTACTGACCGGGCTCGTGCAGTTCCTCTACTGCTGTCTCGTGGGAACTTTTCCCTTCAACTCGTTCCTTAGCGGCTTCATCTCTTGTGTCGCCTCGTTCGTTCTTGCAGGTTCATCACAATCAACACAATATTATTATCTATATTATTATTATTATTATCTATTCCTATTTATCACTTTTTTCGTTCTTGCCTACTGCTCCTGATGTTATTTTTGTTAAAGTTATTATTGTTATTGTGATGTGGATGGCATGATAGTGTCCCCCTCCTGCACCCCCCCTCCCCCTCTCTGTGTCGTGGGGGTGTTTGTGTTTTGCATTGAACATATTTCTACTGCGATGTACTGACACACACACTCTCTCTCTCTTTCTCTTTCTGCGTGTCTGTGTGTGTGAGTCATTCGCTAGCTACTTCATTATTCGTGTATGTCTGTGTGTGTGTGTGTGTGTGTGTGTGTGTGTGTGTGAGCAGTGTTTCACAGAATTATCCTGTGTGTGTGCACGTGGGCGTTTAATACGCATTATATGTGTGTGTTATTTTTGCTGTCTATATTCCACTGCGTATTCACATTCGTGTGTCTCTTTCTCTCTCTCTCTATTTTTATGTTTGTCCATATACGTGTCTGTTCTGTTGAATTCTACAGCGTTTTCTGTTTTCTTCATTTCGTATGTGTATAAGTCTCTATTTGTTGTGAAAGTGTTGTTGTGAGTAATACTGAAAAACTCATTTTACTCATGTAAAGTCATCTTCTCGTACTTATATATGCACACACACACATAACAATCGTAATTAAATAGACACTGAACTGAAAACTAAAATTGAATGAGACTTTAAATGTTCTATAATAGAAAATTACACCATAAAAATACATATTAAAATCATGCCTAATGCTCAATTGCACCTTCCATGATATACATGTGTATGTGTGTGTGTGTGTGTGTGTGTAGTTTGTCTGCGGTTGCAAGTGAACCCCGAGAACAAGAGCGAATTTGCGGATATCAGCGCGGAGCGGGGATTTGCGGATTTCATATTTGCACATGTTATTCTGCACCTGGTTATCATGAACTTTCTCGGTTAATTAACACGGGTGCTCCTGCGCGTGTGTGTGTTATTTTTTAAAGCAAAATTTCAATCACTCACATCTTATATCTGATACATTTGAATGTGAGATTTTGTTAATAAAGGTGGTTTGGTAATAAAAAAAACACGTTTTTCATTTGCAGTTGATTCTCAAAATTCCACATTGTAATTATATTCAGAAATATCGTTCATTCAATTTATCAACGAGTGTTTTTTGTTGTGAGCGAAGGCTCGTGACATTTGGCTCGCTGCACCTCGCTGCTGCTTGTGAATTTTTCACTTATATTTGCTGTATATTACTATGAGTCACACACACAAACACACACACACACACATACACACACACACTGTCTATTAAGCTTGTGTTTCTACAGTTTACTGCGCATGTTTTCTTGCGTGAGTGTGTGTGTGTGTGTGTGTCAGTGTCAGGGTGTTTCATAAGAGTTGTCACAATGAAATTGCGCACTCACACAGGTGCTATTCACGTTCTGTAATGCATTATATCTGTTTGCTAACTCAAAAACGCACATACGCACACAAACATACAAACACACACGAGTTGTATGTTTAGACCAGCTTCCAATCGGATCTAATTGTCAAAATATTCATTTTTTAATTATTTATCGTTCAACGTGGTGTTTTATGCCGTGTTAGCGATGTTACATTCTCGTGCATATTGCCGGGGGCGTCTGCCTTGTCACAGTTTATTACAAACCTCGAAGGTTGAAAATGCGCTTTCAACAATACACGCTTTTTTGTGAGAATAATTTTAAAAGATGCACAAATCTCGTGTCAAGCATGACAGCCCCACTTCCAGCTTTCATTCGGCAGCTATTTTTATTGTGCGTAATGGCTTTAATTCAACCAATGTCACTAAGTGAATGTATTTATCGTGACATTAAGTGTTGTATGTCTGTGTGTGCGTGTGCGTGTGTATGTTTCGGCGTGGAAACGTGACTTTCACGGTCATTTCCTGTGTGTGTGAGAGCGAGAGGTGGTATACTGCTTTTTGCACGAGAATTAGCCGCGTTTTTCTGTGAGATTCAGAGTGGCTTGTGTTTATGCTGGTTGAAAAAGTGAATTTTCTGTTGATCACACGGAGGTGGCCAGCAGGAAACAGCACGTTCTCACTCGAACTTATTCATCAACTTTTTAGCAGCTCTTTATTTACGCACCGAACAGCGAACACTTTTTTATTTGACCTCGTCCTTGGCTGTTTGACACTGCCAGGTCGTTGACCCCACTGTCCACCTGTGTGTGTGTGCGTGTCTGTCTGTGTGCGTGTGTGTACGTGCTCAGTGATTCACCGCAAACACGATAGTAAATTGCATGTCACCACTTGCTTCATTGCACAAATTGCGTATGTATGTGTGTGTGAGTGTGTGTGAGTGTGTGTGCATGTGCGTATGTGTGTGGAGAGAGAGAGAGCAGCAGGACTCAATTCTCCCAACTTCTACCTGCCATCTTTTCTCACCAAAGCTGGGACAGTTTTTAGTGTGTGTGTGTGTGTGTGTGTGTGTGTGTGTGTGTGCGCGTGCCTCGACCAAGATTGCGCATACAAACACGCATCTACGTTGTAATGGACAGGTGGTGACCCCCCCCCCCATTAACCACTCCCCCTGACCCGCCCCCCTTCACCGACGAGCACAAAACCAACAATTTGTGTGTGTGTGTGTGTGTTTTTCGCAATGTTTTTCAGCCTTCTCTTCGTTCTCTGTCGTTTTTTTCCTGTCCACGCAAAAAGTGCTCCACATTAACGTCACACATAATCTAGTGATGCCAGTTGTTGTTGTTTATCGCTAAATGTCTGGGGAATTTTTGTTGTTGTCGATATTGAGGTCAAAACTTCGTGGTGTTTGGTTTTCTCTCGTTCTGGTATTATTATTATCATTATTATTATTATTGTGTGACAGACACATAGATAGAAAGAGTTTGAAGAAAGAAGCAAAAATCAAGTTAAGTATTAAATTAAAACGATAAAATGAAATTGCTTATACACAAACTAGAATCAAATAATATTTTAAAATACTAATTAACGCATATAATAACAAAATTATATATTCAATTCAATTCAAGTTCAAGTGTATTAGTCCACACAAAAGCTTTGCTTATCATGGTGTGAATACCAAATAAATATATACACATTCATACACTCACCCATATATGTATATACATACACACAAATATATATACACACACTCATATACATACATATGCACATATTCTCGTTCATATACACACATACACCCAGAATATACATATATACACCTACACATACATACATATATATACATACATATACACACATATATACATACATATACACACATTCATACATGCATGCGTGTATATATACTGACACACTCACACACGCTCGCACACTCATACATGAATCCATTATTTAGACTGTACGAGACATATACTTGTATACCATACTGAACATGAGCATGCATAAACAAACAACACCAACGAATTTGAATCACAATGATAACATCTACCTTGAGGAAGCAAATGGTCTTTATAAGTCGTCCATCAGCTTGGTAATCATTTGTTTTTTAAATAATGCAAGTCTAGGTATTTGCTTGATCTCTTTTTTCAAGTTATTCCAGCAAGTGACTCCGTCGTGAGTTATACAAAATCTTCTACATCTTGTTCTACAGGACTGTACCGAGAAATTATGAACATGACGTTTGTTCACAATGAACATATTTTGCAGTACCTTGCAGCATGTTGTTGTGGGCCTTATATAAAGTAGTTATTCTATTTAAAGTAACCAATTTTTCCAGTGGTAGAACTCTATATTTTACAAATATTGGTCTTGTGCATTCTCTTGAAGATTTAAACTCAATTAATCTAATTATTCTCTTTTGCAATTTACATAATGTTTCCAAATTACTTTTAAATGTTGATCCCCATGTTTCATTGCAGTAAGACAGTTGAGATCTCACTAGGCAATTATATAATAACAAGAAAGTTTTACTATTTATTAGTGGCCTGACCTGTCTTAACATAAAGGCTATTTTTGCAATTTTTGCTTCCAAGTTCTTGATATGCCATTTCCAACTGATGTTTAATATGTTGAATATAACTAAAACTATACGTTTTTTTTGTTAAAATTCTTCATAATTTTGGCGTAATTTCTTACTTGTTAACTTGCAAATGGAATGAACAGAGAGAGAGCGAATGAGCCGAGAGAGAGAGCAAACGTTATTTGCTGTATTGCACGCAAACACACATTGACACACACAATGATATATTCTAGCTGGAGGTGCACGACTAGACACACACACACACATAGTCATCATTGTCACAGGGACGCCACAATGTCCACTACTGAACGTGTCACTTCACCAAATTCCTGTGTGTGTTGATTGATGACAGATTGTCCATCTGCCTCTTCCTATTCTCTGTTCCCTTTTTCGTAGCAGCAAATGTGGTGAAATAACACACACACACACACAATCAAATTGGTTTTGTGGTTTGACTATGCAAAACAATGCCCGCACTCACTCGCTATTAATCTTATCCAATGGACTTCAAATCGAAAGAGGATCATCAAAAGCCCTGCCCCGTGAAACTGGGAGTTTTTCTTGAGCTGTTTCCGAGCGCGATTTCAGCGATTGTGCATGTGTGTGTGTGTGTGTGTGTGTCAGTGGTCGCATCAGAACGTAGATTTGAGACAATCGAAATCATCACAGGTAAGTTCCAGTGCGGGGAACAAATGCAATGAACCCAGCTGATGATTGTTGAACTCGTCCAGTGGACAAATGTCGATATCGGTCAGATCGACGGGCGTGGTGTAGCTGGGCTGACAGAGGTGAACTGTTTCTGCTTCTCCTCCTCGTACTTCATCAGTGGTCAGGTGCCACGCTTCATCTTGATCACGTGACGTGTCACTAGCGAGTTCCCCGTCATCACTGGACCTCTCGTGCCAGAGATCTAGTTCTGCTGCTACTGATGATGACGATGATGTTGGCGTTTTCTGCTCGCCGGTCCACGAAGACGAGCCGCTAGAGGCGCAGTTGTGATGTGACGAGCGACGGGCGCAGTTCCTCGTGACAGAAGAGGTGGAGGAGACGGGAGAATGTCTCGAGGAGGTTTTGGACGAGGTGGACCTCTTGCGAGGACGGTATTTATATTCGGGGAACTCCCTCCGATGAAGTTCCATCAACAACTTGGCTCCTCGCATGAATGGTTCCTTGTGGGCTCGGTCCAATCGCTGCCACAAACGTCCCAGTTCCTTGGAGATCTCCGAGTGGTTGCAGTTCACTCCTCCAGTCAGGTGGTCTCTCTGCAGCTTGGCGAACAACATGAATGCGTTCAAAGGTCTCTTTGTCCTCGACGGGTTTCTGCGGTCCTGTTTGATCTGCCAACATCACACGGACACACACACATACACACATACAGGTGTGTTGATGTCTGGAATAAGTTATTGGGGAGAATATTGTAGGAGCTTAATAGCATAGGAACATTTAAAGAAAGACTGGATATAGTGTGAAATACTGGGAATTTCAAGGAAGATAGGTTACTAGAGGGTGGGTTGAAGACAGGACAGCACGAGCACAGCTCATCTCCTGTGATAAACAAATAGGTTAGTACACACACACACACACACAGACGCATAACCCCCCACCTCGATGTGTTATTGACCACTGAAATCAACTGGCTCGCTGCGACTAGTTTGTTATTGCTGGCAATTACACGTGACACTTGTTTACACGCACCGCCTGATTTATTGCTCTGCAAACAACACGCACTGTGAGTGTGTGTGTGTGTGGTAATTTGTAGTTTGTATAGCTTGTAGCTTGTGTGGCCGCCTCATATTCAATGCAGGGTGATTTAGTGCGCGAGCTCAAGTCTCGTGCTCGTGTGTAGGTCACTCAGCTTGCGGAATCAATCGTGCAACACTGTGTATGTATGTGTGTGTGTGTGTGTATGTCTGTATGTATGTATGTGTGTGTGTGTCTGTGTTGGACATCAAAGCGTCTGTACATTGTCACACACAAACACATACACACCTGTGTATAGGCTATTATAATTGTGTTATGTTCCTGTTATATACATACATATATATATATATATATATATATATATATATATATATATATATATATATATATATATATATAACATATTTTCTCGTGGATAAAACCTTTTTTATCTGAAAATATATATTTATTAAAAAAATATGTGGGTTTTTCTTTCAGCACCAGTATGTGTAATGATATTCTGTGATGAAATAATTAATAAAATCATATATTATAATATCATGATTATCATATCATATAATTATTTCAAATATCATGAACGATTTCAGTTAGTCATTACCGAAGAATAAACTTATTTTCCATTGTTTTTGCCTAAAAATTAAACGGGGTCTCTTATATACAGAACAATACAGTATACATCAGCGTCAGTGTGTATGTGTGTGTGTATATGTGTATGTATGTGTGTAGGTTAGAAATTACTTGTGCAAATTGGTTTTACTTTGGAACTTGGCACGAAAACTTTTCTCCAACATCCAGTCTTCTTAGTCTGTGAACCCAACCCACTATTTGTATATATATATATATGTGTGTGTGTTTGTGTGTGTTTGTGTGTGTGTGAGGTTGTAATCGATACACTGCACAGCGGAGAGCTAGTAATGAGTGAGTGAGAGTGTTGACGTGCTATCAATTTCATTGCAACTTCCAGTCCAACTCTCGTGCAATGATGACTTGGGCACCTGCTCTTATACGGATACTGCTCGTATATTGATTGTGTGTGTGTGTGTGTGTGTGTGTGTGTGTGTGTGTGTGTGTGTGTGTGTGTGTGTGTGTGTGTGTGTGTGTGTGTGTGCTGCTTATTCTAGATCAGTTTTTCTCGCAACCCCTGAACTCTTGATAGATATACGAAAATATGAAAATAAAACTGACGTAATAACACAACTTCCTTATTCAATATTCATTCCCACAACTCCTTTGAGAAGATGAAGCAAAACTACGTTTTTGAGGAAAAATATAATGCATAGGTTAAATATATAATTTCTTTTCAAAACAAATTATCAGAAATCCTCGCACTTCCTAGCAACCAGACTCACTATAGTATCGCGTAATGTCTGTGTGGAAATATGGCGACTGTTGCTGCTCGTCGTAGTCCATCATGCAATCAGCTGTTTGCACGAGATTGGTCAATGGTAGGGGGGGGAGACAGCAGAAATCCAGTCAACAGTATCAACTGTAATGCGGCCTGACTGACTATGTTAAACTACATTTTGTGTGTCGCAAGTAATGTTGGCGTATCTGTATATGAATCTGTACTATATATGTGTACTCTAGCATACAGTGGCGGTGACAGGATTTTTCCGAGGGGGCTGAGGAAAAGTTGAGGGGGCTTGGCGAAGCATGAAGAGCTACACCCGAACGCTGACTACATAATATAATAATAAGGGACTGGGGTACACTGAGTCCTCGAACTTGAACCATAATTACAGGACTTCATTTACAGTGGTAAGAAATTTTAATGTCCATGATCATGATTTTTGGGGAACTTAGGGGGCGTGGCATATTTGTGGGGGGCTCCATCCCCCCTTGGCGCCGTCACTGTCAGGTTGTGTACTCAAACGAGGGTGTGTTGAGACCCTGACTCACTAAGCTACTCAACAACTAGTCACAATCAGCTAGTTATTTTCCCTGGTCCCTGGCCGGGGGAGAGTACAGGGTACAGGACAGATAAGACACGATGTTTGTGCACGTGTTTCTGTCACTGTTCACCCCTCCCTCCCCAGTGCAGATGACATGACAGAGCAGAAATTTATCAAACTTGCCCCTTTCATCTGTCTGTCTGTCTGTCTGTCATTCGTTCACGAACAGTTGAAAATTGGATAGGACATGAACCATGAGATAATTGTGTATATATCGCTCTTTTATCCAACTATTTCACTTCACACTATTTCACACTTGATGATTTATCCTTTAATATTATTTTCACTTTATGCTTATCGACTTGTTCCTATTCTTTTTTCGTCTATAATGCTTGTGTTATACAAGCAGTATTACCAGAACGGTAGCAAGACATTTTGCCCCCCTCGTAGGCAATACTTAAGGCCCCCATTATAAATAAAACACCATTATGAGAGAGGTTCGACTTTGGAAAAATGCAGTTTCGAGCAGCTCCTTGGTTTCCTGGGGGACTTACGGTACTTTTATACGCTACTTTACGATAAACTTCAATATCATGCGTGAGGTGACGAGGGCCCCCTGGTGGGGGGGGGGGGGGCTGAGTATTAGGTCTAGGCCAGTGGTTCCCAACCTTTTTCAGCTTGTTACCCAATTTAGCATCCCATATTAAGCATGTTACCCCTTTGTTACTGTACATGTTACTGTAAGCATTCACACACACACACACGCACGCGTGCACACATAACTATATATAACACGCCATATGAGCAATACAATATCCACACAATGCAAACAATAAACATAATATTCTAAGTTAACATTAATCCCAATACAAGGTACCGCAATGTTTTCTTGAATTTCAGAATTCTTAACATTTTCCTGTCACCCCTACATTACCCCCGAACAATTGCTAAATTACCCCCAGGGGGTCATTTACCCCCAGGTTGGTAACCACTGGTCTAGGTAAGAAATTCTGTTAAATCAAAGAAATGAAATTCTGAAAGACTGAAAGAAATTCGTTAAATCAGATTTTAAAAATCTAAATGTTCTTGACTCCAGACACCGATAGCTTCAACCTGAGTATTATATCTCATGATGACGTGATAATTTCGTGTTGTCTTGCTCACCCTCATTGTTGATGAGTACGGAGTTTTCGAGTTCAGTTCGGTCACTGCAAAGTCAGGATAGTGCAGCTGAAAATCCGCAGCAGGTTTGTTCATTGTGTCCATGTTTCACAAGCAGCTAGACACAGCAACACGTTGAGCACATAACAGACACACAGCTGAACTTCAACTGACTTACGATTGAGTCGCGTTTGCGTGAACACCCCACTGTACGACGATACTAGCGACATCTAGCGGGAGAAAGCGGAACTATCCCTTTTTTACTCTCTTTCTGTGTGTGTGTCTGTGACGCACAAATTAGGAAAACTTTGCAATAGCTCTCTTTTGATGTCAAATCAAGCGAGCTGCCGAGTAACTGGACGGGCAGATTTTTTGCTCATTAAAATATTTCGCCAACGTGGCAGTATGAAAAGATGCAGGATGTGTGGGCTTCTTGGCACGAGTTAATAACGATAATTAGACTGTGTTTATTGATATCATTGTGCCGAATATTTCCCGCTGTCTGGGAGATTCTACCATGTGTATTCTTCAATGTCTGTTTAAATTGCAAATTTAAATTCTTGTGTAGTATTTTTATTGATATATTCGAGTATGTTTCCTCAGTGCTATTAATCTCGATTTTATTCCAATATTTTTTTTCGGTCAATTGAAATGAAATGTCATAATTTTCATCCAGTCCTCACTCACCTTATCATCATGTACATGCTAGAAATTGCACGTGCACATTTAAATACTGCCAGAGAACAGGAAGAACGAAGCGTGAGAATGGAAAGTGTGTATCTGAAATGTCTCGTTTATGTGTGTGTGTGTGTGTGTGTGTTAGTGTGTTTTCAGTTCAACATGTATTTCGGAACACACAAACACACACACACACACACACACACACACACACACACACACACACACACACACACACACACACACACAGTGGAAATAGACGGGAAACAAATTTAAAATATCAAATAACCTGTTGATCTTTGGCTCTCCCAGCCATAAAAACACAAACACACAAACATAACACAACACGCGTACATATTAACATTAAAACGAATACATCAGTTTGTGTTGAAGTTCAAACATCAATATCAAACATATTTCACACAGAAACATCTTACATTTCTATACACACACACACACACACACACACACACACACATACATCCATACTAACTTGCACCCAATCAAACACACACACACACACGGGGATGGGTGTGTTTGTGTGTGTTTGTGTGTGAAATATGACGGAGATATTCGAGAATAAGAATAAGATGGGCAGACGGAAGTGCATACTGTTCTCGACAGGTCATATAGTGCACGTGCCTATCAAACACTGAATTTCAATTTGCCTGCGGGCCAATTGAAATGTCACAAACTCTGCACTGCGCCAACCCTCTGGCCTCATGATTCTGCACCATATTTGTGCGTGTGTGTTTGGAATTGCTTTTGCCTCTTTGAATAGAATCGTCCATTTTCTGACTGACTATGTGTGTGTGTGGATTCAATTGCAGTATACGCCAATATGATTCTGCATGTGTTGTTGTGTTGCGCTTCATACCCATACCTTTCCTTCTCCTTGCATTCTATCTCTCTATCTTTCTCACACCTACACACACACACACACACACACATACACACAAGTTGCCCGCAGTTGTGGTGTAATTGTGTTGTGTCAATGTGGCTCTTCGTGTCATCTGGTAGATTTTCGCTTGAAATTCAGCAGAGAACGAGGAAAAGAAGCAATTGGATCAGCGATGAATGAATACACAAGTGAAAATATAGACGAACGAACGAACGTGTGAATAATATTGAAGTGAAGAAATATAGTGAAATAGTGAAGAATTAATATATATATAATATATATATATATATATATATATATATATATATATATATATATGTATATAATTACATACATATAATAATAACATATATAATAGCGTGCATATACGTATATAATAGCAGGTAAAATAATATGTATAACACTTTGAGAATAAAAATTGAACGCAAGTACCATTGTACATTATTCACGAGAATAATTCATTTATGAGAACATTTTATAACGTTGTGTTTGTATCACTTTATATAGCTCGTTTATTACTTGTCTCCTATTCTGTTATTTGCCTGGTTTTCTTTCCGAGTTGTTGTGTACAGTAGCGTAGGTGTGATATTGTTTCACGCACGTGCACTTTCACACACACACACACACACACATACACACACACACACACACACACCTCGCATTAATGAAATAGCTGCTCGTGCGTGAAAATCATTTTCACCGTCAAATTGAGATATATCGGCTGAATTTATCAACATCACGTGGAGAATTTCGCGCAGCTCTTCTGATATTGTCAATTAAATCACTGTACTTGCGAGAATATGAAGAACAAAAAAGTTCAAATTTAAGCTAATATTTGTGAATGCAGGTTAGGTTAGTTCAGCACTGGGGAACTACAGCACTGGGGGACTAGAGTACTGGGGGACTACAGCACAGGGGGACTACATCAATGGGGAACTACAGTACTGGGGGACTACAGTACTGGGGAACTACAGCACTGGGAGACTACAGCACTGGGGGACTACAACACTGGGAGACAACAGCAGAAATATTGCGCGTGTGCGACTAGCAGCGATAATATTACCTTTTAAGCGTGAGTGTCATTGTGTGTGTCAGTTTGTGTGTGTCATTATGTGTGTCATTGTGTGTGTCAGTTTGTGTGTGTCAGTTTGTGTGTGTCCTTATGTATGTCATTGTGTGTGTCAGTTTGTGTGTCATTGTGTGTGCCAGTTTGTGTGTCAGTTTGTGTGCGTCAGATTGTGTGTCAGTTTGTGTGTGTCAGTTTGTGTGTCATTGTGTGTGTCAGCTTGTGTGTCAGCTTGTGTGTGTCAGTTTGTGTGTCAGTTTGTGTGTCATTGTGTGTGTCAGTTTGTGTGTGTCAGTTTGTGTGTCATTGTGTGTGTCAGCTTGTGTGTCAGTTTGTGTGTGTCAGTTTGTGTGTCATTGTGTGTGTCAGTTTGTGTGTGTCAGTTTGTGTGTCATTGTGTGTGTCAGCTTGTGTGTCAGTTTGTGTGTCAGTTTGTGTGTCAGTTTGTGTGTGTGTCATTGTATGTGTCAGTTTGTGTCATTTTGTGTCAATGTGTGTGTGTCATTGTGTGTGTCAGCTTGTGTCATTTTGTGTCAGTGTGTGTGTCAGTGTGTGTCATTTTGTGTGTCAGCTTGTGTCATTTTGTGTCAGTGTGTGTGTCAGTGTGTGTCAGTTTGTGTCAGTTTGTGTGTGTCAATGTGTGTGTGTGTGTGTCAGTGTGTATGTGTGTGTATTAGTGTGTGTGTGTGTGTGTGTATTAGTGTGTGTGTATTAGTGTGTGTGTCAGTGTGTGTATTAGTGTGTCAGTGTGTGTATTAGTGTGTCAGTGTGTGTATTAGTGTGTCATTGTGTGTGTCATTGTGTGTGTCAGTTTGTGTGTTATTGTGTGTGTCAGTTTGTGTGTCAGTTTGTGTGTCAGTTTGTGTGTGTCATTGTATGTGTCAGTTTGTGTCATTTTGTGTCAATGTGTGTGTCATTGTGTGTGTCAGCTTGTGTCATTTTGTGTCAGTGTGTGTGTCAGTGTGTGTCATTGTGTGTGTCAGCTTGTGTCATTTTGTGTCAGTGTGTGTGTCAGTGTGTGTCAGTTTGTGTCAGTTTGTGTGTGTCAATGTGTGTGTGTGTGTGTGTGTCAGTGTGTATGTGTGTGTATTAGTGTGTGTGTGTGTGTGTGTGTGTGTATTAGTGTGTGTGTATTAGTGTGTGTGTCAGTGTGTGTATTAGTGTGTCAGTGTGTGTATTAGTGTGTCAGTGTGTGTATTAGTGTGTCAGTGTGTATTAGTGTGTCAGTGTGTGTGTCAGTTTTTGTGTGTCAGCTTGTGTGTGTCTGTGTGTTTGTGTCAGTGTCAGTGTGTCTTAGTGTTTGTATCAGTGTGTGTATTAGTGTTTGTATCAGTGTGTGTATTAGTGTGTCATTTTGTGTCAGTTTGTGTCAGTTTGTGTGTATGTCTAATGAACGTGCATCAGAAGCAGTACGAGGTGTCATGATGAAGACGAGTGTGTGACAATTTCTACACTTGCTCTCACATATATAACACATCAACACTATATATAACACACACACACTGACACACTGGTGCACGCGCTGGTGGCATTAGTGTGGGTGATGCTGGTGGTGATGGTGTGGAGGCAGTAAACATCTTCACCAACTGGCCGCTAATGATGAAATATGGCCATTTTTCATGACGTTCGTGCTACCCTCGCTCGCTCCCAAGCTCTGCCCCCAGCGAGAGAGAGAGAGTGTGTGAGGAGGAGGTGTTGTTGGCAACTTTATAAGTCAGTCTGGAAACCTGGCAATAACGACACATCCACTAGCCTGCTAGCATTGATTAGATGTGTTTTGTGCGTTTTTCTTGTGCTATGCCCGTTTTTGCCTCGTTCTCGCGCGCGCGCGTGTGTGTGTGTGTGTGTGTGAGTGTGTGTGTGTGTGTGTTGGCCAACTGGGGTCTCATATTGAGTCTACCAACACACAGAGAGGCAGCGACCCAGATGTGTTTTTACATAAACACACACACACACACACACACATACATACATACACACACAAACACGCAAGAACGCACGAAAGCGGCGCACTTACTCGCTCCAAATTATATTGCCACCGCCAAAACACACACACACACACACACACACACACACACACACACAGATGCGCGTGGTCGCAATTACGCTCGAGCTATATGAGAGCTGAGTGGCGGGTTTTTTCCAGCGTGCCGTGGTGTGTGATGAAGCTGTGATGCAGGCAGCCACCTGACCCCGTCACGTGCACGACCTGACCCCGACTACGGCACCAGGCCAGGTCACACACACACACACACAGAGAAAGAAAGGTCAGGTCATTATGTTTGACGGGGTCGATATTTAACAACTTTATCTCGAGCGCGATGAAAGCGTGACTTGACCGGGTCAGCTGGCTAGCTCGCGCCAGCCACGTTCTGCCAGCATGATTTAACACTTTCAAACTGATATTACTGATTAATTAGAAGAGCAATAATATTGAGAAGCCAAACAAATTAAGACTGGATATTTCATTAAAATTGTATTGACATTCAGATTTTAAATAGAAATTTCAAGACGCATCAAACACCAGTTTTTATTTGGAATTTGATTTTAATTAAGGTTCGCTAGAAGTCGTAAGACTAGACATCAAGTATTCTCATAGTTCAAGTATATTAAAACAACATATTGTTAGTGGTGACATAATTTTTTTCTACGATTTTTTAGCCAACAAATTTTGTCTTGCGATCCAGGAGTTATGAATCACTGCCCTTATATGCCACTTGATTTCACTTAAATTATTTAGCTAAGTGTGCCGTTCTAAGTTGGTGTGTCTTCACCAAAAACATATCTGAAAGTTTTCTGCTTGAGAATTATTATCGGCTGATAAACATGCTGCTAAAAATTTTAGTTGGTGAACTTGTGTGTTATTTTTTTTAAACATAAATTTGCTTGCATTATTTAGCGATATTAATGTCTCATGTGCGCATAGATGCACAGCAAACAATTAGACTCGAATGTTCGACGTCGTCGTCAGAGATTCGCGATATGGTATCCTCTGTCTATTTTATGCCGCTGTTTTTTATCAATTATGCTCATGAGTTTCAATCGAGTGGTTTGATATCGTGGGCTTATACTTGGTTAAACCCGTGTTGATGATGATTTATCAGATGCTGGGCAATCTTTATAAACACGTGTTTATTTATGTGTTGATTTTGCTCATTAAAACACCGAAGGTATCATTCACGATTTTGATGATGATGGAAAGTACCTTACCAGCTTGGCGGCAGCTCGTATCGCTTCAAGTAGAGCTAGTTATGTTTTTTTTCGAATTATAACTCTGGTTTGTTTCAAGTTTGATTAACTGGAGAAGGCTAATGTTAGTGTATTCATCTAATATATCTTAAATTCGATATTTAAATCGAATTTTACCGTCACGGCTTGTGATTATTACCTGCACGACGACCATATTTGGTCTGGATTCTTGTTCAATCAGTTAATCAAACGACACACTCAAGCCGTATTTATTCAGTGTAAAACATTTGACATTTCGCAGGACAGTAATTTTTACAAGTTATTGTTGAAATGGCCTTGAGTCTTCATAGTTTATTTAGCGTTAAGCTAAGATTTCACATGTCTTGTCACCTGTCTTTTTTAATACTGATAAATGTAGTTCTCTTCAAATGAAACGTTTTTTCCGTGTTGGAGTATGTTTCAGCACTGCGAAACTTGTGTTTTTTGCAAAATTTTGTCAAAAACACAGCAGCTTGTAAACGAAGTGCATTTGACACCAAAAATGTAGACAACAAGGCTGCCTATGTTAGGCAGAAACAGTGTAGAAACATCTCCCTCAGAGCAAATGTTCATGCGAAATTCTCAGAAGTCTGTAACGAGAGCAGGTGTGGAATTATAGGTTCATAGATCCATTATGGCACGTTGTTAGGAATCGTTGCCAATTATTCCCTACACGCATGGGCGTTTATCCTGGGGTGTATGGGGGTATATATACCCCCGACAAATTGACTGGAGGGTATGAATATGCAATTATACCCGCCGAGAATTCTGCCGAGTTCAGTTGATTAACATTATGTTGACATCAAAATCAGCATAGCAAAAAGTAACAATACACGACAAATGTGTGTGTATACAGTTATATGCAGTATATTTTTCATTGGGGTGTGATATATATATGTATAATTCAATAGACACAAAATAGTTGAGGGTCTCATGCAATTGACCAAATGAGTCAACTTTGAACACTAATGCATGATGGCTGTCATCCCCCCGAGCCTCGACACAAATCTTCGTCCCTGTTTACTCGCTTGCGTTTCGATCAGGACTTGAACGAAAATGACAAGCAAAAACGTTGATAATTCTGCTGACATGTGGGAGTAAATCTGTTTAACTTTGTTTTTCTGCTGCGATGTTGCGATGTATTTTCATTGCGACTGTTGTTGTGTCAGTTTGTGCAGGTGTTTGCTGTAAACTGGCACTGAGACACTGGCGTCGTGGACCGGGGTAGCAGTTGAATCAAGCGAGATCTTCTTGTCTTGTCGCTGCTCTGATACCAACACGTGATATCTGATAACTGCGTTGTTGTCATGTCTCCTGCTCGTGACTAGCGCGAGCAGTGTATCATCACCTCTCTCCCATCATCCTCATCATCATCATAATCACGTGCTGCTTGCGAGAGAGTCATAATCACGCGAGATGGATCCGTTCGGCGCTGATGATTTGTTTTCGCAGTTCTTCTCGGGTTCCGGTCTTGACGGACTGATGGGCATGGCGGCCCCGATGGTGGCTGCCCCGCGCCGAGGAAGAGACACCGTGCACGTGCTCAAGTGAGTCACCCCCCTACCCCTCCCCCTCCCCCTCGTCGTCGTGGCAGCGTCAATGAGCTGGCTAATTACAACAACAACAACAGTGGGTTTGTTGATGTTGTGATCTGAATGCAGGGAATCTGACTGATTTCAGATATGCATTCAGATACTCCATGCTAAATGCAGATAGATTTATACAGTGTAAACACACACTGACACACACACACACACTGACACACTGACACACTGACACACTGACACACACACACACACTAACACACTGACACACACACACACACTAACACACTAACACACTGACACACACATACATACATATACACAGAATATCAAGAAATTCAAAAGAATTCGGAGGACAGCGACTAGAATGGTTGATAGCATGTGTAGTTTATCTTATGAGGAAAGACTGAAAGAGCTTTGTTTGTTATCTTTATAAAGAAACGTAGGCTAAGAGAGGCGACTTGATTAATGTTTTTAGACATAGTATGACTATGTAAAAGTTAGATAGAAGTAATTGTATAGTTTGGGATAATTCAGGCAAGAGGGGTCATGGAAAAAACTGAAAATTAATAGATGTTTGAGAGATGTTAAGAAGTTTATTTTCCCATATAGGTGTGTTGATGTCTGGAATCAGTTACTGGGGAGAATATTGTAGGAGCTAATAGCGTAGGAACATTTAAAGAAAGACTGGATATTGTGAAATACTGGGAATTTCAGGGAAGATAGGTTACTAGAGGGTTGGTTGGAGACAGGACAGTACGAGCACAGCTCATCTCCTGTGATAAACAAATAGCTGAGTACAAATAGATAAGTACACACATACATCGCCAGCACGCTGATATAAGACTGTTGTATCAGTGAGATGACTCACTGTTTCTGCTCACCAATACACCTCTCTCACTGAACACTGTGCCTCCTGTGAAAGAGTACATTTTGTATATCAGATTTTGTGCATGTTTGTATGTTTATGTATGCTATAGTGTATGTTTGTGTGTATGTTTGTGTGTATCTGGTATGTTCTATGTTATATATACGTGTGTGTGTATGCATGTTTGTATTTGTCCGTTGTGTGTGTATGTTAGCATATTTATCAGTGTATGTTTGTTTGTGTGTGTGTTTGTGTGTGATAAACAGAGTATCGTTGGAGGACTTATTCAACGGTAAGATGTGCAAGTTACAGGTACAGCGCAGTGTACCGTGTGGACAATGTGGCGGTTCCGGCTCACAGCGAGGGGGAAGTCAGCAACAGCGAGTTTGTGGGGGGTGTGGGGGAGGGGGTGTGACTGTCAGTCTGGCCACAGGAGCGCTGGGATTCCTGCAGCAACGTCAGACCACATGTCGACAATGTTCTGGCAGTGGATGTATAGTGGCTGACAGACACAGATGTAGTGGCTGTCGTGGTCGCAAAACTGCCAGTCAAACCAAGATACTAACTGTCAGTACTGACTTACTTACTGACTGACTCATTCACTCACTCACTTACTCACTTACTCACTTACTCACTCACTGACTCACTCACTCACTCACTGACTCACTGCCGCAAAACTGCCAGTCAAACCAAGATACTCACTGTCAGTACTCACTTACTTACTCACTTACTTACTCACTCACTGACTTACTCACTCACTGTCGCAAAACTGCCAGTCGAACCAAGATACTAACTGTCAGTACTGACTTACTCACTGACTTACTGACTTACTCACAGACTTACTTACTGACTATCATACACTTTCACACACACATATACACAAACAGAAGTATTTTCGTATAAATACACACACACACACACACGCTCTCTTTATCCCTCATATTACATAATATATGGATATTGCCTATTTGCTGTCTCCTTATTTTCCGTTAAGATTGATAATACTGTCATATATGTGTGTATAAACATGTGTATATGTAGATCCAAAATGTATGGAGTACTCACGTGTCTGGTGGATTAATGATATAAGATGAAGTTGAACTTCTTCAGACACAAGTATGTATTTTTTACCACAACGTTTCGCCTTACGGCTTTATCAAGCAGTGATAACATATCGTCAACCATTGTAAGAAACCAAATTCACAAGATCACGTGTTCTAACATATTTTTGTGAATTTGGTTACTTACAATGGAAGTTCAACTTCAAACCATATTATGTATGTGTATGTATGTATGTGTGTGTGTGTGTGTGCAGGTACCTATAGAGCCAGGTATGTCGGATGGTCAGAGGTTGACGTTCTACGCCGAGGGTAATCATGAGCCGGGAGTGACCCCGGGAGATGTGGTTGTGGTGCTGAAAACACAACCTCACGCCACTTTTAAGCGCAGTAATCACGTGCGTTCTTCGCCAACCCGCCTCTCATTTTCTCATCTATTCTATCACTTCACTTCCTATCTCCAGCTAACTATATTTTCTGATTACATGTATTTGTATTTTTCAAGTTTACTATATATTTTTATTTTTTGTCCTTTTCCTTTTATTTATATATTTGCTGATGCTCATATAGATATTCTGTGTTTTTTTGTTCTTGATTGTTTGTGAGTGTTCTCTCTTGTTAAACTTAATTAATTTATTCATGTGTGTGTGTGTGTCATTAATGCACGCGCAGGATTTGTTTATGAAGAAAACAATCAGTTTGGGAGAGAGTTTGTGTGGAGTTATGATTCCCATCCAGCATCTTGACAACAGAACCGTCGTCATGACAACCAACGTGGGCCGCGTCATCAAGCCAGGTAACCATGACAACGCCACGTAACCATAACAACGCCATGTAACCATAACAACGCCATGTAACCATAACAACGCCAGGTAACCATGACAACGCCAGGTAACCATGACAACGCCAGGTAACCATGACAATACCAGGTAACCATGACAACGCCAGGTAACCATAACAACGCCAGGTAACCATGACAACGCCACGTAACCATAACAACACCAGGTAACCATGACAACGCCAGGTAACCATGACAACACCAGGTAACCATGACAACGCCAGGTAACCATGACAACACCAGGTAACCATGACAACACCAGATAACCATGACAACACCAGGTAACCATGACAATACCAGGTAACCATGACAACGCCACGTAACCATAACAACGCCATGTAACCATAACAACGCCATGTAACCATGACAACGCCAGATAACCATGACAATACCAGGTAACCATGACAATACCATGTAACCATGACAACGCCACGTAACCATAACAACGCCAGGTAACCATGACAACGCCATGTAACCATGACAACGCCAGGTAACCATGACAACGCCATGTAACCATGACAACGCCAGGTAACCATAACAACATCAGGTGTTGTCGGTCTGTGAATGTTTAAAACAACTCAAAATACACACACAAGTTACTATAAAACAGTTAAAGGTTAAAGGTTAAATGCCTAAGTGACAGCTGCTACACGGGAACAAGCCGAAGCTTATGAACACACACAGGTGTGTCCCGTGCAGCTCGCTGTCACCGCAGAACCAACCCTCTCCACGCTATGACGCCACAAGGACGTAAGACGTATTAGAGAGGGCCACCTCCCCAGAATGCATGACACAACACATGACTGATATCTGGTACCATTTACTGCTGGGTGGACAGGAGCTGTTGGATTATAAAATTCACCCAATGTAATTCTGCTCCGCCGGGATACGAACCACGGACCTCCCGCTTGTGAGGCGGGTGTGCTAACAACTGCACAGTATTGATTGTTGCAACGTAATAACAATTATACTACATTGAAATTATGAAACATACCATATTAACACTACTTCTCTCATGCCATATGAAATTACTAAAAAATAACCATATTTTTGTAGTTTTTCGAGATCCATAACAACGCATATTTAACCATCAGGCTATATTTATCAGCAAAATTTGTTTTAATCGTACAAAATATCATGTGTGAGTGTATTTGGTGTGACAGAGGTGTTGTTGTGTTGTGCGCGTGCAGGGTCGGTGAAATGTCTGCGAGGGCACGGGTTCCCTGTGTTACGGAGGGTGGGGTGTCGCGGCGACTTATTCATCGAGTTTGACGTTCAGTTCCCCGAGCCTCACTGGGCCAGTAACAGTGGGGCTGCCGACAGTGAAGCAGTAACTACACATCAGTTCTCACCAGCCACCTATCAGATGCTCGAGAACCTGCTGCCCCCCCGGCCCCAACTGTCCCCGCCCCCCTCCGCTGACAGCGAGCACGCAGAACATGTCAATCTGGAGGAATATACACCCAGCACTCGATCAAGGTCAATATGACGTCATCACTCTCTCTCTCTCTCTGTCCAATTCTCTTGTTTGTCGAATATTTTCTCATTTTTGTCTGTGTGTGTGTGTTTTTCTGTTTTTCCTCATATCATGTTTTTACTTTCATGTTTGTTTCATGTGTTTTTGTGTTCTGGGATTCATTTTGATCTGTTTGTGCTATTTCACCATCAAACGCCAACCTTTTAGTAAGATATTTCTGATTGAGCGATTATTTCAGTGCACGTGACTTCTCTCATCAAGCACTTCCACTCAAGCATCGTGTGTGTGTATGTGTGTGTGTTGTACAGACACTCGGAACGCAGCGAGGTCTATGCTGAAGATGAGCACGCGCATCACGCCGGGTTTCCAGGCGGATTCCGTCAGGGCGGGGTGGAATGTGCCCATCAATGATCCCTGTGACTGCACGTTCACGAGACACACACACACACACAGTGACTCGTTGGTGCGTGCTAATTTTTACTGTTGAAATTGTCTACAGTTTGCGCTGGACATTTGCCGTGTGCTTATTTTAGTTTTGCTTGTGTGTGTGTGTTTGTGTATGTCTACTGTGTGATGTAATATTTTAGTTTTGCTTGTGTGTGTGTTTGTGTATGTCTGCTGTGTGATGTAATTCACACATCACATAGTTTTATTCAATTGAATTTGTGATGGATGCGTTTTTTTCTTTGAGACGGAAATAAATAGCGCCTAATGCATTGTCAGCCGCGCGTGCGAACGTCAATAAAATCCAGTAACTGCCGAGTAACTGTTTTCCTGCGCCACATTCGTATTCATATTATACGTTTGAATTTTTGTCAACGTTTGATTAATCTCTGTTTGCAATTCATAAGTTCCAGAAGTAAAAATTCCGCGCTAAGTGGTTTTCATTTTGTTATGTTGCCAAACAGTTCGATTTAAGTTTTTCGCTTAATTTGGCGTCACTGAAATTGTGACCGTGCTGTTACAAACATGAATCGTGAAATTCGGTGAGCTGGGTGTTGGGTCGATTTGTTGTTTTTTTGTGAGTGCATCGTGTTATCGATGAAATGAGCGTGCTTCCTATTGCCTTATTGTTAAATTCTTTGTTGTTGTTTTTTCTTCCCTTCATAGTTATGCTAAGTACACTTTTAATGATCCTAGCGCCGTTCGGTTTATCGCTGGGAATACGGAGGAGGTATATACAGTTGTTGGTAAGGGTTTTTGAATTCGGTCAAGCTAACATCAAACAGCGCAAAGATGATGTATGTCACACGGACCAAGGCGAAACAGAATCTGGGGAAGAAACATCTGAGAAGACTTTGGAATTAGTGCCAGATCCTGATGAAAATGAGGACGGGGCAGTTTTGAAGGACGAACCTCACGCCAACGAGATAACTCAGGACAACTTCGCGTTTCGGCTTGATTCATGTCTGGAGTATCTGAACTCGGGAGTGAGAGCGATCGTCGATGACAAGGTTACCAAATGTTTCACCGCCGAACAATTAAAATCTTGGAATTTGCTGACGAGGACTCAGCAGAATTTTGAGTTCATCAGTTGGAGGCTAACTTTTGTGTGGTTCACCGGGTTTTTCATTCGATATTTCCTGCTGCTACCCATCCGTATATTGTTATTTTTCACATCTGTCGCGTGGATGGTATTTTCGCTGTCGCTAGTCGGATGTTTGCCCGAGAAAATTCGCAGTTGGCTAGCCGGAAAAGTGAGCGTCCTCTCCTTCCAAATGCTGTCCATGTGCTTGTCGTCTGTGGTCACCTTTCACAACCTGGAGCATCGTCCCAAGGGCTCTGGTATTTGCGTGGCCAACCACACGTCTCCGATCGACATGATGATCCTCAACTGCGACACGGCCTACAGCATGATCGGCCAGAAACACACCGGTTTTCTGGGCTTGCTACAGCGAGCTCTCACTCGGGCCTCCAGTCATATTTGGTTTGAGCGAAGCGAGGTGAAAGACAGGTCGATAGTTGCCGTGAGGATCAAGAAACACACGGACGACCCGAGAAAACCTCCGATTCTCATCTTCCCCGAGGGAACTTGCATCAACAACACGTCGGTGATGCAGTTCAAGAAGGGAAGTTTCGAGGTGGGCTGCACCATTTATCCGGTGGCGATCCGCTACGACCAGAAGTTTGGCGATGCTTTCTGGAACAGCAGTCAGTACAGCATGTTGCACCACATTCTGCTGATGATGACCTCGTGGGCGGTGGTGTGCGACGTCTGGTACCTGCCCGCCACCTCGCGCCGTCCTGCCGAAACGGCCATCCAGTTCGCCAACAGGGTCAAGTCGGACATATCACGTGCCGGGGGGCTGGTCGACCTGATGTGGGACGGACAGTTGAAGAGAATGCCGGTGAAGAAGGAGTGGCGGGAAAAACAGCAGCAGCATTTCACCAGGAACATTCTGGCGTCGAAACATGACGCCGTCAAAACCGAGAAGACCGAATGATTCAGCAGAAACGTTACGCTCTTCTTTCCGATTGTGATATTCCCCCCCCCCCATCTCTCTGCCTGAGGGCATGATTGCTGACTCGATCGTGATATTGGCTGCTTATCAGCGACTGCACGTGATGTGCTCGTGCTTCATGTTGACTAGTCCTCCCCCATTGCTGCTGCTGGATGTGGCGAATAATCGTGCTGGATATTGTAGTGGTAGTGACGTGAGATGCAGTAGACATAGTGCCGTGTACGATGTTTGTGTTTGTGTGTGTAGGGACGATCTAGTGGGGCGGTTTTGTTTATCACATTATGTTTGTGGGGGTTAATTGTCGCCTATGCGCCGGGCGGATTATAGAAGCGCACATGTGAACGTTTTTGTCGATGACGTCAGCACAAATCGCTCGTCAATATCCATCTATTTATGTCAATTCTCGTGCTATGCTGGTTGATGATCCTCAAAGCTGTATGTTTGTGTTAGTTTGAGTTACTCGATTATTGTTTCGATGTGTAGTTTTATGTTGTGTCTGATTGTTGAATAGCATATTTTTCTTTGCGTTTGACGCGGTGGGTTTATCAAATAAATATTCGATTATGGATATTAGCATTGGTTTGTTCGTTGGTGTATGTTGTGTAAAACGTGTGTGTGTGTGTAAAGTGAAGAAAATGGTTTTATTGCATTCCTTGAACTGGCTTTTTAGTAGTATTGGTTACAACATTGGCTGCATGAACGTGTGTGTGGAGTCTTTTCGCGTGTAATGAGCTATAGTGGTTTGTTTGTGTGTGTATTTTTGTGAGCTTGTAAATTTCGCCCACATGTATGCTTCCACAGTAGTCTGGTTATGCGCAATAATAGAATCAAGTCTGGCCAGCACTGCCATAAGCAGAATTATGCTAGTTATACACGAGCTCACGATATCAAACACTATTCAACCCCATTGCTAATTCGACTTGCGTTTATTCTTGCAAAATTTCTCCAATGTACATATGATGGTTCGTAACCTTTATTCTCTCTGATTCCCCACTTCTCATTGAGTCAACTTTTCATTTTCCACACAACACACCGCTGATAAATTCCAAATTAATTCAAAGTTGTTCCGCCAAATTAAATGCTGGCAAGTGAATTATGATGCTAGACATGTGTGGGCAAACACACTTGTGCATTGCGAATGGGTCGCCATGAAACAACAGAAACGTTTAAGGCGATTGTTCTGGACCAATTGTTTATTGCGACATACAATACTGTAGATGCAAACGATTAAATTGCAATACCACAAACACTATGCTGCCCGCTTACTATTATAGGAAACACATTTATTTATTTACATAGGAATCGATGCCCGGGGTAGATTAAATTATTGAGCTTCAAACAGCGCACGCTAGCTTTAATATTTAAATATCAACGAGTGCGTCACAAACGATCAATGTCAACATTCGTGATTGTCTCAGTCGCGTCGTATTTGCTCCAGGCCCGCTAGGTTTGGTTTTTCATTGTGGGTCGATTGTTTGTTCTGCTTGTTTTCCCGGTGTGTTGGGTGTCATTGTGCCGATGTAATCTCTGCCATTGATACAACGCTCGTGCGGGCTCGTTCAGCCACATTCTATGAGGTGAGTTTGAGGTTCACGTGTTTACGTGTTTGGTAAATGTGTGTATATTAGCGTGCTTACTGCACTGTATGTAATGTGCTTCTATATCAGCCTTAATTACTGGCTTTACGTTTCCCAATATTGTTAATGACTGGATTTTAGTATTGCTTGTCTGTGGGTGTGACTGCAAAATAGAGGATCGGTAAATATTGACTCCGCCATACGAGATGTAGTCATGTTTCCTTAATCCAAAATGGGGCGACTTTTCACGCTGTTAAGTAAGGTGGTAGCTGAATTATTTTGCCCTTTCAGAGTTTCAATGTCTGTCATTGTTTACATTTTATTTACTTGGAGGATTTTTTTGTGTTGCTCGTAAATATAACTGTGATTTTTGCAATTGCAATTGCGTTTATTGCAATTCATCGTTGTGTAGTCTTCATCGCTAACATATTCGTCATTTTGATATTGACGTTAATAAATATGTTAGGACAGTTCAAAATCTAATTTGTTGTTCTATTTGATATATAAGGCGTTAACATTACGATTAATGTTTTTATTGAATGTATAATGTAATTCATATTCCATTGAATGTAAAAGAACATTGATGTTTTATTTAATGTGTTTCATTAGATACATGTATGTTTACTGATTCAACTGAAGATGCGAGGTGCCTATATGTATTATTCACGTGGATGTACTTTTCCATATATAAGATGCAGTTCGGGGAATTCACAGATATCGTGATTTGGTGTTATTCTCCTAATTCTACTCGACTGACAATACGTTATATTATCTTTTTGTATACCACCATACCAATGATGTAACGCGATATATTTCTCAACCAGCCACTAACAACATATCGCCGACTTATCTGTATGTGTGTGCGTGTGTGTCATTGACCTATATTGGTCTTCTACCAGTTTTTGTGTGTGTGTGTGTGTATGTTTTCTGTGTGTGATAAATATTGCACACTGCTGACAATAAATTCGCTCCAGTTTGTATGTTTGTGTGTGTGTGTATGTGCGCATAATATAAATTAAATGTGGAAAAGAGTATGTGCTATTTTTTGCTACTATTTTGAATTATACAGATATAAATTATTAATTCCGGTTAATCCTTGTACGGCAGCTCTTCAAACTTAAATTATTTGTTCGTATTTATAATTTTCTATGATGATCGGTATCATTTCAAGTGTTGTTTTTTCAGATGTGCGTGTGTGTGTGTGTTTGTGTATGTGTGTGTGTGTATGTATGTGTTTGTGTGTGTGTGTGTGTATGTGTGTGTGTTTTGAACGAACTGTGTTCTATTTCGTCACTGCGAAAAACAATGTCGAAATTCTCGTGTATATTATGATGCAACGCCGTTTATTCAACGCCCTCAGTTGTGTGTGTTCAAGTTCAAGTTCAAGTTCAAATTGTATTTTTTCCACAAGCAAAGAACAAATAGCATAACAACAATAAATAAAGAAAGTGGATATAGAGTCTGCTGAGACATTGTCTCTTTTGCAGACTTATGTAATAATGATAATTTTGCTCCAACATGAAACATTGACAAGTGATTAAATAATAATTATATGATAAAGTGATTAAACATTGTTATATATATATATATGAGTTATTAGATAAGTATATATATAATAATGTGTGACGTATGACACGCTATATTATATAGATTTAATGACACAATATTACCAGATACACAATTGATAGTGTATGTGTGTGTGTTTGTGTGTATGTGTGTGTGTATGTGTGTGTGTATGTGTGTGTGTCTCGTGCAGATAGCAGGTGGTATGCCTGTCAGTCATGCCACCCAACCCGTGTCTCATTATGACGTCATCATTGTTGGTGAGTATGACTCACGTGTCTTTTATCCAATGACTGCTGCAGGTTTCATGTGCCAATTATAGCTCACACTCACACACACACACATACACACATGTATATATACGTCGGAGGTTTAGTGTGGCATTATCTGCTGCACGTGAGATTATTAACACCTGTCCCGCGCCCCTCTATTACTTCTCGTTCTTGCTAGCTTCCAGGTGCCTGCTTTTAGGAAGATAGGCAGTAACTTGATGACTTGTACATGTCACTTGCGCCTTGCTAGTGCGTTGAAGTTAAAGGTTAAATCCCTAAGTGACAGCTGCTACACGGGAAGAAGCCGAAGCTTATGAGCACACACAGGTGTGTCCCGTGCAGCTCGCTGTCACCGCAGAACCAACCCTCTCCACGCTATGACGCCACAAGGACGGAAGACGTATTAGAGAGGACCACCTCCCCAGAATGCATGACACAACACATGACTGATATCTGGTACCATCATTTACTGCTGGGTGGACAGGGACTGTTGGATTATAGAATTCACCCAAGAAATTCTGCTCCGCCGGGATTCGAACCACGGACCTCTCGCTTGTAGTGTTCAGCGCTGCTTCATTTGTATTGTAGATATCTCGTAGACTGTGTGTGTGTGTGGAGGTTGTATGTGCTGTTTTATGTTTGGTTTTGTTTATTTATTGTGTTCACACTGGTGACATTAACTTGACCTGCGCTGTTTACTCGATCTCACACGTGACAGTTGGTTTGTATGTGTGTGTGTGTGTGTGTGTGTGTGTTGGTTGTCAAGGTAACGGTCCGTCTTCCATCATTTTGTCGTATATATTATCTGGCAGGCGGCCATATTACAAGTACCGGCACGTGAAGTCTTGTCCCGGGGGCCTCGTGTCTCAACACTTGCATCACAGACTGTGTCAACACGGGGACAACCCCCTGACCTCGGCTGACCTGCAATATCTGTGTCAGGTCACCTGCCTGTCTTTCATTATCACTATTATTATTATTATTACGAGCGAGCGATAGCGAGCAAGCTCATACTTGGTGTGACTAGAAAAATGAGTATGATCGGCCGTGGTCACACTTTTCAGAGGCTTATATCTCTGGAACCATAAGTCTGATTAACATGCATTTATTTTTGTTGGGTAGTCTCATCCTTCCTGCCGCGGATGAGACCAAGCCGAATCATGTCAGTGCCCAGTGTGACACGTGGCACGTGCCATATGCCCTCTTATAATTTAGCAGAAAACCTTGCTTGATAGCTTCGCGCTCGCTCGTTCATCGCCGAACACGGCGCCTTACTGGTTATTAGTATTATCATTGTGTGTGTGTGTTTGTGTGTAGGATGTGAGTGGGAGGTCATTGAACCCGGTGTCTAATTTGTTAGACTCGTTGAGTCATCCTGGTGCAGATGAGGGTCAGTTTCACGAGTCACTGCTTGAGTGGCTCCTGTTGCCTCATCATCGTCACGTGCAACATCTCGTGCTGGGACCGTCTGCCCCGGGCGGTGTGTGGCAGGTACACTGACAAACTGATACTGACTGATACTCACTGACTGATACTGACAGATACTGACATACCGACACATACTGACTGACATGCTGATACTTACTGACACGTTAACATACTGACTGATATATCTGATACACTGACACACTGGCATACTGACACACTGATACACACTTACATACTGATACACTGATACACTGATACACTGACACACTTACATACTGACACACATGTGTGTGTGTGTGTGAAGTAAATTACACATATTGTACTTTCACATATGAAAATGTACATGGAGGCTTTTCCGTACAATACACTCATTTATTCAACATACACACACACACACACATACATATACATACTGAAGCAACTAGCAATGTATGTGTGTGTGTGTATGTAAGTATGTGTATGTATGTTCAAATTGTCAAGTTCAAATATCTATTGCCAAAACAAACTCACATAATAAACACACTTTTCAAATATCACCTTAACAACATAGATTGAATGGCAAAGTTTAACGAGATAAATGTAGTTAAACAAGAAACTATGTGTGTGTGTGTGTGTGTGTGTGTGTGTGTGTGTGTGTGTGTGTGTGTGTGTGTGTGTGTGTGTGTGTGTGTGTGTGTGTGTGAGTGTGAGTGTGAGAGCAGAGGCAGAGTGGTGAGATGCGTACAGTGAGTGTGGGAAGATGGATGCAGTTGCCTGGTCTGGCGCTGTCTCAATGGCGTTCTGATATAGCTGATAATGAACGAGTACATGCCTGCGATATGGCACAATATTACTGCCACTATGTACGACATATGAACGTCAGTTCTCCTACACTCTCTATCTCTCTCTCACACTCTTTCTCTACTAATATTACTGCCACTATGTACGACATATGAACGTCAGTTCTCCTACACTCTCTCTATCTCTCTCACACTCTTTCTCTACTAATATTACTGTCATTATGTACGACATATGAACGTCAGTTCTCCTACACTCTCTATATCTCTCACACTCTTTCTCTACTAATATTACTGTCATTATGTACGACATATGAACGTCAGTTCTCCTACACTCTCTCTCTATCTCACACTCTTTCTATACTAATATTACTGTCATTATGTACGACATATGAACGTCAGTTCTCCTACACTCTCTATCTCTCTCTCACACTCTTTCTCTACTAATATTACTGTCACTATGTACGACATATGAACGTCAGTTCTCCTTCACTCTCTCTCTCTCTCACACTCTTTCTCTACTAATATTACTGCCACTATGTACGACATATGAACGTCAGTTCTCCTACACTCTCTCTCTCTCTCACACTCTTTCTATACTAATATTACTGTCATTATGTACGACATATGAACGTCAGTTCTCCTACACTCTCTATCTCTCTCTCACACTCTTTCTCTACTAATATTACTGTCATTATGTACGACATATGAACGTCAGTTCTCCTACACTCTCTATCTCTCTCTCACACTCTTTCTCTACTAATATTACTGTCATTATGTACGACATATGAACGTCAGTTCTCCTACACTCTCTCTCTCTCTCACATACTCTTTCTCTACTAATATTACTGTCACTATGTACGACATATGAACGTCAGTTCTCCTACACTCTCTCTCTCTCTCTCTCACATACTCTTTCTCTACTAATATTACTGCCACTATGTACGACATATGAACGTCAGTTCTCCTACACTCTCTCTATCTCTCTCACACTCTTTCTCTACTAATATTACTGTCATTATGTACGACATATGAACGTCAGTTCTCCTACACTCTCTCTATCTCTCTCACACTCTTTCTCTACTAATATTACTGTCATTATGTACGACATATGAACGTCAGTTCTCCTACACTCTCTCTATCTCTCTCACACTCTTTCTCTACTAATATTACTGTCATTATGTACGACATATGAACGTCAGTTCTCCTACACTCTCTCTCTCTCTCACACTCTTTCTATACTAATATTACTGCCACTATGTACGACATATGAACGTCAGTTCTCCTACACTCTCTATCTCTCTCACACTCTTTCTCTACTAATATTACTGTCATTATGTACGACATATGAACGTCAGTTCTCCTACACTCTCTATCTCTCTCTCACACTCTTTCTCTACTAATATTACTGTCACTATGTACGACATATGAACGTCAGTTCTCCTACACTCTCTCTCTCTCACACACTCTTTCTCTACTAATATTACTGTCACTATGTACGACATATGAACGTCAGTTCTCCTACACTCTCTATCTCTCTCACACTCTTTCTCTACTAATATTACTGCCACTATGTACGACATATGAACGTCAGTTCTCCTACACTCTCTCTCTATCTCACACACTCTTTCTCTACTAATATTACTGCCACTATGTACGACATATGAACGTCAGTTCTCCTACACTCTCTCTCTATCTCACACACTCTTTCTCTACTAATATTACTGTCACTATGTACGACATATGAACGTCAGTTCTCCTACACTCTCTATCTCTCTCACACTCTTTCTCTACTAATATTACTGTCATTATGTACGACATATGAACGCTAGTTCTCCTACACTCTCTCTATCTCTCACACTCTTTCTCTACTAATATTACTGTCACTATGTACGACATATGAACGTCAGTTCTCCTACACTCTCTCTCTCTCACACTCTTTCTCTACTAATATTACTGTCACTATGTACGACATATGAACGTCAGTTCTCCTACACTCTCTCTCTCTCTCTCTCTCACTCTTTCTCTACTAATATTACTGCCACTATGTACGACATATGAACGTCAGTTCTCCTACACTCTCTCTCTCTATCTCTCTCACTCTTTCTCTACTAATATTACTGCCACTATGTACGACATATGAACGTCAGTTCTCCTACACTCTCTCTATCTCTCTCTCACACTCTTTCTCTACTAATATTACTGCCACTATGTACGACATATGAACGTCAGTTCTCCTACACTCTCTATCTCTCTCACACTCTTTCTCTACTAATATTACTGCCATTATGTACGACATATGAACGTCAGTTCTCCTACACTCTCTCTATCTCTCACACTCTTTCTCTACTAATATTACTGCCACTATGTACGACATATGAACGTCAGTTCTCCTACACTCTCTCTATCTCTCTCACACTCTTTCTCTACTAATATTACTGTCATTATGTACGACATATGAACGTCAGTTCTCCTACACTCTCTCTCTCTCACACTCTTTCTCTACTAATATTACTGTCACTATGTACGACATATGAACGTCAGTTCTCCTACACTCTCTATCTCTCTCACACACTCTTTCTCTACTAATATTACTGCCACTATGTACGACATATGAACGTCAGTTCTCCTACACTCTCTCTATCTATCTCACACTCTTTCTCTACTAATATTACTGCCACTATGTACGACATATGAACGTCAGTTCTCCTACACTCTCTCTCTCTATCTCACACTCTTTCTCTACTAATATTACTGTCACTATGTACGACATATGAACGTCAGTTCTCCTACACTCTCTCTCTATCTCTCTCACACTCTTTCTCTACTAATATTACTGTCATTATGTGCGACATATGAACGTCAGTTCTCCTACACACTCTCTCTATCTCACACTCTTTCTCTACTAATATTACTGCCACTATGTACGACATATGAACGTCAGTTCTCCTTCACTCTCTCTATATCTCTCTCACACTCTTTCTCTACTAATATTACTGCCACTATGTACAACATATGAACGTCAGTCCTCCTTCACTCTCTCTCTCTCTCTCACACTCTTTCTCTACTAATATTACTGTCATTATGTACGACATATGAACGTCAGTTCTCCTACACTCTCTCTATCTCTATCTCTCACACTCTTTCTCTTCTAATATTACTGCCACTATGTACGACATATGAACGTCAGTTCTCCTACACTCTCTCTATCTCTCTCACACTCTTTCTCTACTAATATTACTGCCACTATGTACGACATATGAACGTCAGTTCTCCTACACTCTCTCTATATCTCTCTCACACTCTTTCTCTACTAATATTACTGCCACTATGTACAACATATGAACGTCAGTCCTCCTTCACTCTCTCTCTCTCTCTCACACTCTTTCTCTACTAATATTACTGCCACTATGTACGACATATGAACGTCAGTTCTCCTTCACTCTCTCTATCTCTCTCTCTCACACTCTTTCTCTACTAATATTACTGCCATTATGTACGACATATGAACGTCAGTTCTCCTTCACTCTCTCTCTCTCTCACACACTCTTTCTCTACTAATATTACTGTCATTATGTACGACATATGAACGTCAGTTCTCCTACACTCTCTCTATCTCTATCTCTCACACTCTTTCTCTACTAATATTACTGCCACTATGTACGACATATGAACGTCAGTTCTCCTACACTCTCTATATCTCACACACTCTTTCTCTACTAATATTACTGTCACTATGTACGACATATGAACGTCAGTTCTCCTACACTCTATCTCTCTCTCTCACACTCTTTCTCTACTAATAATACTGTCATTATGTACGACATATGAACGTCAGTTCTCCTACACTCTCTCTATCTCTCTCACACACTCTTTCTCTACTAATATTACTGTCATTATGTACGACATATGAACGTCAGTTCTCCTACACTCTCTCTATATCTCTCTCACACTCTTTCTCTACTAATATTACTGCCACTATGTACGACATATGAACGTCAGTTCTCCTTCACTCTCTCTCTCTCACACACTCTTTCTCTACTAATATTACTGTCACTATGTACGACATATGAACGTCAGTTCTCCTACACTCTCTCTCTCTCTCACACTCTTTCTCTACTAATATTACTGTCATTATGTACAACATATGAACGTCAGTTCTCCTACACTCTCTCTATCTTTCACACTCTTTCTCTACTAATATTACTGTCACTATGTACGACATATGAACGTCAGTTCTCCTACACTCTCTCTATCTCTCTCTCTCACACTCTTTCTCTACTAATATTACTGCCATTATGTACGACATATGAACGTCAGTTCTCCTTCACTCTCTCTCTCTCTCTCACTCTTTCTCTACTAATATTACTGTCACTATGTACGACATATGAACGTCAGTTCTCCTTCACTCTCTCTATCTCTATCTCTCACACTCTTTCTCTACTAATATTACTGTCACTATGTACGACATATGAACGTCAGTTCTCCTACACTCTCTCTCACTCTCTCACACTCTTTCTCTACTAATATTACTGCCATTATGTACGACATATGAACGTCAGTTCTCCTTCACTCTCTCTATCTATCTCTCTCACACTCTTTCTCTTCTAATATTAATGTCTTATTATTTTATCTGTTATTTCTTCATTCTCTCTCCTACTCATTCACTGTCTGTGTGTGTATGTGTGTGTGTGTGTGTGTGTGCGGGTACAGTTGGAGCAGTATTTCTGCAATAACTCGCTGGTTCAGCAGGTTAGTCGACTACAAGAGCCGTCATCATCACAACCATCAACCATCACCTCCTCCTCCTCCACGGCTGCTACGCTAGACAGAGGCGGTGTGAGGCGGTGGCTTGTGAGAGGGGTGCATCACGCACTGCCACACGAGCCCGTCTCATTCTCATACACGGCCAACTGTGTGGTGCTGGCGTGTGGCGGCTCAGACGCTTCCGTGCGCGTGCAGTGTGCGGGTGAACACCTGCCCCTGGTGAGACACGGTAGCGCTCGTGTTGGTCGTCTGCTGAGGTGTGATGGCGTGCTGGACGGAGCAGTAATGATTGTGGGGGCGGGCCTCAGTGCTGCCGATGCTGTAATTGCTGCTCTACGCCGGGGTGTTGATGTGGTGCACGTGTTTCGTCGCGCCGCCGCTGATAAGAGGCTCGTGTATGCCGGCCTGCCTCGCACACCCCTCTATGCCGAGTATCAGCGCGTGCACGACATGATGCGCGCGCCGCCTGGCTCGTGGCCCCGCTACTGGCCGCTGCCTCAGTCTCGCGTGACTGGGGTGCGGGCGGACGGCAGAGTAACAGTTGAGCACTGCGGCACCTCTGTCTCTCACACGGTACATGTGACACATGTGGCGGTTCTGGTGGGCACGCGACCTTCTCTGCAGTTCATCAGCGGAGCAGACAGGGCCAGGTTGGCCGTGGATCCTGACTCCAGTCTCGACAGTCGCTCCAACCCCGTGCACGTGGACGTGTTCAGCCACGAGTGTGTGCGTGCGCCAGCACTGTACGCCCTGGGACCGCTGGTGGGGGACTCGCTGGTGCGCATGCTGCTGGGGGGTGCTGTTTGTGTGGCTGCTGATCTGCTGCGTCGCACTGCCCCCTCCCCCTCACAGGGGCTGTCTGTCCCTTGTCGCTTGTCACGTGAGCTTAATGAGGACGATGGTGGGCTGCTAGGGGAGGAACACACGGAGTTGGGGGATGAAGGGGGTTCTCTTTCATCCTCACTCACCACTCTCTCTGATAACAGCAGTGCTGATCTCGATGTCTCTGCCTGCTCCCCTGCTCTGCCTCACAGTGTCACGTGACACCATCGTGACGGCACCGCTTGCTATTAGACTAGTCACGTGCGAACAATCACTCATCGTTTCTCATGCAAATACGTGCGCGTTTATATCGACGTTATATTTTGCACCAAGTGTTTAGAACTCGGTTGTTCAGTCGCTATTTTCTTGGTGTCCTATTCTCGTGCTATTACTAGTGCAGTCCCTCCTTTCTCTGTCTCTCTTTTTAGCTTCCTCAGCAATTTTACGCACTGTCTTTCAGCGAATTTCTATGTGTATTTTCAGACACAAACAAACAAGCGAGTGAGTGATGTCTTTCAAATGGTGGACAAATTTACCGTGCGGTGATCAGTGAATTAAGTGTGTGTGTTTGTGTGTGATTTCAATGTCATTCCCCCAGCTAGTGATTCTCCCAGTCTCATTGTGTCAATACTGATGCCTACACATCGTCCTTGAAAGTGTAGTACTCTAGTACTATGTTGGTTTGGTTGACGGGACATAGTGATGGGGTGCCTGTTGTAACGCTTCTGCTTGTTTCACTGTTAGCACCGAGGGTACGTAGGATTTTGCACGTGCAATGCTCAATATCTAAAGCTAGAATAATAAATTATTTAGGAAATTTGTTTCTCTGCTTATTTTATGCGACTTTTATGGCAATAGATTGACTAATCTAGTGTCTGTGTTATTTTTCTGTGTGATGAATTTTCCACTTGGAGGTGGGCTGCTCAAATTGGCACGTGGCAATGTGCTGGAAAAAATCAGCTATTAACAGTTGTTATCAGATCGTTGAGCTATCAATAAGCTTTTTCAAAATGGCGGCTCACAGCTTTCTCACAGTCAAATTTGCTTTGAATGTTGAGACTCGATCAACGATGGCAAAAAAACAATTTCAATGAAAATTAAATCGCGTAAGAAGAACGTCATTAAACTCAAACCAGAGAAATTAAAGTAACGTCTTAATTTTTCTACTACCAGCGGTCACGTCACGTGATTACTTTTCCACCAATCAGCGCATATAGAGCTGTACAAATTTAATAAGTTGAATATCACGTTGAAATTCATATTTGAAAATATTTACCGATAACTTACAAATTTATTTGCTAAAATATTGTATTTGAATGTATTTTATGCAAGTATTGGCAGGTTAAGTCATTTTTTAATCTTCCTGATTTCACGTGCTGCCACTAAACGTCTACATTGCGCAGGAAACACTCACGTATAGTTCTACTTTGCTCCGATGTGATGTGATTCTGAGTTTTTCTTTTTTCATGGTCAGTTGTGTGTTTATATTCTAGGTATTCATTTTTTATTGTTGCGTGTGTTTCTGTTTTTTCTTTCTGTTTCTGTTTTTTTATTGTATTAATTTTAGTTTTTTGACATTCTTGTAAATAGTTATCAAGCATGATCACCATTTGTCGTGTATTTCTCGAAATAAATCAATCCTTGCTCAAGGTTCAAATCTGTTTACAACGTGTCATCGATGGAACGCACTCTATGACTGGGTTACCCTGTCAGCTCAGGCTTATATCATTTAGGAATTCCAAGTTATATCTCGAGTTATATTTCAAGTTATATCTTTTCATTTATGTTCTGTAAGAAACCAAAAACCTGTTGTACTAGCTGTAAAGTCTGTTAGTGTTTATGACGTATTAGTTTTTTATGATGTGTAGAACTTTGTTTTAACTTTGCTATCATAGCCAATTTATCATTCGACTTGTGTACCTTATCTCTTGTTTGCGTGTGTCATTGTGTAAACAACCTCTAATTGGGATCATATCCTGTTGGTTGGATAAATAATATATATATAAAAGACCAAAATATATTACAGACAGGCGCCCGTGGGCATCACTGCCCCACGCGCGTCTACAAGACGTCACATCACTACCACACTTCGAACACCACTCTTCAAACACGCCTATACGCTCACACCGTCACACACAGACACACACACAGGTCAGACAGTCACGCACAACAACCAATCAGCGACGAGCTGGTCAAGTGCTCGTAACAGCATGAAACACATTCACAGTAAACTACACACAACCAGGAACACTAACACGCTCACACATAATCTCTCTCTCTCTCGCACCATACACAATGACACAACATATTTTCAATTTATCACCTGATTCTATCTCCCTAACTTCCTGTTCGCCTACTTGAGTTTAACATGCTAATTATTAAGTTTCTTAAGTATAATTCTTGTTCCCGTTTGATATTTCTATTTTAGTCCATTTATGTTCACATATATAGCGCGAGGTGTACGATGGGCTGTTTTATAATGTATTTACCGTGTACGTTTTGTGTTAGTGTTTGTCACTGTTTCTGTTGTATGTGAGCGCTACAAATATACAACAAATATATTGAATTTAATTATAGCGCACATTGAGTATTCAACAAATTGATTATGTGAGTATTGTGTGTGTGTGTGTGTGTGTGTGTGTGTGTGTGTTAGAGACATGGGTTTGTGGAGCAGCAGGGATGTGGGAGATGTTCCCACCAGAACAGAACTCGACGACTATGTGGATCTGACGTATTTGAACTCGGAAGAAATACTAATGTCAGTTGGTGATAATTATCATGTGTTGTAATTTAATATGATAACACGTGATGTTTTCTCCGTGCATCTTCCAAACAACTCATTTTTAACTGTTGATTTCATTTTAATAATACATACTGCCCCGTTCAGTCGTGCATGTTTTTGTTGGTTCTCCGCCTGAACGTGCCATATTGACCCCTGCAATGGTGGATGATGTGAGCAGAAATTTCACTGGCAAATGCAGCCAGATTATATTAATATTTGGTATAAATAGCGATTTATATATTTATAGATGAATAACGTGTTCAAAAACTAAAATTAAATATATATAATAATTAGTAAAATATTGATAGATGGAGATTTCATTCCGTGATTAATCTGACCTTAATATTATATTTATCTTGTTTCATCCTCACCTATGTGATTGCAATGTGTGTGTGCGTGTGTGTGTGCATGTGACAGAGCTTATAGAATATTTCGTTCATTATCACCGAAGGCGGTGGCGGATAATCGTCACGTGAAACTCGGTCTCGATGTCATGCTAACTTTTCCACAATTGAAAATGTCTCCGTTCGGGGATCAGTTGTGTAAGGTCAGCTCAACGGGCATATCAAGTATCATATTATCAGTGAAATCATCAAATACTAATTACCAATTAAAATTAGCAGTGAAATTATCAGGCATGTCAAATTTGCTTGGAATTCACTGTTATAATATTGACATTCAATCTCAATTTAATATTAATACGTGATTTTTAATATTACCTTTTGTATATTTCCTCTCTGATAATAATAATATTAATCATTATTATTAATGATGTATAGTATGATGTGGTAGAAAATAATGTAAAATAGTGTATAATTGTGTGTATATGTGTGATGTGATGGGTTGGTGTGTGTGTATGTATGTGTATGTGTGTGTGTCGTGCAGGTATTCACGGAGAACGGAGGCGGATGCTGCAGTTTCGAGGATTTTCTCGATATGTTGTCTGTGTTGCACAAGCGAGCTCCTCTCTGTCTCAAAACAGAATACGCATTTCGCCTGTTCGACCTGGATAATGACGGAGTGCTGGGTGCACGAGACCTGAGACAACTGGCTAGCAGACTGGTCTCATGCCCGTCTCGTGATACTGACAACAACACACCTCTCTCATCTTCCTCACTGCATCATCTCGTCCAGGTGCCTCTCTCTGTCTGTCTATCTGTCTGTCTGTCTATTTGTCTGTCTGTCTATCTGTCTGTCTGTGTGTCTGTCTGTCTATCTGTCTGTCTGTCTATCTATCTGTCTGTCTATCTGTCTGTCTATCTGTCTGTCTGTCTGTCTGTCTGTCTATTTGTCTGTCTGTCTGTCTGTCTATCTGTCTGTCTGTCTGTCTGTCTGTCTGTCTGTCTGTCTGTAAGAATAGAGTAAATTGCTTTATTGCACTTCAATAAGTTGGTTTTTCAGTACAATTTCAAACAATACATGTATATATATATACTCTCACTGACAAATATTTACACATATATGGATAATTACACGCTATGTATATACGACATGAAATGACACTTACACACAAACATATACATATATATGTAAATATATAACTTATACATATCTCTGTGTGTGTGTCTGTATGTATGTATGTATAAATACAGTTTACCACGAATATGAGAGAGAGTTATGTCATATATCCGGGGGCAAAATTACACGTCAAGTATATAGAAGACGGGACAGGAAGAAATGATCTCTCTTATATCTCGACTGCACTGTATAAATATGTGTGTGTGTGTGTGTGTGTGTGTGTGTGTGTGTGTGTGTGTGAATATTTGAATGAATTACTGCATTTTCTCGTGTATAAGCTGGCGCTTCAATTTTGAGGCAAAAATTCTGGGAAAAAAGGTGCATATTGGTTCTATATATAACATACTAGCATGTATAAGACACCACCAGGTTTTTATAATGACAATTTACACCAAATAACATATCTCTTATACACGAGAAAATACGGTATATAAATTAATAAATTGAGTATTTAATGTGTGTTTGTGGTTTGTGTTTGTGTAGTGGTGTGTTTGTGGTTGTGTTTGTGTAGTGGTGTGTTTGTGGTTGTGTATGTGTAGTGGTGTGTTTGTGGTTGTGTTTGTGTAGTGGTGTGTTTGTGGTTGTGTTTGTGTAGTGGTGTGTTCAGGCAGTAATGTCGGAGTTTGATTTGGACGGAGATGGCAGTTTATCATTCACTGAGTTCCAGCATTGTGTCTCCAAGTGTCCTGACTTCATCAGGTCAACTGACACTGACACTGACACATACTGACACTGATACTGACACATAATGACACATACTGACATACTGACACATACTGATACATACTGACATATACTGACACACACTGACACTGACACACACACACACACACACACTGACACATACTGACACACACTGATATACTGACACACACCGACACCCACACTGACACTATATTGTATAATAATATTGTTTTTTTGTGTGGAAATATTTAGCATTATTTTGCACAATAATTATGTTTGTGTGATTCAATTACACACATATTAGACGTATTATAATATTAAACAAAAATGCCCGAAAAAAGTCCCTAGTTTAAATGACATTGTCAAGAAGAATTATGAATTGTTTATGCTAAACCAGTAAGGCGCCGTGTTCGGCGATGAACGAGCGAGCGCGAAGTTGTCATATGTAATCAAACTTTGTCGTAAATGTATTTGTCTGCGTGCATGGGCAAAGTTTTCTGCTAAATTATAAGAGGGCATATGGCACGTGTCACGTGCCATGCTGGGCATTGACATAATTCGGCATAGTCTCATTCGCGGCAGGAAGGATTGGGCTACCCAACAAACAAAAACGCATGTTAATCGGACCTATGGTTCCAGAGATATAAGCCTCTGAAAAACGGGTAAATTTTTTTTTCGAAAAAGTAGGAGGGCATTCGGGACGTGCCACGTGCCACAGTGAGCACTGACATAATTCGGCATAGTCTCATTCGCGGCAGAAAGCATGAGGCTACCCAACACAAAAAACGCATGTTAATCAAACTTATGGTTCCAGAGATATAAGCCTCTGAAAAACGGGTAAAAAGTGTTTTTCGAAAAAGTAGGAGGGTATTTGGGACGTGCCACGTGCCACATGGGGCACTGTCATGATTCGGCTTGGTTTCATCCGCGGCAAAAAGGATGAGGCTACCTAACAACAAAAAAAGCATGTTAATCAGACTTATGGTTCCAGAGATATAAGCCTCTGAAAAATGGGTAAAAAGTGTTTTTCGAAAAAGTAGGAGGGCATTTGGGACGTGCCACGTGCCACAGTGGGCAATGACATGATTCGACTTGGTCTCATCCGCGGCAAGAAGGATGAGGCTACCCAACAAAAAAAAATGCATGTTAATCGGACTTATGGTTCCAGAGATATAAGCCTCTGAAAAGCGTGACCACGGCCGGCCGGCGGGCCGGCCGGCGGGCCGCTCATACTCATTTTTCTAGTAACACCAAGTATGAACTCGCTCGCTATCGCTCGCTCGTAATAAGAAATTGTTGACAAAAATACGTCGTATACACACACTGACACACACTGACACACACTGATATACACTGATACACACTGACACACTGATACACACTGACGATACTAGACTAAAGCGTATATATGTGTGTTTGTGTTGATTTACAGTTCGTTCACACTCAGCTTGTTGTGAGAGAGTGATAGTGGCAGTGAGAGAGAGAGAGAGAGAGAGAGTGTGAGGGTGTCAGTTCATCATTGTTCACACCGGTAACAGTACCGACTGACACACACACACACACGCCGATAATATCAAGTATGTGTGTGTGTGTGTGTTGCACAGACAGACAGACAGACAGGTGTGATCACCAACAATGTCAAATAGTGAATAACTGGCATTTTCTCGCAGTGTTTTAATATGGTTTATTATTGGTTGATTGTGTGTGTGTGTGCACGTGACTTATAACCACCAGCACTTTCACTTCATCTTAATTATTATTTATTTTCACTTCATCTGTATTACTGGCAGGTATTATTGGTGATATTGCACGAGAGTTACTGTTGATATTTACTTATTTGATCTCACAGCTAGTCATGCAGTTAAATCAGCAATCAATAAACATGAAATGAAAACATGTGTATATTGTATCAAAACACCGCCACTATCATTATAAATACACACCTCGCAATGAAAACACACACACACACACACACACACACACTGATACACGAGTTTGTATGTATGTTTATGTTTGTGTGTATGTGTTTTGATGTTGTCATTGAATCAGTAATAATTGTGTTCTCTCGATCACATTGTCTGTGTGATTCGTTCATATGTACCCTGCTTTTATACCCAAATATCACACACACACACACACATACACACATACCAACACACACATAAACACACATTTCATCTCCGGCTGTATCCGTCAATGGGCCGGAATTTGGTGTATTTGAACAATTGTCGTCCTCCGTATCCGTACACCAGTTTTCCGTATCCGTCCTTGTCGTAGTACGGATATCTGTAACTTGGCCTGTACACACACACACACACACACACACACACACACACACACACACACACAATGTACAGTAATGTATTAAAATATTGAATTTAACGATCATTGAATAAATAAATAAGTGTGTCGTAAATGTTGCGGTTTGATTGAGGCTGTGTGATGTTGAGTTGTGATTTTCACCTCTGGTAGTAGGGGTATGGTAGCTGGGGTATTGAGAGGAAGCGCTCCTTGGAGTGATTGGTGGTCAGACTGCTTGTGGGAGAGGCTCGTGACACACATGACAACAGTAACAGTAACAGCGAGGTGAACACACAAGTCACCAGTACTCCAACCTGCACCATCTAATACACACACACATACACAATTTTTGTCATCGTCATTATTGTCATTGTCAATTCTTTGTCACACTCAATATGTGTGTGAGAGTACTATGAATTGTGTATCTGGTAATATTGTGTCATTAAATCTATATAATATAGCGTGTCATACATCACACATTATATATATAATTATGTAACAACTCATATATATAACAATGTTTAATCACTATATCATATAATTATTATTTAATCACTTGTCAATGTTTCATGTTGGAACAAAATTATCATTATTACAATAAGTCTGCAAAAGAGACAATGTCTCAGCAGACTCTATATCCACTTTCTTTATTTATTGTTGTTATGCTATTTGTTATTTGCTTGTGGAAGAAATACAATTTGAACTTGAACACACACACACACACAGGTCCAGGAATGATCGGTTTCATGTTGATTAAAGTTGTGCTGTCATTTTTTTTATGTTTGTGTATAGACAAGGTGGTGTGGTTGGTTGTTTAGCAGGTGCTAGTTCGATATTGTGAAAATGTGTCATTAATAAGGCATAATCACTGCTATTAATATTGTTATTGTGTGTTTGTTCGAGCTTATTGCTCACCACGACACACACACACACTCACACACGCACACACACACACACACACACACACATTGGTATGCACACGGTGAGAAAGTGTTGAATGAATAATTTGAAGGACATCTAATAACCGGCTGGCAGCACGGGGTGGTATTATGAAATGATGAATATCTCGTGCCAAGTTGTTAGTCGATCCTCCGCTAATAATAATAATAATAATAATAATAATGAACTGTCTGACTGATACAGTACAGTGGGAGCAGAAACATCTGCATGACCGGTAATTGGTTCTACACTACGTATATTTACTAATGTACTTGATATTGCATGTTGATTGTTGTTGCAATATTCTGTCTGTCTGTCTGTGTGTGTGTGGTTTGGTTGTGCAGTATGTGAGGGTGTTATGAGCCAATACTCACGAGACTATCAGACAATGACACTGACACTGTCTCCTCCTCATGATGTTGTATCACCAGTGACCTCACAGTGACCGGGTCAAACTGCTGTTGACCTGTCATCACTGGTGACCTTTTTGAACCAATCACCTAACTAACTAACACTAACACATCTCAGCTCTAGTTATGAATTAATTGTTATACTCTGGTATGGCCTTAATACACACTGCCACACACGCACACACATACACACATTGATAGCTCTTCCACTGGAATTCTGCTGCTCACTGAGACAGTATCGAATAACAACTGTCCCACACACACACACACACACACACACACACACACACACACACACACACACACACACACACACACACACACACAATCACGCAGAATCAAAGATAGAGAGGAGAGAGTGGAGATGGATAGACATAGAAATCATCAGTACTTAGTGACGTGTGTGTGTGTGTGTTTGTGTGTGTGTATATATGTGTTTGTGATCTTGTCATCTCGCTTGCCTCCATTACATTACATCTACTGCTCCTCGTTTTATCTGCAATTCTCTCTCTGTGTGTGTGTGTTAGCGGGAAATGTGAGCAAAAACGCTCGGTGGATCTCTCAGTTGTGTTTGCTCGTGCGACATTGTGTGTCACGCAACACACACACACACACACAGACACACACACACACGCAAATTGTGGCAGTAGCAGCAGTAGCACGTGCAGCTGAGACACACACACACACACACATCTGTTTCCTGTGTGTGTGTGTGTGTGTGTGTGTGTACTTTCTCCTGTGTGTGTGTGTCACAATTGGCTCAAGAAATTGGTCTCTGTGTGTGTGTGTATGCTAGTGATTTTATTGGTCTCATTGTGTTTGTGTGTGTGTCATGAGAAAATGGGGGTAGTTTGATTCCCCCTCGTCCCCGCCCCATCACTGTTACTGATGACGTCATGGTAGTAGGCTGTGTGTTTGTGTGTGTGTTGTAAACGTACTGTGGTCATGCATTACAGCATAGCTGAGCACGCACGATAATTTCTCATTTTGCAGGGTGTTAATTTATCTATTAAATAAAGGAGAATATATGTTTTATTTTTAATTTCATTATACAGCTGTCAGGACTGCGATGTTACTCGTATCAATACAGTATTGTTTATGTGAGTGTCAAGTTGATCAGCGTTAAACGACAAATTATTATTGTGTCGCATGAACGTGAGCAGTGAGACAGGACACCTCCGACAACAAGCTGTATTATAGCGCATAAGTGACCATTGAAACAGTATTTGAATCAGGAGGAATAAAAGCAGAAATAAGTGTTAAAAGGGACGGCTGACTTTAAGAAAAGATTAGGTGAGTGGATTGAAATTGAGTTTTTACACGAATAATTAGCGGACGAAAGATGGAGATATATACCACTTAGCGGTGGTTTCACTGTGTTGTATGGAGGGCGCTACTTTCCACTGATTCATCTAGCCTGATGGTTTATCCAATCAACCTTAGTGTATTATAGTATAGATGGCGCCACTTTCCACTGATATAATCCAGTTCCTCTAATTGGCCAAAATTTAAACCTCAAAAATAGCAGAAATCGGGGACTTTTGTCTGTTTTGTAAATATAAGATATATGGAGTATTTTGACTGCAGCTTGTAGACTGACATCACTTGATTGTTTCAAGCTGATTGGTAGAAACGAGTGGATTATTAGGCCGGCTATATGCATATACATACCAGACGCTCGTCTAGTATTAGAACACTACTACTATTTCTAGTGGTTGAATTCTGACTGACATAGCGTATGATTATATTGATATAGTGATATTGAGACAATAAATGGATATATATTGATACCATGGCGTGGTATGGAGCGAGGACAGATGAGTATGGTGGTACGTATCTAGAGAGAGTTTTTTTGCATCACTATACGTATCACGTGGTATGGTGGTGACCTTGTGGTGATAATTGCTTGAACGTGTACCAACACGACACTGTTATGTTTAACACTTACTGTACAATTATTGGAGCTATTTCACACCAATAGCCATCATACAATGACACGCTCACACACACACACACGTACAGAATACACGCATGTAAACAGACACACACACACACACACACACACACACGCTCATAACCTTGAGTTAAAACGGTTAATGTGAGTTTATTTGTATAATTTGTGTTTGTGGTTTGTCAGGTTTGCAAGTTGCTTGTTTGTGCTGATATATAGTATCTATCAGATTGTTAATTTATACCTGCAATTATGCACCAACATGGTAGTGTGCGTTGATTGGATTGGATTGTGTGGATTGTAACAGTGGAGATTACTGGCCATTTTCATCAAGATTAGGAGCAGAAGTGTTTGTGTGTGTGATTGTGGCAAGTTGTTTTCTATGTTCACATCTTCGGAAGATAGATAGATAGATAGATAGATAGATAGATAGATAGATAGATAGATAGATAGATAGATATATAGATAGATAGATAGATAGATAGATAGATAGATAGATAGATAGATAGATAGATAGATAGATAGATAGATAGATAGATAGATAGATAGATAGATAGACAGATAGATAGATAGATAGATAGATAGATAGATAGATAGATAGATAGATAGATAGATAGATAGATAGATAGATAGATAGATAGATAGATAGATAGATAGATAGATAGATAGATAGATAGATAGACAGATAGATAGACAGATAGATAGATAGATAGATAGACAAATAGATAGATAGATAGATAGATAAATAGATGGATAAATAGATGGATATATAGATAGATAGATAAATAGATAGATAGATAGATAGATGGATAGATAGATGGATAGATAGATAGACAGATAGATAGATGGATAGATAGATAGACAAATAGATAGATAGATAGATAAATAGATGGATATATAGATAGATAGATAAATAGATAGATAGATAGATAAATAGATAGATAGATAGATAGATAGATAAATAGATAGATAGATAGATAAATAGATAGATAGACAAATAGATAGATGGATATATAGACAGATAGATATATAGACAGACAGATAGATAGACAAATAGATAGATAAATAGATAGATAGATAGATAGACAGATAGATAGACAAATAGATAGATAGATAAATAGATGGATATATAGATAGATAGATAAATAAATAGATAGATAGATAGATAGATAGATAAATAGATAGATAGATAAATAGATAGATATATAAATTATGCAGCCAAACATAATGCAGTAATTCGATTAATATTTATGTTGTAAAAATGATGAAATTATTTCTCTTATTAAAATATTTTCATTTTAATATTACTTAACTCGGGGGTGATTATATCATGTTTTTACGCATGAATTTTGGAAATTTTGCCGATGTTTGTATAATAGCGTGCATTCACTATCAACACGGTACACAAATATCACACACGCACACACACACTCACGTGCCAGTAACAATGAAGAATATAGAACAATAAGAGAAGGACGATGTGTTGATAGAAAAAACGTGCAAACAAACAAGAAACAATGAGCAAGCAATTCGCACGATTTTATCACTTATTTCTCTTTCTATGTCACTTGCATTTTCCTATATCCTATATCTCTTCTCTGTCTGTCTGTCTGTGTGTGTGTGTGTGTATTTGTTGATGATCAAGATGCATGGGGATTGCAGTTGCATGTAATTTATATATAACATTCATAACACTGTCTTCCTATTTGAACTGTTTATTAATTTTAATATTGATTGTTTAAATAAATATTTACGGTTTTTAAAGAAGTTGGCAGCATTTTGTGTGTGTGTGTGTGTATAAATGATCTTCAAATCATAATTTATTGCGAGGAAATTGGGAGGAAGCAATTGAATATTTGCACATGTTGTACAATGAAATTGTGAATATTATTTAAAATGCTACTCACCGTGATAATGAGGTTGTTGAGATTGAGATTGCACGTGCGTGCGTGCACCCGTCTCACTGCAGCCACATCCAACTGTCACGTGCCACTCACTAACATTGACAATTCACACCGACACACACACCGACACACACACACACACACACACACACACACACACACACACACACAGCATCTACCGTCCTTGTAATGTAGATATGTCTGTCTGTATGTGTGTGTTTGTGCATTCGCGTATTAAGTCTGGATGTATGTGTGTGCGCGTGTGTCCAGGTGTGTTTGTGCGTGTTTGCGTGTGTGTGTGTGTGTGTGTGTGCAGATTTACGTGTGTTTGCCCTTCGTGCGGTCAGCAACACTAGTAAAAGTGCATGTGTGTGTGTGTATGTGTGCGTGTGTGTGTGTGTGTGTGTGAGAGAGCACATGTGGGAGAGGTGGTCTCGTGCTATGCTGATGTAACACAGCCGTTGTCACGAGGCGTATCTAGCAAGGTCACTGCGCCCCGGGCCACACAGGGTCACACACACACACACACACACACAGACACACGTGTGTGTGTGTGTGTCTGGTGGCAATTTGCATGTTCTCATGGTCTCATGCAAATGCGACATGTGTTGTTGCTGCCGGCAACGCCAATTACCGCGGAGTATCATTGGACATCAAGTCACGTGTCTCAACAACTAGTCGCGCCGCTAAATTTGTGCATTTTTTCGCCCGAGTCAACATTGAATAGTCGCTATTTGGACGTGTTGTGTGGTGGACGCCACCTCTCAACCAACTATATGTGTGTGGAGAAATAATAATTTAAATCATTGTTAATTTAAGAATTATTATGATGGAATGAATGATAAATATAGTATTGAATGTTGTCATTGCTGTTTGTTGTGTGTGTGTATCCAGTGTGTGAGGACAGGTTATTTCATCACACACATTCTCAACCATGCTGTATGTGTTACTGCAATCACCTGCAACAATCTGCAAGATCACGCATCCGGTGTGTATGCTCGTGTGTGTGTGTGTGTATGTGTGTGTGTCCTTTTGCTACAAGTGAAAGTCTCACTTGATCGCGTAATGCTAGACTGGATCTCAATAACACACACACACACACACACACACACACACACACACACACACACACACACACACACACACAATCAGATGGAGGATGTGTTACCATGGTAACAACGTGTGCATGCGTGTGTGTGTGCATGTCTGGATTGAACGGAGAACATTTACTGTTAACTCAATAAAATGCGGCAAATACGTTTATGAGTGTAGGTGCAGTTTGACAATATGCTCGAGAATTGCTCACTTTCTGCCAGCATAATAGCTGCTTTTTTGGTGTTTATTTTCCTATCATTCAGTTCTCATTCTCGCCAGATGTGTGCGTGTAGACGTCAGACTTGATGTATCTCTGACTTGTACCTGGACGTAATTCCTTCATCATGATGTTCTTGATGTATCTCTGACTTGTACCTGGACGTAATTCCTTCATCATGATGTTCTTGATGTATCTGTGACTTGTACCTGGACGTAATTCCTTCATCATGATGTTCTTGATGTAACTGACTTGTACCTGGACGTAATTCCTTCATCATGATGTTCTTGATGTAACTGTGACTTGTACCTGGACGTAATTCCTTCATCATGATGTTCTTGATGTAACACTTCATCATGATCTTGCTTCACCAACATGCTTGACATTCAAACTCATGTATGCCATGTTTCTGTGTGTGTCTGTGTGCATGTATGTTTGTGTGTGTGTGTGTGTGTGTGTGCATGTATGTTTTTTCTATAATTTTGCAAACGACACTTGTTAGTGATATTGGCCTATAATTTGCAGCATTCTCAGTTTTGCCTTTTTTGAACAATGGGGTAATATTGGCCTGTTTCCACATGTCTGCTAGTTTGCTCTGTCTCAACGAGGCGTTCATAATGGGCGTTCATGTTTGTGCATGTATGTGTTGCTGTATTTCCTGGTTTACTTCTTGCCTTCCGGTCGTCCTTGATCTCGAATTGACGGAGCATGTCGACCATGTGACAGTGTGTGAGTGTCAGTGTGTGTGTGTAAGCGTGTGTGTGTGTGTGAGTGTCAGTGTGTGTGTGTCACTAAACAACCACTTCCATCTCCAACACAACCCGGACATCACTCACTCACTCACTCACTCACTCATTGACACTCCGGAAGTATAACCATGCGCACACGCACACACACACACACACACAAATGACACGGTCAACACAGACGATATCGGCTTAGTTTTCCAAGGAAATGTACGTAGAAGACACTGAAAATAACTGAGGAAAACACGTTGTCGAAAAGATATAGAAAAGTATAGTTTCCCGTTTAGGAGCGTAGATAAGTGGAACCAATTAGACAGCAAAATAGTTGAAGCTAGAAATTTAAGTTCCCTCGAAAATATACTAGATGAATTTTGGAAAAGAGACGGGACAGCACGAGCTTAGTTCCTATCCTGTAGAACAACTAGGTGAGTACAACTAGGTGAATACAACTATTGAGTACAACTAGATGAGTACAACTAGTGAGTACAACTAGTGAGTACAACTAGATGAGTACAACTAGATGAGTACAACTAGATGAGTACAACTAATGAGTACAACTAGTGAGTACAACTAGATGAGTACAACTAGTTGAGTACAACTAGTGAGTACAACTAGTGAGTACAACTAGTGAGTACAACTAGATGAGTACAACTAGATGAGTACAACTAGATGAGTACAACTAGATGAGTACAACTAGATGAGTACAACTAGATGAGTACAACTAGGTGAGTACAACTAGATGAGTACAACTAGATGAGTACAACTAGATGAGTACAACTAGGTGAGTACAACTAGATGAGTACAACTAGATGAGTACAACTAGTTGAGTACAACTAGATGAGTACAACTAGTTGAGTACAACTAGTGAGTACAACTAGTGAGTACAACTAGATGAGTACAACTAGATGAGTACAACTAGTTGAGTACAACTAGTGAGTACAACTAGTGAGTACAACTAGGTGAGTACAACTAGATGAGTACAACTAGGTGAGTACAACTAGATGAGTACAACTAGATGAGTACAACTAGTTGAGTACAACTAGATGAGTACAACTAGTTGAGTACAACTAGTGAGTACAACTAGTGAGTACAACTAGTGAGTACAACTAGTGAGTACAACTAGATGAGTACAACTAGATGAGTACAACTAGATGAGTACAACTAGATGAGTACAACTAGATGAGTACAACTAGGTGAGTACAACTAGATGAGTACAACTAGATGAGTACAACTAGGTGAGTACAACTATATGAGTACAACTAGATGAGTACAACTAGATGAGTACAACTATATGAGTACAACTAGATGAGTACAACTAGATGAGTACAACTAGATGAGTACAACTAGATGAGTACACCTAGATGAGTACAACTAGATTAGTACAACTAGTGAGTACAACTAGTGAGTACAACTAGATGAGTACAACTAGATGAGTACCACTAGTGAGTACAACTAGATGAGTATAACTAGTTGAGTACAACTAGATGAGTACAACTAGATGAGTACAACTAGGTGAGTACAACTAGATGAGTACAACTAGATGAGTACAACTAATGAGTACAACTAGGTGAGTACAACTATATGAGTACAACTAGATGAGTACAACTAGATGAGTACAACTATATGAGTACAACTAGATGAGTACAACTATGTGAGTACAACTAGTGAGTACAACTAGTGAGTACAACTAGATGAGTACAACTAGTGAGTACAACTAGATGAGTACAACTAGATGAGTACAACTAGTGAGTACAACTAGATGAGTACAACTAGATGAGTACAACTAGATGAGTACAACTAGATGAGTACAACTAGGTGAGTACAACTAGATGAGTACACATTATCAAGGTGTTATAATCAGCAGTGAGTGCAATGGAGGATTTCGCCGTGCTAAAATTGTCGTTTTTTTCGCCGGTTGTGCTTTTTGCTTGGTTTGTATGCGTGTGTGTCTGTGTCAGTCTAAGTGTCAGTGTGTGTACATTTGTGTTTGTGTGTTTTGTGCACTGTTCTCATAATCATTGTGATTATTATTATTATTAATTACAGGCAAATTCAGTAGCATGGGGGAAGAGTGCAAGTTCACTATTATTGTTCTCTTTATTGTTTCTAATCATACTCTCATTTTCTTTTATATATTTTCTAATACTAATAATCATTTGTATGTGTGTACATTTGAGTGTGGACGTTTACGGTGGAGGTTCCCTCAGATATATGTCACGAGATTCACCAGTAAAACACTGGCTTGAAGAATGGCGTGTATTTTATTCACACCGGCACACAAGCTGGGTTGACCTCGGTGACCTCGGTGACCTCGGTGACCTCGGTGACCGAGACACAGTGGGGACAGGGGAGGGTCAGCGGGCATTGGGGTGCACGTGACCGGAGCCTAGCAGTTGCACGAGACGTTCGCCATGCAGTCCATGTTGGCGGATGTACCTGGCTCGATGCAGGTAGGGTCGTGCTGGTTCGAGCGGGTAATACTGCGTGTCATACAGCACGGGACTGCCGACGAGCGTGGCGACGGACAGGGGCCGCGAGGGACTCGGGGGCTGTCCCAGCTGATAACCGCCTGATAACTGACACTCACTGACAGGCGCGACCAGCAACATCACCACACCAACCACCATCACTGACACTGTCGCCAACTAACACACACACACACACGCGCGTTGTGAGTATTTTCTTATGAGGAGAGGCTAGAGAGAGAGTTGGGTTAGCTACATTGGCGATGAGAAGATTAAAGGGTGATTTAATTAACGTTTTTAACCTTCCTTGTTACCTTCATTTACCTACCTTCATGTACCTTTCTACCTTCATACAACGTTTTTAACATTTCTTGTTTATCTACCTTCTTAAAACGTGTTTAACCTTCCGTTTTACTCTTTTTCACTTAACAATTTAGTCATTTTTCTACCTATCGTCTTGAGATGATTATTGTTAGTTTATACTTTGAGTAATTAGTTTTAAACATTTCCTTCGCTGTACCGAGAGATAAGCATAATATTGACAAACACAAACGAGATAGGAAAGGTTGGGTAGTTTGGTTAGTGAAAGAGATCGAAGAGGACACAATTAATGTCTTGGACAGACCAGAGTGGTTACAGGGATATAAAAATGTATAGTTTCTCAAACAGATGCGTCGAGATTTGGAATAATCTAGAAAAGGATGTAGTGGAATTAAGCAGTATTGGTTAATTTATGGACAAAGGGTTGGCTGACTTTTTCACTGAGGGTCAGATAAGTGAAAAAGCACGTGTGCGGGCCGCATAATAAATATTTTCAATAATTGCTAGCCAGAACTAAAGTTATGGAAAATAAAACAAGAAAAACTAAACTTGACATTTCATGTTAATTAGTACATGAGTTTGGTGCAATAAACAAAAACCAAAATTTACTAACACGTTTATCTGCTTGAAAAAACAGTTGGTCTCAGGGACAGCACATTCTCGCTAATCTCCTGTACACAACAACTAGTGAGTACACACAAACACACACACCCATACACACAGAGTTCAATAGCCTGGGATGGTGTGTGACCTTGATGAGGGCTGTCCTGAATGTATGTGTGTGTGTGTGTGTGTCTGTCTCTGTGTGTCTGTGTGTGTGTGTGTGTGTGTGTGTGTGTGTGTGTGTGTGTTATTGACTGACCATCTCATCATTATAAATGCAGATATTTCACACATCTCATCACACATCACTCTCACTATTCTCCCACCCTCTCTTCACCAACACACACACACACACACGTGTGCATGTTACGTGACGTTTCGCCGGTTTTCAAGGTATGCACGTGCAACACGAGATGATAATCAATTATAACATGATGATTATTAATAAACATAACATATTATTATTGCTTCATAATATTGACAACTTTTTGCGTAATTCTGTGCTGCTATTATTATGTGATTATTATGTTTTCATTTTTTATATCTTTCTTTCTATGCGCTCTTCTGATCTCAAAATCGTATGTATGTCTGTGTGGGTGTGTGTGCGTGTGTGTATCAAAAAGGTATTATCTGTGGTGGTGTTCAAACACATTAATCACGTTCAAATTGTGGTAAAAATATGTTTGTCTTCATAAATATATGTTTTATGTTTTATGTGCAAGTGTGAATGATGAAATTGTGTGCAATCTCAGTCTAGCATCCTCCTTTCTACCTTGAAATTGTTTTCTTTTGATGATGGTCATTTTTGCAAGATCGTGTCGCGCGTGTGTTTCAATTGTTTCATCACGAAGAGAAAGTGAGTACAAGATCCAGGCTGACTCATCAAGCACGCTGACAGTGAAATTGCCAGGTGCAGCAGCAAATTATCTCTGCAATTTCCCCGCTTGCAATCTGTTTAATCGCATCAGATGGTTGCCATCTGGTTGCGAGAAAAGCTGACGAAGTTTCAAGACGCCAGGACGAAATATGACGATGTACGAAATTCCCGCAGTGTGTCTTGCAGATATTGCACAGTTGCAAGAGCATAAGTTATTATTGAACTGGTTGCATTAATTTTGTGCTTCAGGATTTGTGATCAAATTACCAAGTGTTTTAAAAATTAATAAAAAACTTTTAATTTTTGGCTGCAGTGATGGAGGTGCCGTCCTACTTGATGCACGATATTTTGTGATAATTGTCGGTTGAATATTGATGGTATTTTATTCAAGAACAATATGTGTGTGTCAGTGTTACGCTGGATGTGTGAGTGTGAAGTTGTACGATGTACTGACTGAATGACTGACAGACCAATTTCCTAGTTTCTTATCGCCGACAGATAAAAACAGAAAAACAGAACGACAGAAAAACACCCTCGACACCTTGATGTTTGTGTTGTTATGTTTTTGTTGTGTCTACTCTCACCTATCTCGCCATCATGCATGATTCATCATGTATTATCATGATCATGATCATGCATTACTGGAAAATTCCGTTTCAATACAAATAATAGCTACTACTGTAGTTAAACGCTTCGTTAGTCAGACGTCTTTCAGTAACTTTAGACAGATTAGTAATCAATGTTTTATTTTATTCAATTTATTTTTAATTGTTAATTACTGATTTGTTTATTATAGATCACTGAAGAAGATCTGACGAGCGAAATGTTTGAATACACCCGAGCTATCATTTGTGTGCTTTTTTATCTCTTACATCATATATGTGAAAAAGTTCAAATACCGTTTTATAATAATAAGCAGTTATAAGGTTATTCTTTTTCTTGCGCCTGGTTGTGATTGGTGCTTCTTTTTCTGGTAGAATTTGTTTATAATCAAACTTGTTTATATTTGAGAATTTGTTTGAGAATTGTGAGAATACAAAGAATTTGTTAATAATTAACAGTTATAAGTATAATACTCACCACACACAGAAGGTTCATATTGTCAGTACAGTGAGAGGTACTGTGGTTCTCAGTACATTCAATTGTACCGTCGATCACACCCTCTTTATCTCCTTATATCCCCTCTCTCTTTCTATCTCTGTGTTTCTCCTATGAACTGGACATCAAGACAAACACACACACACTCACATACACATAATATGATTGAATATGATATCACGTAATTATATATGCATAAGTAAACTGTGTGTGTGTGTGTGTGTATGGTTGACCTAATATGAAGCGTTGGATGTGTTAAACTGACTCAATACGTTAATTAATACAGAAATTAATTTCCGATTGAAAATTAATTGTTTAAATTGATTATCAATAACGTATGTATTTGAGTTAGAATATATTTTAATCAATTATTTATTAGTATATATATATATACGTGTGTGTGTGGATGATAGTTGAGGTTGGATGTGGGATGTGTGGATGTGTACTACCTGAGGTGATGCGCAGTGATGTGCAGTGATCAACATCCACTGATGTGGTTTCTGCTATCAAACACACTCTGCTCTCCCACATCACACCGTTCACAACACACTGACTGTTCTGCCCACACATACACACACACACACACACACACATACACACACACACGCACGCTGTGTATGTATGCGCGTGTGTCCGCAAAAACCGTGAGACACTGCCGGTGTGTATGTCCGTGTGTATTCGTGTGTGTATGCTGGAGTTCCTTTTGTCGGCGTATGTATGTGCGTGTGCGTGTGTGTGTGTGTGTGCGTGTGTGTGTGTGTGCGTGTGTGTGTGTGTGCGTGTGTGTGTGTGAATATCTTAAAGGTCAGTGAGCATGTTTGTGTGTTTGTGTGTTTCTTCATGGGTTGGTGGTTTCTGGTTTGCAAGGTCAACACACACACACACACAAACACACATACACAGGCTAAGGAGTAATACTTCCACACACACACACACACACACACACACCCACATACACGGACGAATGGGGTGTTGTTGAGATGAGAGAGGCAGGATGCAGGGGTACAACATCACTGTTACTGCTGCTCTACTAACACGACACACATAACACGGCCGGTCACGTGACCAACTGGCACGTGCGTCCTTCATGCAGCCGGATATTAAAGCGATAATACTGTGATTAGCCGGAGTAATATGTCTATATTGCTGCATATTATATTGTGTTTTAGTAGAGGACGTTATCTGCAGTGTTGAATAGGACGATTTATTTCTAATTCCAAAAATATATATCGCTTGTGTACTTGAGTTAATGTTATTTCATTTTGTTTTGATTCAATTGGATTATTTCAATAGAACAGGACAATTTAATAATTAACCAATCTCGTGCATATGTGATTCTCATAACTTCAATACACGACAATATGGAAGTAATGAAAAAATGGTTGATGTTTGAGATGATTAATGAGTACAATGAATATCAGGCACTAATGATTGGCTTAAATATAAGGTTCAATTTTCAAGAAATCTTTGATTACGCTAACTTATGGATTGGGTTACGATTTCAAGAACAATAAATATACTGATCAAGGTAATTTATGACCATTCTTAATTTGAATAGTGAATACACAAATATTCATTCAACAAGGAATTTGTATATTATTCTATATTTATGAATATACCATAACAGGTATATTGAATCTTTTCTAACGGTGAAATCCTTGACTTTCACAAATGAAAGTTAGCCTACGTTTATTACGCGTTTTTGACAAATGTGGCTTCCGTGTACAAAATATTATTCAGGTGACCTGCTAGGTTAGTTGTCATTTTGTACGTTCAATAGGATTGTTTATATTTTAATTTATCACTTTTAAATGCTCTAAATACTTTAATTATTTGGGACACAGTAATTATGAGTTGATATTTGTATTAGGGTGTGGGTTAGACTGATGGTTTGTGATCTAGTTACAATTGGAGTGTATTTACAATTTGCATTTGGACACACTCATGGTGCATTTTTTTATAATTTGAGTTTTGTGATCATTCAACCGGGCACCCATCGTTCAAAACGCACGAAAGTTTAGATTTAGAAAGTGTCTTATTTAAATTCTGATGATAATAGGCTAATTATGTTGAATCTAGAGGTGGGTCAAGATAGGCCAAACTGATTTAGACAACAGTATTTTCTAAGATCTTCTAATCGAAAAGTTGAATAATTAGCATATATTAGCATTGTATATCTGGTGGGCAAGTTTTTTATTTCCATTTTGATTGTAGTCTTGTACTCTACTGAAAGAGATAGTCTGATTTAGTT
>OU696593.1:650000-827500 GCA_916048095.2 Sacculina carcini | reverse complement strand
AAAAACTTATCCAAGGAGGTTTGTCTCTGCCTCCCTTTCAAAATGGTACGGAAATGTGTAAGGCAAGTGTCATTAAAGAGAGCTGCAGCACGACTAGTAGTCACTTTTTCTGGGTGTTTCTTTTCAACGAAAGCAGCAATTTCCTCCCATTTAGCCAATACCTCTCTAATCTCCTTTGTGGACGTCCCCTTCTCCAGCATCTCCTCCTCTTCGCTGCTGATCTCTTGCAACACCTCCGTCTGTTGCATTGCCTGTACTTCCTTCGACTTCTCTGTTGTCATCTCCTCAGCGTGCTCCTGCACAAGCTCGATGATATCCGCCTCATCTACCTCCAGCCCCATGGATTTTCCGAGGGAAACAATCTCGTCCAGCACCACCTCGGGCCCAGGTTCGACGTCAAGCCCTTCGAAGTCGCTTTCAGGGATACAATCGGGCCACAATTTTTTCCAGGCAGAATTCAATGTACGTGTCGTAATGCCCTGCCATGCAGCATCAATCATTTTCAGAGCTATGGCAATGTTGAAATGTTCCTTCCAAAACTCACGAAGGGTCATCTGACTATTGTCCGTGATTTCAAAGCATCGTCGGAACAAATGTTTGGTATACAGTTTTTTGAAGTTTGAGATTTTTTGAAGTCTGCTGATCCATGGGCTGGAGGATTGAAGTGGTGTTGGGGGGGAGGAAAATCACCCGAATGAACTTGAAATCTTCCATTATGTCGTCTTCCAGGCCATGGGTGTGTGCGGGAGCGTTGTCTAGAACAAGCAAACATTTCAAGGGAAGGTCATTCTCCTGGAGATATTGCTTCACTGAAGGGCCAAAGACTAGATTTACCCATTCAGTGAAGAACTGCCGGGTCACCCACGCTTTTGCATTTGCCCTCCACATCACCTGTAGCCTCTCTTTCAAGACTTTATGAGTCTTAAATGCGCGCGGGTTCTCTGCATGGTACACCAGCAGTGGCTTTACTTTGCAGTCACCGCTGGCATTAGCACACACTGCTAAGGTTAGACGATCTTTCATTGGCTTGTGGCCCGGCAGTTTTTTCTCCTCAGCGGTGATGAATGTCCTGCGTGGCATTTTCTTCCAAAAAAGGCCCGTCTCGTCGCAGTTAAACACTTGTTGCGGGATATAACCTTCTTCCGAAATTAGTAAAGCGAAGCGGTGTGTAAACTCCTCCGCGGCTTTGGTATCTGCACTCGCTGCTTCGCCATGCCGTACCACAGAGTGGATGCCTGTCCTTTTCTTGAATTTCTCAAGCCAGCCATGGCTTGCCTTGAAATACACTCCACGTGTACCCGACGATGTCTCACCCTCTGTTGACGCTGCCTCACGTTGTAGGTCCTTGTAGATGGACAGCGCTTTCTCGGAGACGATGCTCTCCGTGACGGTATCTCCTGCCAGCTCCTTGTCACGTATCCACAACAACAGAAGTCTCTCCATCTCGTCATGGATGTCGGTCCTCATTTTGGAAAGAATAGTCACTCCCTTGCTCGGTTTCATAGCTTTTATGGCATCTTTCTGTTTCAATATTGTACAGATCGTGGATGATGACCGATTGTACTGCTTTACGAGATCACTCACACGAACACCACGCTCATGTCTGTCTATTACCTCTTGCTTCATTTCGATTGACATCATCCTCTTTTTCTTCTCAGAGGACGCCTTTCCATCTCCTTCTTTAGAACTCATGATTAATGTCACATAAAAAGCCACAAAAAGGAGATAAATGTGATAAAACCAACACAACACAAGAGCGCGGGATCAGACCTGTACGGCGGGGAAACACACGTGCTTACTGCTGGGACGAGCGCTGGGCAGGGCTGCCAGGTGTCACGACCGAAAAAATGACAAACTTGCAACTAAGAAAAGACAAAAAAGACAAACAATATTTTGCAAGTCAGGAAAGACTGTCATTGAAAAATTTTTTACAACAAACATGGCAGTCCTGGCGCTAGGTGGCCTCGATCGCTCGGCCACCTAGCGGGAGCATCTGAAATGCTCGTAACTCGAATTTTCACTCGTATGTAGAGCACGATTTTTGCTCGAAAGACCGCTCGTATCTCGAGTTTCTCGTAAGTAGAGCAGCTCGTATGTCGAGGTTCCACTGTACTATAATATCAATATGTGTGATTGTAATTGTTACCATGGTAACAACACGTTATTTTAATAGTTACTATGGTAACATAATGTTGTTATAATAGTTACCATGGTAACAACACAACGCCACTCTCACATTGCAATAATTGTGTTTGTTATTTATTCTGTTTTTAAGCGTTGTTTTGTGCGGTACGATAATGGACATATATCAACACAAATACACACACACACACACACACACAGGTTTTTGTGTGTTAGCATGTAGTTAGCACGTTTTCACTCAAATTCATTCAAATTGTACGCACAAGTGTAGTTAATTGTTTATCACGTGCATATGATAATTATTCTCACTGATTTTCTCCACTTGAATTACACTAGAAATTCATGTTTTCTTTCCGTTTCTGTCTATGTCTTCTTCGTTATTATGCTAGTGATTCTTGCGTACAATTTATGATTTACGATCTATCCTGCTTCTCTACTTTCTGGCAAAGAAGAATGAATGGAAATGAAAGATTCGATTATGAAAAATGTCGAGTGTTTTTCTCATTTGTATTGCATGTAATCAGGCTGCCTTATCTTCTGATATCCACACGGTAATATTGAATGGCATGACTTTACACAAACACACAAACACAGGGAATCATTGGGTGTTTGTTGCCTGCTGTCTTGTAGTGAGATGGGAGTTCGTGTCGTGTTCACCTGCTCAAACACATGCTACACACACGGACACACAAACACACAGCAGTAATGACAGCAGAACAGCTGGTGTCATTCACCAGTCCATACTGACTGGGTACTCGCCGCTCAGACATGCGACACAGTGTCCTTGGTAGCGTGATTGGGATGATTGGGATGGTCTGTCCTGACACACGGCCATTCTCAGACCCTGTACGCTAAGGTAATGCAGGGAGTCAGCGTGGGCCGCCTTACTGCGTTCATGTTGCAAGTGTCGGTTGGCGAATAGTTCTGCGCGAGTGGGGATGTTGATGCCCATGTAGCATGGGTGCTGGATAGCTGGCGAGGCCACTCTGATGTGCACCTCACTTGCCCCATGTTGGCGCAGCAGACGCACGATTGGTCCGATCGTGGTTCCTCTCACGATCGAGTCGTCCACAATCACCACGCGCCTTCCTTGCACGTTGGCCGACAAAACGCCGAACTTCTTGGAGACGCTCAGTTGTCTCGCCGCCTGGCTCGGCTGAATGAACGTGCGACCCACGTAGCGGTTCTTGTGGAACACCTCCACGTAGGGCAGTCCTGCTTGCCGGGCGTATCCGATGGCTGCTGGCGTGGCCGACTCCGGCACTGTCGACACAATGTCTGCCTGCACGGGGGCCTCACGCGCCAACTGCTCACCACACCGCTCGCGCACTGAATACACCATCTGCCCCTCGATCCAACTGTCGGCACGCGCGAAGTACACGTACTCGAAGATGCAGAGAGCCGGGTACGGGGCTGATGCTGGTCTTTGGACGATGTCTAGTGAGTGGACACCAGTGCGTGACAGTTTGACTATCTCACCAGGCCGTACATCTCTCAACCACCGACCTCCCAGTGTCTGAATGGCGCAGGACTCCGAGCTGAGCAGGTAGGCGAGCGCCGCGGCTCCTTCACCGTTCTCCAGTGACGGCTCGCCGGAGGTCGTGGGTGCTGGCAGGTAGCCGACACACAGAGGACGGTTTCCGAACGGATCACGAGCTCCGTAGACGGCGTCCCCAAACAGAACTCCGAGCGAGTACGCAGCAGGGGTGCGGTCCATGACGTGGCGCAATCTAGCGGGCCAGTCTGCTCCGTGAGGTTCCCCGCACGGAGGCTCGAGTGCCAGTAGTTGCACGAGCAGCTCGGAGTCACAGCTGGTGGACAGTCCGACTCCGTGGCGCAGCACTTCTGCTCTCAGCTGTTCTGCGTTCACCAGCTGTCCATTGTGAGCCAGCGCCATCTGGCCGTGTCTGGTGTGAACTACATAAGGCTGACCTCCACCTCCAGCTCCGCTCGTGCTGTAGCGCGTGTGACCGAGCACTTGCCGTCCTGCCAGTCGCTGCAGACTGGTCGCGTCAAACACGTGACTCACCAGTCCGGCACCCCGCTGCTCGCGAAACTGCACGAGACCATCATCCGAGGCGACTAGGCCGGCACTCTCCTGGCCGCGGTGCTGGATGGCCGTCAGGGCCATGTAGGCTGCTGTGGATAAGTTATCCTCTTGCGGCCACAAGTCAGTGGCCACCGCGCCAAATACGCCGCAGTTCTCACGCAGTCTCCATTCACCGCGATCTTCCGCGACATCATCAACTTGAGGTCCAATTTGCCTGCCACCGTCACAATTCATTTCTGCTTCACCAGATTTTCTCGTGACTACACTGGCCATATCATTGACTGGTATTCACGGCACTCAAGCAGAAAATGCACTGACACTCACACTCACTCACTAGACACGCACGCGAGCGCGAGCGGTGTGTGCGGTATTGTTTACATGATTTACAGTGTGATTATCATGACTGCTGCTTGAAATAAAGTGCTTACATCGTGTTGGCTCGTGCAATTCATGTGTTGGCTCATGTTTCCATCGCTAACTCTCTCTCTCTCTGTCTCTCTTTCTCTTTCTCTGCTTCCTCCATTTTCGCTTCATTGTGTGTACGTGTACACACACACACATAAATCGTCTATATGTGTGTGTGTTCATTGTGACTGTGTTTGTGTGTATTTGTGTTTATATACATTTGCGTGTGTGTGTTTGGTTGTGTTTGTTGATAAGTCTGGACATCAAATCTAGTGGGACTCTGTATGTGTGTGTGTGTATGTGTGTGTATGTGTGTGTGTATGTGTGTGTGTGTGTGTGTATGTGTGTCAGTGTTGCGTGGACAACTCGGAACGTATGTTGTTGTTATTGTTGGAGCATGGTGCCGATGTGAATGCGCAAGATTGTGAAAGATGGACCCCGCTGCATGCGTGTGCTACATGCGGACACCGCCAACTAGCGGCACATCTTATCAACAGGCACGTACACACACACACACACACAAACACACACACACGTGTTGTATGTGATTCTCAACCATTTTCTGGTCAATTTTGTTCCTATACAGTTTTAATAAACCAATATATAGCGGCATATGAGAATGTATCATTTACATGACAATTAATTAGTGTGTGGGGGTACATCAAACACATTGACACGTGCATAATACCTGAAAATCTCATCAATATTCAGCGATAATCTCGTGCTTTATATATCTGTCATCCTGTTATATTATGCTCCAGCATCAGGCTTGTGTATTTATATTTTCGAGTGTGATTAATTGTTTAATTTTCTCCTGATGTTCTTATATTTGTGTTATTTATTTATTTTTCCTCGTTGCTTGTTGTTTTCGGGCATTAAAAACATATCTGTTTTCTTTCACTCAATTATCAGTGTTTTCTTCATGCTATGTTCGCTGTTTTTGTGCTCATGATGATATTTGCTGCACTTTCTCAGTAGCGCTGTTTTTGCGCACTGTGTGTGTGTGTGTGTGTGTGTGTGTCAGTCTGTCAGTGTGTGTTTTGTCATATTACTGCGGGCTCTTGTGCACACTCCTGTCTATTATCCAATCTGTTCTGGTCGCCGCTTTCTTGGAAACACATTTATCCTGTCTAATTTGATTACACATACATTGCATTACATTATGAAACAATTTATATAGCGCCCTACACCTAGAAGGTCTCTAAGGCGCTGCACACACACACACACACACACACACACACACACACACACACACACACACACTAACACAAACACATACATTTACAAGGTAAAAGATGAAGAGGGAGAGCACAGAGAGAAAATCACACCTTATATTCATCGCTAGTGTACACAATGTTATCTAAGATATAATAGGACTTCAACAGAAAACATTTCTTAGAGTGTTTTTTGAAAAGATGGATAGAAGTGATAGAACGCAGTGTTGGGGAGAGCTTATTGTAAATACGGGGTCCTAAGATAGAGAAACAACGATTATAGTGAGTATGTCTAGAAGGAAAAGCAGGTTCCAATAAGAGACGAGAATCATCAGATTATCTAAGTGAACGAGTAGATTTTTTAAAAGACAGAAGTTCAAATAAATACGAGGGCCTACGAAGAATAAGGTTAGAATGAATAATTAAGCAGACGCGATAGTCAATAAGTGCTTTAATAGGGAGAAGTCCTAATTTTTGTAGAAAGGGAGAGACATGAGAGCCAGCAGGGAGATTGTAGATTAGACGACAAGCTCTACTATTAACAGATTGAAGTTTGCGAAGCTGGCGGTGGTTCAGAGAAAGAAACACACACACACACACACACACATACACACATACAGCACATTCGTGGTGTTTGATTGAATTTCATACGGTGCAGTATAGATTAATCTCAGTTAATTAATTAATTAAGTAGTGGTTGCATTGTGCAGACTTTGGCCTGTTGCATGACCCGTTGCATGACATGTTGCATGACGCCAGGTGATTTTGTGCAACTTTAAAATTTGCTGTCTTGTTTATAAACTTTTGCATGACCCTCGGCAACCTACATACCTCTCGCAGCTTCTTACACTCTCTAATAACTTTCTTTCCCGTCATCCACTTCCTTTATCCTGTCCACGAGCCCTCAATGAATCTACCTGGTCTAGTAAATCCTTCCCTTTCTATGCTCCACGTTTGTACAACTCTCTTCCCTCCCATGTTATCTCCTCCACATCCTTATCATCGTTTTCCTCTTCTCTGCGCAATAATCTCTTTGATAAATCTTTTGATCATGACTCTCACTCTCTTACTCCTTACGCTTCGTTCTGATCCGTCATACCGTACCCGTCTCGCTTGATATATTTACTAGAAGTTTTTTGTTGTTTTTTTGCTCTTTCTTACTGCCATGTTTCAATTTTTGCGTTGTGTGTCCGTATCCTTTTATTAATTTTGTATGCATGAGTATGTGTATGTGAGTGTGTATGTGTGAGAGTGTGTGTGTGTATTGTTCGCATGTTTGTTTTCCCTAAGCGGCATGTCTTACCTATTTGTTTTTATGTTTTCCTCCAAGATTTGTCTTTTCGCGCTTGTTTTTTAATGTACGCTATACAAATAAACGTCAATGCAATTAACATATTCTCCCACTGTGTCACAGTGTGTGTGATTTTCATTGCAAGAAATGACATGCGTGTTGAATCAATGCAGAACGTGCAATGCAAGAATATCATTGTGTTGCATGCAACGTTGTTATGTCTGCCTAGCTCAGTGGTTCTTAATGTGTGTGGGGAATTCCCCTGCCTGGTGGGGAATGGAAGAGTTATCAAGTGGGAAGCTTAAGGTCGGACAGAACAGGACAACTATGTGTGTGTTTTTATCAATTCATATTCGTTTATTTTTGTTTCTTATTACCTCTTGACATTTACTTTGATGTAACAACTGAATTTATTGAATTTATCAGCGATGTGTTGTGTGGAAAATAAAGAGATGGCTCATTAAGAAGTGGGGAATCAGTGAGAAATAGGTTTGAGAACCACTGATCTAGAAGAACACATGACAATAATTGCGTATATCAGGAGTGTCCCAGTTATTAGTCACGTGATTTTTGTTTGAAATAATTGTTCATTTTTTTACAGTGGTTGATAATACTCGTTTTTAGCTAACAATTTTGTGACCAGCAGTGCTAGTAAGCAAATTGCTTTATTGCACTTCAATAAGTTGGTTTTTCAGTACAATTTCAAACAATATATGTATGTACACACACACACTCTCTCACTGACAAATATTTGCCCATATATGCATACTTACACGCTATGTATATACGACATGAAATTACACTTGCACACGACCACACACGCTCACACACACACACACACACACGCTCACACACACACACACACACACACACACATACACACAAGTATAAGCACATACTAGGAAGCAAATACAACATACATGAATCTAGCAGCATCATAATTTAGCCGCTTTCTTCCAGCCTCAGTTCTGATTGAAGGATAAATTATATCTCCTGTGTATGTGTATGTGTGTGTGTGTGTGTAGGGGAGCGAATGTGTTGGCTGTCAATGCAGATGGTAATATGCCTTATGACATTTGTGATGATGAAGCGACACTGGAACTGATTGAGACTGAAATGGCTAAGAAAGGCGTCACTCAACAAATCATTGGTCTGAAAGCACGTGCACATTGACACATACTGACACTGACACTGACATACACTGACACTGCCACACACATACACTGCCACTGACACATACTTACACTGACACATACTGACACTGACACTGACACATACTGACACACACTGACACTGACATTGACACATACTGACACTGACACACACTGACACTGACACTGACACACACTGACACTGACACTGACACACACTGACACTGACACTGACACACACTGACACATACTGACACTGACACATACTGACACTGTCACTGACACACGCTGACACTGACACACACTGACACTGACATATACTTACACTGACACACACTGACACTGACATTGACACATACTGATACTGACACTGACACATACTGACACTGACACACACTGACACATACTTACACTGACACATACTTACACACACTGACACACACTGACACTGACAATGACACATACTGACACTGATAATTGCACTGTCACATACTGACATTGGCACACACTGACACTGACACTCACACATACTGACACTGACACATACTGACACTGACACACACATACAGACACATAGTCACAGTCACAGTCATAGTCATAAGTTTAATTACTCGTCATATTCACGTGCTGAGATGTGGAGAGATCTTGATGTTTTTAGTCTGTCTGTTTAATTGTTTGTATGTGTTGAGAGTGTTAGTGATGTCGTAACTTTGTTGCTGATTTTGTTATTGTGATCGAGTGATTTTAAAACGTTAATTCTCACTTATTCTATATGACACGCTGAATTAAGTAAAATTGTTAATTTTTGTCAATTAATCTTCATTAATTTTAAATTTCAACTATTTTCATCTCTTCGGCTCCTTTATTCGGCGGTTTATTATTGGTTTGTATGCGTGTATGCAGAGGAAACTCGAGGTCAGGTGGAGCAGATGATGTTGGATGACCTCAGGTCACGACCTGACCCCCAGTATCTCGAACAGAGACTATCACAACAAGCCACTCCGGTAACAGCTTTCACAAGATACAGTGAACTAATATAAACATATATATTAAAATATATAAATTTAGACTTTGCTATGGGTTCACTCCACTCTTCTTTAATTCATATTCCTTTTCTCTTATGAATTGAATACAAATTGAATAGTATGAATTGTTCCGCACAACGGGCGGGTTTTAATGCTAGTATCATATAAATGGTTTGAGGGAAAATATTTTGTAAAAATTAGAACAAAAATGATTAAATATGGACTTTTCATTTGATTCATATTTTTATGAGTTTACTTTTTTAATTTCAATATTTTTTATTATAAAGTATACATTTCATTGAATGAATTGCTCCGCACAACGGGGGGTTTTTCATGCTAATAGAAAACAATATATCTACATTCAGCAGCACACATCATTCTGGTATCACGTTGAAAAATATGATTTACGACTGTTACTCAGGGCCATATTCGGGTAGAAAGCATGCATACACGCTGTTCAACAGGAAAACCCACATGTCCATGATAAATTCAGCTATATCGCGCACACTGGCCATTTGAGGTGTGCTGCGATTCTGAGAACAAAAACCCATTTGCCCAAGTATTTGTGGTATTTTTGGCTCACACAGGCCGTCTCCTAACCCTGCCATGTAGAAACTCACCGACGCGCACTCACACATTTGCATACACATACACGTATTCACACACACACACACACACACACACACACACACACACACACATTTGCATACACATACACACCTACACAGCTCAGTTAATATTAATATTGTACAATATTGGGCTCCAAGTATCGCGGTACTTGTACGGTTTCAAGTATTATCCTGATAAAAATGCAGGAATAAATAATTATACTAATTCAAACATACAATTTTTGTGTGTACATGTCTTTTTTAGAATTTAGAACAACAAAATGAACTGTTTGTGCTCAATCTAGCATAATCATTAATACATTTTATAGGTGAATATAGGTGTAATGTTGAAATATGGAATGCAGGGAGGATTTAAATGCTAGGGGATATATGATAGGTGTCATATTAGACTTGTAAGCCAACAAAAAAGCACAAAATACATCCAAGCTCTTTGCCTAGAATTATAATAATGTCTAGAATTATAATTAAAGTCAAATGTCTAGAATTATAATGGCGTGGACCAATAGGGATGAAAAACACATATTCCTAACATATGCACGTAATACAATATGACAATTTATAGCAAGTTTTTAAATTTCAATAATAAATTTGGACTTTTCTATGGATTTAAATTTTAACTGTTTGAATTGTATTCGCTTTTTTATGAATTCACCCGCACGACGGGCAGGTTTAAATGCAGGTTATATCGGACTTAAGAGATAGCGGAATATGTAACTTTGGCTGTAAATATTATAGCGGTAAAAGTAGAACAGCACTTGAGCAAATGATTTTGGGGAATGATGTTAAGTTATAAATACATTTTGGAAATACTCTGATGAAATGTTTCATCATTCTCATCATCATCAGTAATATTAATTGATTGATTCGTGTTTGAGCTCTGAATTGTTCCGCACGACGGGCATGTTTAAATAAGAGGTCATTTGAGGGAAAAGTAGTTTGCCAAAATAAAAATATAAATATTCGCATCCTGACTATTGTTCGTATCCTGACTATTGACTATAGTTTTATTGTACGGATTGTTCCTCACAACGGGCGGGTTTCAATGCTAGATGGTGATGTTAAGTTATTTATAGATTTAGGAAACATTATGATGAAAAAGTGTAGTCGTTTTTCATCGTTTCGTGTCTGAGTTCTGAATTATTCAGCACGACGGGCAGGTTTAAATATGAGGCGGTTTAGGCAAACTATTTTGTCAAAATATATATAAAAATATAGAAATTTAGACTTTTTATGGGCTTACTCTTTTCTTTTTTATTTCATATTCCTCTTCTCTTATGAATTGAACACAAATTTAATAGTATGAATTGTTCCGCACGACGGGCGCGTTTACATGCTAGAATGTTTCATTGTTTGTTACGTGTTAGTGTTCTGAATTATTCCGCACGACGGGTAGGTTCATATATGAGGCGGGTTAAGGGATAATATTTTGTCAAATTAAAAATAAAAATAATTCAATTTAGGCTTTTCAATTGATTAAGATTGTTATGAATATAAATTTTTCATTTTTTATTTGCAATATTTTTATGAATTGAATGTGAATTTGATTTTATTAATTGTTCCGTACATCGGGCGGGTTGATATGCTAGTTACTAATAATTGGCATTATTTCGCTCATAATTACACCGACGTATAATTATATTCTCACATAGTGGGAGTGTTTGTCTATGTGTTTGTATGCGCGCGTGTGTTTGTGTGTGTAAGTTGCACGTGGCTGCTGCCAACGGTTACTCGAGCGTGTTGAGATTTCTGCTCGAGCACAATGTTGACCTGGAGGTCACCGATGTTGACCTGTGGCGTCCCGTTCACGCTGCTGCCTGCTGGGGACATGTAAGTGACGTCACTCACACAAGCCCCGCCCACCAGCCAATCACAAGTCGCCGTTCCTCACGCCGCCTTCTGATTGGCTCATACTTTATTACACGAGCTGAATCGCTAATGCACGCGCTTTTTGGCGCCAACTGTCAGCGTTATTTCTTCAAGCATGGACTTCTCCTAATTACACATACACACACACACACATACATACACACAAGTGACGTGAGTGTATGTATTGATTAATCATGATGCTTACTCAGTGTGGGTGTGTGTGTGTTTTGTGTGTGAATGCTAGATGTTAGTGGTTTTCATGTCAGCAATGTTGTTGATGTTTGTGTGGTTTGGTTTTTCACACACACACACACACACACACACTGACACACACACACACACACACACACACACACACACACACACAAACTGACACACACACACTGAGAAACACACACACACACACACACACACACACACACACACACACACACACACTGACACACACACACACACACACACACACACAAACTGACACACACACACTGAGAAACACACACACACACACACACTGACACACACACACACACACGTGCTACAATGAAGCCGCAGTATTATCGTAGTAAAGCCGGTAATAATAACACGTGAACTATTTCGCTTGCTCAAAACCACAAATAACAGCAGATGTGTGAGAGAAAATGCATATAACTTTGTTTATTTCTCTTCAGCAGAACAATTCGACAAGCTCAATCTAATAATACATTTAATGCAGCCTTTCTGTGCATCTGTTCATTAGTGTACTATTCAGGCAGGCGCGTGCGTTTGCTCGTTATTATGTGTTTGTATGTTTGACTTTGTGTTTATATTTTTCTACGTTTGTTTTCATTTGTTTTATGTTGGCTCAAGTTTTGTATGTTAATATGTTTCTGTTCGTGTGTTTGTATGTTTGACAATGCTAGTATGTTTCTATGTTTGTATGTTAACTTATGTGTCTATTTGTCTGTTCATATGTTTTATGTTTGCCTAGGTTTGTTTTTTTGCTATGTTTGTATATTTGCTTATGTTTATATGTGTTTGTTGTTGTTGTTTAGTTGGAGATAGTGGAGCAATTGTACAAACACGGAGCTGATTTATCAGCGAGAACAAGATCAGGAGAAACTGCTGCTGGTCGGCCCACCCCTCTCTCCTCTCTCTCTTCTCCTATACTCTCTCTCCTCTCTCTCTTCTCCTATACTCTCTCTTCTCCTATACTCTCTCTTCTCTTATACTCTCTCTTCTCTTATACTCTCTCTTCTCTTATACTCTCTCTTCTCCTATACTCTCTATTCTTCTATACTCTCTCTTCTCTTATACTCTCGCTTCTCCTATACTCTCTATTCTTCTATACTCTCTCTTCTCTTATACTCTCGCTTCTCCTATACTCTCGCTTCTCCTATACTCTCTCTTCTCCTATACTCTCGCTTCTCCTATACTCTCTCTTCTCCTATACTCTCTCCTCTTCTATACTTTCTCTTCTCATATACTCTCTCTTCTCTTATACTCTCTCTTCTCCTATACTCTCTATTCTTCTATACTCTCTCTTCTCTTATACTCTCGCTTCTCCTATACTCTCGCTTCTCCTATACTCTCTCTTCTCCTATACTCTCGCTTCTCCTATACTCTCTCTTCTCCTATACTCTCTCCTCTTCTATACTTTCTCTTCTCATATACTCTCTCTTCTCATATACTCTCTCCTCTTCTATACTTTCTCTTCTCATATACTCTCTCTTCTTCTATACTCTCTCTTATCCTATACTCTCTCCTCTCCTATACCTTCTTTCTTCTCCTATACTCTCTCTTCTCCTATACTCTCTCCTCTTATAGACTCTCTTCTCCTCTCCTATATATGTATGTGTCTGTGTATATGTATATGTGTATGTTTGTGTTGAAGACCTCAAGTGACAGCTGCTACACGGGAAGAAGCCGAAGCTTATGAACACACAGGCGTGCTCCGTGCAGCTTGCTGCCACCGCAGAACCGACCCTCTCCACGCTATGGTGCCACAAGGACGTAAGACGTATTAGAGAGGACCACCTCCCCAGAATGCATGACACAACACATGACTGATATCTGGTACCATCATTTTCTGTTGAGTGGACAGGGGCTGTGGGATTGTAGAATTCGCCCAATGAAATTCTGCTCCGCCGGGTTACGAACCACGGACCTCCCGCTTGTGAGGCGGGTGTGCTAACAACTGCACCACGGAGTCCACAGGTTGTGTGAGTTAGACATGCGTATATATGTGTTTATATGTTTATATGTGTGTGTATGTGTGAGTTAGACATGTGTGAGGACGTGGAGATGCGTATTGTCGTGCAGCAAATGAGCCAGAAACAACAGCAGGAACAGCAGGAGAGACAGGAACAACAGGAGAGACAGGAGCGAGAGAGAAAACTAGCAGCAGCCGCTGTGGCTCCATCTAGCGGCGACCTGACATCTCTCCCGCACGATACTGTGCGCGTGCGCAGGAGACGGTCCGGCAAACACTCGATCAGGAGAACGTCGATGAGAGAGAAAACTCTGGCTCACAAGAAAGATGTGCAGCAGGAAACTCTGATCAGAGATCACGTGGATGAACATGTTCGTCTCTCTCTCTCTCTCTCTCTCTCTGTATGTGTCTGTGAGTGTGTGTCTGTGTGTGTGTGTGTTAATATGAGTGTGTGTCTGTATGTGTGTGTGTGTGTGTGTCTGTGTGTGTGTGTGTTAATATGAGTGTGTGTGTGTGTGTGTGTTAATATGAGTGTGTGTGTGTGTGTGTTAATATGAGTGTGTGTGTATTTGTGTGTGTTAATATGAGTGTGTGTGTATTTGTGTGTGTTAATATGAGTGTGTGTGTTTGTGTGTGTGTTTATATACGTATGTATATGTATCTTAATCTGTACCTGTGTTCGTGTATGTATGTGTGTCTCTTTGTGTATGTATGTGTGTGTGATTGTGTGTCTGTTATTATTATTATTATTATTATTAATTGAGTCAAAGTCCTGCTGCAAGATTATGAACAAACAAATAAATAATATAAAAAATTAATATATAATTAACAATAAATTCGCTTACACTCCATATTATCACCATATGTGTACATCTGTGTGTGAGTGTGTGTGTGTGTGTTTGTCTCTGTATCTGTGTTTATATTCTATGTGTATCTATGTGTGTATATTTACTTATGTGTGTGTGTGTGTGTGTATGTGTGTGTTTGTTGAGCAGAATAATGGAGTGGAGGTGGATCACTCTACCATCGACTTATCTGAAAGTGCACGTGATATTGACTGCTCCCCTGCTCCTCTTTCTGCTCCCTCATCCGTCACTCTCTCTCAACAGTCAGTGTTGCAAACTGACATTGCTTCATTGCATTATTGCATGATGTTTTGCATCATCATCTCGTTGTGTGTGTGTAATTTGTAATGTATTGCCATCATCTTCAACAACAAACATATCAGTAACATAGCAGTAGTGAGAGGCATCAATTCGTCGAGCCACAGCTCCCTCACCAACCAATATCAAACACAATTTTCACATGAAATTGCATGAACAGTAATCAGGCAAATTTGGCAAAAATACAGAACGAAGACAATAGCTAAATTCTCATATACTCAAGAGCTAAATGTATAGCAAGCTGATAGTAGAAGACACGGTTATACACGACAACGAGAACAGTAACAGAATCAGCAAGACTTACAACAAGCTCGAAACCTTTCCGACCGTACTGACTTCAGCGTTGCTTTTGTAAAGTCAGATGTGTGTGTGTATGTGTGTGTGTGTGTGTGTGTGTGTGTGTGTGTGTGTGTGTGTGTGTGTGTGTGTGTGTCAGAAATGATCCTGATGACAATAATGGTGATGTTGTTATGTCGGCGCGAGAACGTGTCGATCAAGGTCAGGTCATCCCGGGTCACGAGGACGAGGTCAACACGCCCAACTATCCAATAACAGGTGTGCATTTGTGTTTGTGTATATGTTTGTTAGTATGATTATGTTTGTGTGTATGTGTGTGTGTTAGTATTAGTGTGTTAGTGTGTGTGTGTGTGTGTATGTGTGTTAATATGAGTGTGTTTGTGTATATATATGTGTGTGTTAGTATGAATATATGTGTATGTGTGTGTGTTAGTATGAGTGTTTGTGTGTGTGTGTGTTAGTATGAGTGTGTTTGTGTATATGTGTGTGTTTGTGTATATGTGTGTGTGAATGTGTATGTGTGTTAGTATGAGTGTGTTTGTGTGTATGTGTGTTTGTTAGTAGGATTGTGTTTGTGTATATATATGTGTGTGTGTTAGTATGAGTGTGTCTGTGTATATGTGTATGTGTGTGTTAGTATGAATATATGTGTATGTGTTATGTGTGTGTGTGATTGTTTGTTGATTGTTGGCTGGTTGGTTGGCAGTGGGTGGGAGGAGAGGGAGAGAGGAGAGAGGTACAGTTGACAGTCACGAGGAGACATCAGAAGAGTTAGTGGGGCAGGCGCGAGGCACCCTGGCCGAACTGAAACAACACAGATCTCGTCTCAGACATCAGTTCAACAATATCACGATAGATGGCGCCTGTGATGCTGATAATTCACTGCGAGATGACTCGGCAACAACGCACGAGAATTCTCACATCTGCCGGCGATTTATCAGCCAACAACCTCATCATAATAGTCATCATCACAAGTTGTCTGTCAAGACAAAGTTTGGATGTTGTGTTGTTCAGTAGTCACGTGACTCATTCACATTACCAGATGCACGAGGTCACGTGACTCTCATTCATAACGCCACACACACATACACACCAGGTCACGTGACTCATTCGCATTACCAGACACACGAGATCACGTGACCACACTTGGTTCCAGCATTTCATCTCTCCGTGCAGGTTATTTGGTTATTGAGCAGTTCATGCAGCTGTCGTAACGTGCACACGCATTCTGGGTTTGTATGTCTGTGTGTGTGTGTGTGTGTACGTGGGTTTGTATGTTCGTGTGTGTGTGTGTGTGTGTTGTTTTACGGTGAGGTTTCAGAGCTTGTATATTTCTGAAGGATTTATTGTGGGTGGAAGTGCAATGATTTTGTGATGACACGGAGTATGCCTGACTATGTTGGCACGTGTGTTTGGCGCAAATTTCTTGGTTGTTTCTTCAATGTGTTAATTGTGAGGCGATTATGATGGAGCTGTGAAACGGTGTACATTCCCAAATACTGTCTCTTCTATATCAGTGTTGTGTGTTATTTTTGTATCATGTGACCATTATTAGTTGTTCAGTGAGGAACAAATGGTGTGTTGTGCACGTGTTTTGTTACGATGCTGGGTATTAGGTGTATATACTGATCAAGTTACGTGCAAATTGTCTATTTCTAGACTAGCTTCTAATCTAGCGGTTGAATGTGTGTGTATGTGTATGTATACGTGTGTTTGATAGCGATGTTGTATGTTTGTCTGAGTTTGAGTTGTTTGCATGTTTGCGGTGGAGTTTATTACGAGCAATGATCAACATATTACTGAGATTCGGAATGTTCACGTGTCTGTATGAGTTTTGGGAGAGTGTCTTGTTCTGTTGCGAATGAATTTGCACAAATTCCGTGCTTCAAAAACAACACACATGTCAGATGATAGCTTTTAAATTTCCAATTCAAAAATATATTTTATTTAGCGCATATAATCATGCGCGCAACAAAATCTTGCGCTTTTTTGCTTTTTGTCTGAGATATACGACAAAATCTAACAATTCAAATTTCAAAACTGGTAGAAAAACAGAAGTATTCGTTAATATTCAGAAATATTAATTAGTATTATATTTCAGATTTAGTAATTGGCGTTATAAGAAAAAACCTGGGCAATTCTGCTTTTGTTGAGACATTTATAGTTTTGTTGAGACATTTGGTGCGTATTTTGCTTGTTTGCTTGTGTGCGGTATTCTCTGTGTACGTTTTTTTCAGGGGTTATTATTAGCTGAGACTAAAGCCAATGGCTTCGAATAATGAGGAGGTGCCTGCTGCTCCACGCAGTCAGGATTCCGAGGATGAAGATGAGTTTCTAGAGTACAGTCCATGTGGAGCTATAACAAAACTACGTCAACAGGTACGTATTGGTGTTTTGGGATCATATTACAAGTATTGTTTCACTCATTTTGATCATCATTTTGTATCAAGCAAGAAGAATATCTGTTCGGATGCTGTTTAGTAAAACGGTTGTATGCTCAGTTATCAAAATGCAGTTATATTTATGGGTTTTCTAGCATTTTCCCCATTCATGTTACTGGGAATCTTGTTTAAATTATTTCCATGTTTTGTTTTAGTGTAAGGTGAATGTTTTTTTGAGTGTATTAGAAATTTACTTAAACTCGTTATCTGCAGATATTTCTTGGTTTTCTTCTCTCTTTGTTTGTAGAATTTACATGCTGTGGATGGTATATTTCAAATTGTCACATTCTCATCTATTTTGTGTTTCACAGCTTCAGTTTGCCGTCTCAATCAGGCGATAATGACAGCGCTGCGGGTCGTAACTGACACAATGCTCGTGAATTTGAATGTGCAGATATATTATGAATGTGTACGTGTAAGGACTAGATCGGTTTCGCGTCCCAGGCAGCTAGATGAGCCTCGTTCTCTCAATGATGTTTTGGCTCTTTCTGCCCGCTCCTTCCGCTATGCGGCGCCGAGATATTCTAATAAGCTCCCACTCGGTGTGAGATGGTCGACCAGTGTTGAATCGTTCAACAAAGCTTTGAATACTTACCTGTTCGAGCGAACTTATGGTAATTAGCTGGTTATATCATGATTTGTGTGCTATCGAGTGTTAATTATATAAATATCTCCTCTGAGAGGCCGGTTTCTGTAGCGGCGCTTTATAAATAACGGTTGTTGATGTTGTTGACGTTGCTCAGGTTGTCTGGCCGAGCAACCTCGAGCTCCTGAGGAAAGACACGGCACCGACCGGGTTGTTCCACAGGTCTCTGATAGATGTAATTTTGTGTTGGCGTCTGAGTTGTGTGTGTGCTGTGCAGTGTTGCATGATGTGTGTGATGGTGTGTGGTGCTGAATTGCAATCTGGACAGGTGTCATCGATTGAGTCATTCAACCTTTTCTGATATGACAGAAGGGCAGGATGATGACCGCATCTCAACCTGGCCAGATGCACTTTGTATATAACGGTTATATTGTATAATAACGGTTGTTGTTTAATTCACCGTTGTATCTCATGTGTGTGTGTGTGCAGGTGAAGCAGCAAGCGGTACCGGGCATTGACGCCTCATTTCTGGCCATGGACACAGACAACGGCGTGGAGGTGGTGTGGAACGAGGCACGTGCATGATTCACTCAGCCACCACTTCTCACTGACAATCTGACCGATAATTTCTGCTTTACCGCACGTTGATAGCAATGTTCTCACCTCATTGCTCATATAATAACACTCAGTTGGCTAGTTGTAAACTTTTCTTCAACGCACAATATTTGAGCCTCGATGAGATGTCGTATTCTATCATTTCCATTACAAGATGGAGTGTTATTTTGCCATTGAATGTTCAAGCTACATCTTATAAAATTCCGGCTGAGCTTTCATTCGCGCTTAGCACCCGATGGTGTGGTTATTTTATGCAGCTAACTTGTACAGATCTGGTCAATTATCACAAACTGCCAGTACCTATATCTACTATTCAGGTGAAATATTGTGTTTTTGTGACAAATAAGTGTGTGTGTGTGTAGGTGAGGTTTTCCGAGAACAAGAACTTCAAGAAATACATGGCCAAAATATCGGCGATATTCGACAGTCTTCAGCGCATTGAACACCCAAATATTGTGCGTTTTCACAAGTACTGGTTCGATCATCCGGACTCTGACAAATCGGACAAACCGCGGGTACAATATCACACTCTAACTTGTTCAGCACCAAAACACTCAAATATTCCACAAAAACACCCAAATATTTCACAAAAAACATCCAAGTGTTTCACAAAAACACCCAAGTGTTTAGCACAAAAACATCCACGTGTTTCTTTGTCATACAAACAGCATTGCGTGAACATTTTTGTCATTATCACATTATTGCAATATTCTTATGATGTGTGGTTTTTATTTACATTACTTTCTTAGCTGTGGTAATTGTGTGAGTTATTGTAATAATCAAACTCGTGAATTCATGCTGCTTTTGTTCAGCAGATTTTGTTGTTGTTGTTGTTGTTGTTGTTGTTGTGAGGCTTGTTAGCAATGTTGTTCGCCAAAACAACAACAAAGTGTTGATTTATTTATCATTATGTGTGTGTGTGTGTTGTGTGTGTTGTGATAGTTGAACTTCATAACTGAGTACATGTCATTATGTGTGTTTTGATAGTTGAACTTCATAACTGAGTACATGTCATTATGTGTGTTTTGATAGTTGAACTTCATAACTGAGTACATGTCATTATGTGTGTGTTGTGATAGTTGAACTTCATAACTGAGTACATGTCATTATGTGTGTTTTGATAGTTGAACTTCATAACTGAGTACATGTCATTATGTGTGTGTTGTGATAGTTGAACTTCATAACTGAGTACATGTCATTATGTGTGTGTGTGTGTGTGTGTGTTTTGATAGTTGAACTTCATAACTGAGTACATGTCATTATGTGTGTGTGTGTGTGTGTTGTGATAGTTGAACTTCATAACTGAGTACATGTCATTATGTGTGTTTTGATAGTTGAACTTCATAACTGAGTACATGTCATTATGTGTGTTTTGATAGTTGAACTTCATAACTGAGTACATGTCATTATGTGTGTGTTGTGATAGTTGAACTTCATAACTGAGTACATGTCATTATGTGTGTGTGTGTGTGTGTGTGTGTTTTGATAGTTGAACTTCATAACTGAGTACATGTCATTATGTGTGTGTGTGTGTGTGTGTTGTGATAGTTGAACTTCATAACTGAGTACATGTCATTATGTGTGTGTGTTTTGATAGTTGAACTTCATAACTGAGTACATGTCATTATGTGTGTTTTGATAGTTGAACTTCATAACTGAGTACATGTCATTATGTGTGTGTTGTGATAGTTGAACTTCATAACTGAGTACATGTCATTATGTGTGTGTGTGTGTGTGTGTGTGTTTTGATAGTTGAACTTCATAACTGAGTACATGTCATTATGTGTGTGTGTGTGTGTGTTGTGATAGTTGAACTTCATAACTGAGTACATGTCATTATGTGTGTGTGTATGTGTGTTTTGATAGTTGAACTTCATAACTGAGTACATGTCATTATGTGTGTGTGTTTTGATAGTTGAACTTCATAACTGAGTACATGTCATTATGTGTGTGTGTGTGTGTGTGTTGTGATAGTTGAACTTCATAACTGAGTACATGTCATTATGTGTGTGTTGTGATAGTTGAACTTCATAACTGAGTACATGTCATTATGTGTGTTGTGATAGTTGAACTTCATTACTGAGTACATGTCATTATGTGTGTTGTGATAGTTGAACTTCATAACTGAGTACATGTCGTCGGGTTCAATGAAACATTTCTTGAAACGCACGCGCGCCTCCAAGAAGAAAATGCCAATCGAGTCTTGGAAGCGTTGGTGTCGCCAGGTGCTGTGGGCCATCAGGTAATTGCGACTCGTGCACGCGATTGTCTCGTGAGACCGTGTTTTCTGGCAGCGGTCTCAGTGAGTTGTAGTGAGCAGGAAACTTCCAATTATCATACTTTTCTGTGAAACATTTCACTGTTAAATGGGTTTGTTATTTGGTTTGTCGATAATTCATAGCCAACTGTCTGTCTTATGAGACTTCTGTTAGGAATTAGCTGAATTTTTCCACATCTCTAGAATTTTTGTTTTGTGTCAATGTTTGTGTGTATTATTTCTATCTAACTTTTACATACTTATTCCATGTCTGAAACATCAATCAAGTTGCCTCTCTTAGCCTACGTTTCTTTATAAAGATAACAAACAAAGCTCTTTTTAGTAATGCCTCATAAGATAAACTACACATGCCATCAACCATTTCAATCGCTGTCCTCTGAATTGTTTACAATTTACGCTTGTCGTTTATCTTATGAGGGGACCACCAACGCATACTCTAGCTGGGGCCTAAATCAATTAATTTAATTCAATTAATTTAATTCATATAATCGCTTTCAAATCGGCACTTCTACTTGATTATGTCTTCCTTTTCGTCTTCATATTTTCTTTTTTCTCTCTTCCTCTCTTCTTCAGTTTCTCATCTCTCTCTCTCTCTCTGTGCGTTTTTTATATGATTTTCCAGAATTAATATATTCTCTCTTTTATTCTGTTGTTTTCACTCAATTTGTGGATAACAGCTCGCCTATGAGCTTCCATTCGTTCTCTATCTATTAACTCAAGGATATACCACATTGTCTTTTCAACATGTCCTCATCTCGTGTGTGTGTGTGTGTGTGTGTGTGGCAGTTACTTACACACCAGCGTGCCTGCCATAATACACGGAAATTTGACTTGTGATTCCATGTTCATCCAACACAACGGCCTGCTCAAAATTGGCTCTGGTTAGTGTTCTGTTGTGTTGCCAGTTTTGTCTTTTATCAGTGTACTGTTGTGTTGCCAGATTTGTCTTTTATCAGTGTACTGTTGTGTTGCCAGTTTTGTCTTTTATCAGTGTAATGTTGTGTTGCCAGTTTTGTCTTTTATCAGTGTACTGTTGTGTTGCCAGTTTTGTCTTTATCAGTGTAATGTTGTGTTGCCAGTTTTGTCTTTTATCAGTGTACTGTTGTGTTGCCAGTTTTGTCATTTATCAGTGTACTGTTGTGTTGCCAGTTTTGTCATTTATCAGTGTAATGTTGTGTTGCCAGTTTTGTCTTTATCAGTGTAATGTTGTGTTGCCAGTTTTGTCTTTTATCAGTGTACTGTTGTGTTGCCAGTTTTATCTTTTATCAGTGTACTGTTGTGTTGCCAGTTTTGTCATTTATCAGTGTACTGTTGTGTTGCCAGCTTTGTCTTTTATCAGTGTACTGTTGTGTTGCCAGTCTTGTCTTTTATCAGTGTACTGTTGTGTTGCCAGTTTTGTCTTTTATCAGTGTACTGTTGTGTTGCCAGTTTTATCTTTTATCAGTGTACTGTTGTGTTGCCAGTTTTGTCTTTTATCAGTGTACTGTTGTGTTGCCAGTTTTGTCTTTTATCAGGGTACTATTGTGTTGCCAGTTTTGTCTTTTATCAGTGTACTGTTGTGTTGCCAGTTTTGTCTTTTATCAGTGTACTGTTGTGTTGCCAGTTTTGTCATTTATCAGTGTACTGTTGTGTTGCCAGATTTGTCATTTATCAGTGTACTATTGTGTTGCCAGTTTTGTCTTTTATCAGTGTACTGTTGTGTTGCCAGTTTTGTCTTTTATCAGTGTACTGTTGTGTTGCCAGTTTTGTCTTTTATCAGTGTACTGTTGTGTTGCCAGTTTTGTCATTTATCATGTCTCTTATTGTCTCTTATTTTATCTTGTCTTATTTCTTGTTGTACAGCTGCTCCTGATGTCATTCACGAACACGTGAAAACAGTGAGGCACGCGCAGTTTCTCAAGAACGTGCACTTCGTCGCTCCCGAGGAAGTCACCAGAACACTCGGTCACAACACACACACACACACTGACACACAGCTGTATGTATGCTTGTGTGTAGTGTAGTGGTAATTACACAGTAACAAAATAACAATAATATCAATAGCAACCAGATTCATCCTGAAAATCAACCTGTTTAACAGTACAGTAATGCCGTTAATACAAATTATACGAGTATCTATAGTAATATATATTAATATTATTAATATTATATATGTTATAGTAATAATAGAGATATTGATGGTGATTGCGGTTGCAGGTGGAGAACGCACCACCAAGTCTGATATTTATTCATTCGGAATGTGCGCACTAGAAATTGCAGCCCTCGAAATTCAGGGCAATGGAGATACATGCACTCAGGTACCCCTCTCTCTCTTTCTCTTTCTCTATGTGTTTCTCTATCTCTCTCTCTCTATCTTTCTCTCTTTCTCTGTGTGTTTCTCTTTCTTTGTCTCTCTCTCTTTCTCTCTCTATCTTTCTTTCTCTCTCTCTCTTTGTGTGTCTCTGTCTCTGCTTGCCTGTCAGTGTGTGTGTGTGTGTGTGTGTGTGTGTGTGTGTGTGTGACATATGCCTGTGAGTAAGGGTCAATTTTATAATGCCGTAGTTTATTATTCATTTCGGTATATTTCCGTGTCTATGTGTGTGTGTGTGTGTATTCCTCTACCTTGTGTATTGATAAATGCTTGTCCGTGTGTGTGTGTTGAGTGTGTGTGTTGGTTGGAATGTGAGCACTTTTGAGACCTTCTAGTGACCAGCACGATATAAATGTCCTACTGTGTTTACATGTGTGTATGTGTGTGTGTCATTTGTGTGTGTGTATGTGTGTGTCATTTGTATGTGTGTGTGTGTGTCATTTGTGTGCCTGTATGTGTGTGTGTGTGTCATGTGTGTGCCTGTGTGTGTGTGTGTGTGTGTTATTTGTGTGTGCCTGTGTGTGTGTGTGTCATTTGTGTATATGTGTGTCATTTGTATGTGTGTGTGTGTGTGTCGTTTGTGTGTGTATGTGTGTGTTATTTGTGTGCCTGTGTGTGTGTGTGTCATTTGTGTGTGTATGTGTGTCATTTATGTGTGCCTATGTGTGTGTGTGTTATTTGTGTGTTTGTGTTGTGCTAGGTGACTGATGAGAACGTGGAGAACACAATAGACAGCTTGGAGCATGACATGCAGAAGGATTTTATTCGTGCTTGTTTACGAGTTGACTGTGAGACTCGTCCTGACGCTCGAGCTCTGCTCTTTCACAGCGTCTTGTTTGAGGTTCCCAGCTTGAAACTGCTCGCAGCTCACGCCGTCGTCAATAACCCCAGTCAGTTAACAAGCAGACATATTCACACATTCATACATTCACACCTTCATACTCATGCACACATACACATTCACACATTCATACATGCACATTTACACACACACACACATTCATACATTGACACATTCATACATTCACACATTCATACATTTATACTCACATGCATACATACACATTCTTACACACACACATTCATACATTCATACATTCACACATTCATACATTCATACATTCATATATTCATACATTCATACATTCTTACATTCATACATTCACACATTCATACATTCGTACACACACACATTCATACATTCACACATTCATACATTCATACAATCACACATTCATACATTCACACATTCACACATTCATACATTCACACATTCATACATTCACACATTCGTACATTCATACATTCACATTCATACAATCACACATTCATACATTCACACATTCATACATCCATACATTCACACATTCATACATTCATACATTCACACATTCATACATTCACACATTCATACATTCACACATTCATACATTCTTACATTCACACATTCATACATTCATACATTCACACATTCATACATTCATACATCCATACATTCACACATTCATACATTCACACATTCATACATTCATACATTCACACATTCTTACATTCACACATTCATACATTCATACATTCACACATTCATACATTCACACATTCACATATTCATACATTCACACATTCATACATTCATACATTCACACATTCATACATTCATACATTCATACATTCATACATTCATACATTCATACATTCATACATTCATACATTCTTACATTCACACATTCATACATTCACACATTCATACATTCACACATTCATACTCACATACACATTCATACTCACATACACATTCTTACACACACACACACACACACACACACACACACACACACACACACACACACACACACACAGAGAGACACATACACACACACACACACATGCATAGCACATACACAATCATACACGTTTACACATTGATAACTACCGTGTTCTTTCATTCAGTTTGTGTTTATATTTTACTTCTTTCTTCATGTTCTCTCTCATCTTATTAAACTTGTATTTCTCAAACTCTCTCTCTCTCTCTAAACCTGTTTTGGTTGGCTTCCAGTACACATGGGGTCACCGCACAGGGTGGTAATAGTGCACTTGCACTCTTCCCCCATGATACTGGATTTGCCTGTAATTAATAATACTGTGTGTGTGTGTGGACAGACATGAGTCCTGAAGATGCCGAAGTGTACTGTAACCAGAGAGCCGACATGGTTATAGCGTCTGTTTGCTACGTCGACCAGCCTGCTACTGTTCTGCGAGTACAGGATCTCACCGTGCCCGAGAATATTGGCAAATTCGTCGAAGACGTCAGGTAGAACATACCCTTTGTATTTGTGTGTTTGTATATGTTTGTATATGTTATGTACTACGTGTGTTTTGTATATGTTATGTACTATGTGTGTATGTGTGCTTGTATACGTATGTTATGCTATGTAGTATGTGTATATGTTTGTATATGTATGTTATGCTATGTACGGAGGGTGTATGTTTGTATATGTTCTGTACTATGTGTGTATGTATGTTATGATATGCAGTATGTGTATACGTTTGCATATATATGATATGTACTATGTGTATATGTTTGTATATGTATGTTATGCTATGCACTATGTGAGTATGTTTGTATATGTTATGTACTATGTATGTATGCATGTTTGTGAATGTATATGTGTGTGTATGTATATGCATGCTTGAGTGTGTGTAGGTATGTATTTGTTTGTATGTCTGTGTGTGTGTGTTTTAATTACAGTGTATACTGTTCTCTTCAAAACATACAGTTATAATTAAAATCACACACACACACATTATTTACATTCTCACTCTGGTAACATACATGCAGGTAAAAATGGCACAACTGACATTTACATTTGGATGTAAAGCAAAGTAAATTGCATTTATTACTCATCCATGTAGATATACATCATCAGGTTTTTCAGTGCAATATACACACACACACACATGCCCAAAATATATACATATTAGCGGCATTATCGTTATATATACTAAATATAGATCGACATATGTTAGATATACATATGGAGCAGGTTTGATTTTTGATATTGATGATGTTGTACTGTAATACCCACTCTTATTGAGAAATAAAGGTGTTTGTAATCAACCATTTTTATTTACAACCAAAATGATACTGATTTTTTATGTAAAATGAAAAATTCTGTACGCAGAATTCAAGGTCTGACTTTTATATCGGTTGTATAAGACGACCCACAATTTTTAAGGGTGATTTTTTTACTTTAAGGGTCGTCTTATACGCCGAAATATACGGTAGATAAATATATGCATGTACATTCATATATGCACATATATGAACAACACAAATGTTTTGTGTTCATGTAATTTCCGTGTTGGGTGTGCGGTGTGTGGTGTGTGTGGGTGATAGGGTGGGTATTTACCCGATCACAGTGTATACTGTGCCATCACTACCGCCTGTTACTCAGCCACGACCTTCCAGTCCTCCTGCCACAGTAGAGTGCACCCACGCGGCAGATACTCCGGAACCCAGTGATGAACACGAGAGTCGCAAGGTGGTCACGATGATGTGCGACGTCAAATACAACCCAGAACCCGATAATAACATCGCCGTGAGTCACTGACACACTGACACTGACACACTGGCACTGACACGACGTCAAATACAACCCAGAACCTGATAATAACATCGCCGTGAGTCTCTGACACAAACACTGACACTGACACGACGTCAAATACAACCCAGAACCTGATAATAACATCGCCGTGAGTCTCTGACACAAACACTGACACTGACACACTGACACTGACACACTGACACACAAACACACACTGACACTGACACTGGCACGACGTCAAATACAACCCAGAACCCGATAATAACATCGCCGTGAGTCACTGACACACTGACGCTGACACATACTGACACACAAACACTGACTGACACACTGACACTGACACTGACACTGACACGACGTCAAATACAACCCAGAACCTGATAATAACATCGCCGTGAGTCACTGACACACTGACGCTGACACATACTGACACACACTGACACTGACACTGACACGACGTCAAATACAACCAAGAACCTGATAATAACATCGCCGTGAGTCTCTGACACACACACTGACACTGACACATACTGACACTGACACACTGACACACAAACACACACTGACACTGACACTGGCACGACGTCAAATACAACCCAGAACCTGATAATAACATCGCCGTGAGTCTCTGACACAAACACTGACACTGACACATACTGACACTGACACATACTGACACTGACACACTGACACTGACACAATCACTGACACACTGACACACAAACATTGCATTACATTACATTACATTAAGACACTTATATCGCGCTTCTCGCCCGAGGGTCTCAAAAGCGCTCCCCTGACGCTCCACTCAAACACACACACACACTGACACACATACACACACCAAATATTTACAAAGTTCACCGCTCGCTTTATGAATAAATCTATCATTATCTCGTGTTTTCGGACCCTAAGACTGTGTATGTGTGTCAGTGTGTGTGTGTGTGTTGTTTGTGTGTCGGTTTTTGTGTTTTGCATGTGTGTGTGTATGTGTGTGTTTATTACTGTTGGCTCAATCAATTAGCGATGTTGTCAATAGAAAACACGAATTTGGATTGATAAAACACGCATTTAATGCTCGGTCCCACCTTTAATGTCCCCACTTTTATGCGTGTTTGTTTGTGTGAGTAGTTGGTGATATTTTTGAGACTGGACGACAAGACAAATCGCCAGTTATCATGTCATTTGAGTAAGTCCAGTGTTGATACGGGCTGCGATCTCACCGATGAACTGATTCGACACGGATTTGTCAACCAGGTGCCACCATCTCTGTTTCTCTCTTTCTCTCTCTACCTTTCTTCCTCTCTTTCTCTATCTCTCTTCCTCTTCCTCTATCTATCTTCCTCTTCCTCTTTCTCTATTTCCATTTCTTTTTCTCTATCTCTTCCTTTTACTCTATCTCCCTTTCTTCCTCTCTTTCTCTATCTCTCTTCCACTTTCTCCATCTCCCTTTCTTCTTCTCCACCTCTTCCTCTCTTTCTCTATCTCTCTTCCACTTTCTCTATCTCCCTTTCTTCCTCTCTTTCTCTATCTCTCTTCCACTTTCTCTATCTCCCTTTCTTCTTCTCCATCTCTTCCTCTTTCTCTATCTATCTTCCTCTTTCTCTATCTCTCTTCCACTTTCTCTATCTCCCTTTCTTCTTCTCCATCTCTTCCTCTTTCTCTATCTATCTTCCTCTTTCTCTATCTCACTTTCTTCTTCTCTTTCTCTATATCTCTTCCTATTTCTCTATCTCCCTTTCTTCCTCTCTTTCTCTATATCTCTTCCTCTTTCTCTATCTCCCTTTCTTCTTTTTCTCTCTACATTGCTCTCTCCCTGTGTGTGTGTGCATGCGAGTACGTTTGTCGGTGATATCATGGTTTGTTTGTGTGTTGTCAAGCTGTTTGTTTTCATTGTTGAAAAGTGAACAGTTTGTTTGTTAGTTGTGTCTGCAATGAAACATCACACAATTCTTCTCAGTACAACTGTTCTGTCGTGTTCTGTTGCCTGTCTCCTAACAACACATTCTACCTCATTCATACTTGATCTCTACTGATACTCTTGCTCACCGTGTTGTTGTTGTTGTTGTTGTTGTTGTTGTTGTGACTGGTGCAGGCTAACAGGGACGAGTTGGCTCAGCTGATAGACAGCAAGCTGGCTGCTTGTAGAGGAGCCGGCGGTGAGACAGCACGTGCTACTGCACCTTGTTCCTCTGCTGTCACTGCTACCGTCTCATGCGATAACACCACCAACACCGCTAACACAGCTCCCTCGCCCGCCGTCAACAGCTAACAATAACTGGTGCGTCTCTGTCTCTCTGTCTGTCTGTATGTTTGTCTGTCTGTCTATCTGTCTGTCTGTGTGTGTGTCTGTCTGTCTGTCTGTCTGTGTATGTGTCTCTGTCTGTCTGCCTGTCTGTGTTTGTGTGTCTGTATGTTTGTCTGTGTATCTGTGTCTGCCTGTGTGTATGTATGTGTATATTATCCCTTATTCCATCATATTCTCCCTTATTATCTGAAGTATCTTTAGCTTCTTCTCTTCTTCGTTATATTATAATATATCTGAGCTGAGCCATGCTGTCAGAATCTCACACGGTACAAGTGTTCTCGACCTGTATGTGTTTGTATGTCTGTGTGTATGTATGTACTCACTAGTTGTAGTGTACAGGAGCTGTACCATACTGTCGGATTGTGCTGTCTCCAAACCCTACTATTATATGTCCACTACTTGATTCCACCACATCTCTGTTCATAATGTTCCAAATATCGACACATCACTTGGGAATGTGTGTGTGTGTGTGTGTGTGTGTGTTTATGTATGTGTGTGTTCATGTGTTTATGTATATGTTTATGTGTGTTTATGTATATATTTAGGTATATATGCGTGTGATTATGTATATGTTTATGTATATATGTGGGTGTTTTGTATATGTTTATGTATGCATGTATGTGTGTTTATGTATATGGTTATGTGTGTTTATGTTTATGTGTGTGTGTGTGTGTTTATGTGTGTGTATATTTGTGTGTAGCCGGTGATTGGAGGTTGTTTTGTAATTATGCCGCGAGATGGCGCTGTCGTCGGATCGTCACCGCTTAGTGTTCCAGTTTTATGGCTCATGCTAAATGCAGCTATCACGTGTGTGTATGTGTGTGTGTGTGTTTGCATGACATGATCATGCTTGCTTGCTCACAGGTAAACACACACACACATACAGTTTTGTTGTGTCTGTTTTGTGTTGTACATGCCCGTATTAGTGATGTGTCAGTGTGTGTGTGTGTGTGTGTGTCAGTGTGTGTGTGTCAGTGGTTGCAATGTTGAGTTCACTGTTATGTTGCACACGCTCTATTGTTCCGGCATTATCACGTGCTCGTTGATTAACTCTGCTTCTCCACATTCTCTCTCTCATTCTCTCTATGTGGGTGTTTGTGTGTGTGTGACCTCGTGTAAATGCGCGTGTATGTATGTATGTGTGTGTGTGTGTGTTTACGCTTTATTTCAGCGATTATTTGGTGCGATGCATTTGAGAGAGTGCAAAATGTGGATATTGCTGCTTTCATGTGGTCTGCTATTTTAACAGATTTTTAGTCGGGCTGTGTTTTGTAATGTTCCTTGTGTGTGTTTGTGTTTGTGTTTGTGTGTGTGGATTTTTACGGGAACATGTGTAATAAACGAATTGATTTTTCAGTCACATTGTTATCACGTGCTCAGCACTTCAGTGATCCCACGGTTTATCATTGACATGCTTCAAATTGTGCTAATTCAACAACGTGATTTTATTTAGCTGTTTTATTTGATTATTTAATTTGATTCATCTTTTATTTCTCGTGCTTCTTCCTGACTAAAATCTTTACTTTTCAAACTCTCTTTCTCTCTGTACATATTTTGGTTAGTTTCCAGTACACATGGAGCCACCGCAGGGTGGTAATAGTACACTTGCACTCTTCCCCCATGCTTGAAAATTAGCATTTAAATCAGTCTATTTCAATTTGCGACGGCTATTTGAAGAACTAGCGCTTCTTGAAGTCGTTGGTTTTCTATGTCGGTCCACCGTTGTTGTAAGCAGCTATATATGATTACTATATATTATTCTGCAAGGAACAAGCATAATCGTACATAATGGCGACCTGGTACATCTGTACATCTGTACATAATGGCGACCTGGTACATCTGTACATAATGGCGACCTGGTACATCTGATTGCACTGGTCGACCAGTGGTATGGCGAGGCAATGATAAGCTGTGCAGTCGCTGCAGACCGATACCTGAATAAACCACGAGTCTTCACGAGACTTCAACCACACACGCGCATAATGCCGGGGTTTAGAAGGGCAGACTGTGTTCGAACATCTTGTTGATTGGTTCAGGAGTGGGCACCAGGTTCTGCATCTTCAAGTAGAACAGGTTTTGCAGTCCCAGTTCGCTGAGAGCTCGCAGACGAGTCAAATGCTGGTGCACGAGGGTGGCAGTGGTCTGCTGAGAGTTGAGCTGCTGCTTCGACATGCTGATGTGTTTCTCGAGATGTGCGAGAATGCAGTTCCTCAGACACAAGACTTTTTCAGGCTCCAGTAAGCCGGCACGTTCTGCGACACAATACACAATATTCAGTCAGTCAAGTGAATGATCACAACATCTCATGACTGCAACTGAATCGTCGCGTAAAATTGTGTGGATATGTGTTTTAATCAAGATTAACAGTGAATATTCCGTGTAATGGGGGAATTAATTCTGTGTTATCAGCGAGTGAAATATTCATTATAATTTCAGCTCACCTAATGTCAATTATAATATTTCTTTTTTCAACTCCAACCCGCAAGCTCTTTCAAAAAAATCCCATCACACTCTGCCTCTGAAAATATTCACTGATATCATGCATGCTAATTTCAGCTGAGTGGTGCATTGAGCATCACATTTCATCATTTATCTTATATCAAGCCAATCGGGTGATGGTAGCGCTTGAATATTAATGTATAGGTGAGTGAGTGTGGAAGAAGGGATGTTGAGGTGAAGGGATGTGAAGTCAGTGATGGCTCGTGCAGCTACCTGTGACGATGGTGAGGGCGGTGAGACACGCCAGCACGCCCGTATCCAGACTCATGCAGTTGAACTCGACTGCGAACTGAGCCAGTGAAGACAGCCACGACTTGAACGTGTTGTGACAAAGTTGTGGGTGCAGGGTCATTCCGTTGTCGAGCGTGAATTGCTGCTGAGTCACGTTATATCTGCCAACAACAGACACCAATAAACTCACTATTGTGTGTTCTGATGCGCGTGCACAGTGAACAGTAACGGTTGTGGCACGTGGTGGTGGTGTGGGTTTTTAATGGAGTCGTATTGCTCGTGCTATTTTGTCTCCGGTACTTCTGCTTGTTCCTTTGTTAAATCTTATTCGCGTTGATTCGTGCGATTAATCCATGGTAAACTGAGGCATTAGTGGTGGTACTGAGGCATTACTGGTGGTAGTGAGGCATTTGGCTGTTACCTGTGAGCCAGTCGCAGGGTGAACACCTCGAAGGCGGCACATCGCACGAGCAGCTCGCGGTCTCGTTCAGCAAGGTCGCAGAAGCCGGACACGCCCGTGCTGAAGTTCTGCGTGGATTTGAACGAGTCTGCGACCAGCTGCAAGAAACGCTCCACTTCGCTCATGTGGCACGTTGAGTCAGATGCGGTCTGTGGGACAGGTGGAGGCGGGGAGGTGCCGACATCATGCAAGCACGAGCTCTGGTGCGCCTTCACCAGACCCTCCACCATGTTCTCGACCGCCTTCACCGAGTGTTGTTGCTGCTGCTGTGTCGCCGTCCTCGTGGTGGTGAATGCCAGCCTGACCTTGCTCGGCAGACGACCGCGTCTTCCTTTGAGAGCGTCGGTACGCACCACGTCCCTGGACATTCCGTGCGCCAGACACTTCTGGAAGCGACAATATTGACACCGGTTCCTCCGGCGCTTGTCGACCACGCAGTTCTGCAGTCCCGTCGTGCACGTGTATTTGGCACCCTTCTGCACGGTGCGCTTGAAGAAGCCCTTGCATCCCTCGCACGTTCGCACGCCGTAGTGCTGGCAGGCTGCGACATCGCCACACACGGCGCACATCATCTGACTGCTGCTGCGACCCGACTGTTGTGTGTCCGCACGACTCGACGACGAGTGCGAGTGTTCGGGCAGAAAGAGGACGGGTCGAGTTTGCTTCATCAACGACGGCGTTCTGAAAACAAATATCAGACATTTAGTATACTACAGACATGTCAGTCGGTCGTGAAACTTTCAACACCAATATATCCAAGTGCGTTGGATGTGCAGTTCAAATGCACTTACAAATGACAAATACAAATGAAGTGACATGATGCATTTAGACTGAGTAAGTCAGTTTGTGTCAGAGGAACTCACACATGTGGAACGTTGAGGGAAGTTGGTTGTCGCATGACTGGTGCAGCGCTGGAGTACACATTGTTCATGTCGAGGTGGCAGTCACTGCCGCCACTCCTGGATGAGGAGGGGTGCAGGAGCACGTGACTAGTGGGCCGGTGCTGCGACTGTGTCGGTGCCAGCAGTGTGGTCGGGTCGCCGTACAACTGGCTGGCGGTGATAGCAGACTCGTGCTGGTAGGCAGGGTACGGGTAGCAGTACAGGGACTGCTGGAGTGCAAGTTGTGTGGTTGACTGAGCTGGACTGGTGCAGGGAGATGCTGTGTTACTGTAGCTCGGAGATGCACCACAGTCATCTGTGACAGTGCTGCTGCCTGGCATCACAGAGTCGCGGGGTACACTGGCAGCGTACTGCAGGTACTGCTGCTGTTCTGCTGACTCGCACGAACAGCTGCGGTCCGAGGAGGTGCCAGCGTCCATCTCCCCGGCGAGCCAGGCGCTGCTGCTGCTGCCGCTGGGGTACTGCAGCAAGCGGGGGAGCTGTCTCCTCTGCTGCTCCTCCTTGGGATGATGATGGTGGGGCCACAGAGGAGCCGCCGAGGAGGAGGTGGAAGCAGGAGGAGGAGACGAGTGTTGCCTGGAGTAGTGGTGCACGTCTTGTGGCGAGTACATGGCACAAGTAGAGTAGCTGCCACCTGTCTGGTAGCTGCTCAAGTTATCCAGGTAGTCGTACTGCGTTGAACACCACTGCCACAAGCACATTCAACCACACGCACCAATATGTGTGTGAATTCATGGTGGCACGCGGTGATGTCAATGTGGATATGCACGTGATCCATATTGAACCTCATTTCAAATGATTTTGAATTTTAATTTTGATTTACATTTTTTTATTCAAGTGACACACTTTCAGTGAGCAGTAAATACAAGAGATTCAACGCAACTCACCTGGTCGCTATGAATTAGAAGCATAATTTTGTTGTTCAGTGGAAATTGTGCCGATCACTGGAAATATCTGCAAACATCAAAATATAAACTTCTCTTGTCAAACTCATCGATAGGCGAGCATTTCACTAGGATTTCATCTGAGACATTCAAACTATCTATAATTTTCCCCAGGTTCCGTACATTCTGTATATTTCTCTATTTTTCGTGTAATAAGTATTTAACTTTCAATTTTTGCATATCAGAAAACTTCTCTTTTTTCAATCGGTCATACGGTGAAAATAAGTCTTGAAGCAGTTGAGGAATTATTAGGAAATTCACAAATTCACTGTCTTTGCTGAACCAACAGCTGTAGAGGTCAGTGTGAGGTCAGGTCAGTATTTCATACTTCCATCACACGCGCAATTTACGGTAATATTAATGAGTCATGATAATAAAGTTATGATAATTATTTGTAGCCTATGGATGTTTTACATCTGGTGACAAAGTCAGCTAAGATACGCCAGCACATCGAGTGAATTAGCGGAAAATACGGAAATGGGAATGAACGCTGATCAAAGTTGAATTGGTAAATTTTCTAATTATAGCATATGCATAGATAAACATGCAACAATGCACTAAAACTTATGTCATGTCAAATTTGGTGAAAAATGAGTGGTAATTGTCGTTGAGCAAGCGATAATTCGTGGAAGACAATCATTTTACTATCAATACAGTAATCACGGGACATTTTGATTTTGCTTCTCCTTCTGCTAATTTTATGGAATAGTATATTGAATATTCATTACGCGGTCATGAGCTACTATTTCAACATGGATTGTAAGCAGTTTACGTAAATATAAACTTGACGAGTATTTATAGCAGTATTTGAGGGGTGGCATACAATTTGAGCACGTGATATTTATACAAATAAAATCGGCGAGTCAGTTTATAAAATTTCAATAAATATGAATTAATTGATGAATTTGTGTTAAACGCAATATAAATAAACATATTTATGATTATTGTTTCAACTATGAAAATATTTAAGACACGTAGCTGAACATTTTAAAAGACATTTTAATTTTTACCCCAAAAAAATTTACATATAAAAATCTGCCAAAATGCGAGTTTTCTTTTGTTGAAAATTAGTTTCGACAACTAAAAGTATAGTTTTCAGTAGAAAAATAACATTATCATTTATTTACTCAATTTAAATTCAAATATAAACAATAGAAGAAAAATTACTGGAATTGTTCACTGCTGAACTATTTTAACATTGTTTATTGGGCTAATGAAACTCAGGGTAAATGAGAACAAATGGAATGGAAAATTGAGAGCAAATATGAACTCACCAATGAAAGCTGGAAGAAGCTGTATGATACGGGACCGAGGGATGTGTGGCAGTGATATCACGTGCACAAGACCAGCCACAACCAGCGAGCGAGGTGGAATGAGGGGCTGCTGCACTGATAGCACGAGCACCGGCTGAGCCATGACATCATCCTGCATTATGACGTCACTTTGACGTCATCCGAATGACGTCATGTACCCGGATCAATAACGCACACCCATTGGCAGGGTGGTTTTGGCGGCGGCGTTTGCAATGGCTGCATTATTGGGAATGTTGCACTGTCATATGGTGTTGCAAGCATGCAATCATAGAGGACTGCATCACATCAGTAGCGGATAGGAAATATTTATTGCATATGATAGGAAATGATGAGGTTTCTGCTGTTCTCTATATCTCACTAATTTCCCATTTTCATTTCCATTCCTCTTCTTCTGTTTCAATCTGTTCTTCTTCTTCCATATGTGACAAGTGCACAAATAACTGATAATAAAATTCAACCTGGCTGAAGCGAGATTTAAAACGTAATAAGATTTCTCAAAATAAGTATTTGATCAGCTAATATAAACACTAAAATTGGGGCGAAATTTCTCACTGTTGCCCCATGCAGTGTGGTTTTATGTGTGGCACGAGCTTGAATCACCCTTGTCTTCCATGCAACCAATATGAGCACGGATATATGACGTCATACTCTGACGTCACATGTTATGACGTCAATTATATGACGTCATGCACGTGACGTCACAGTATGACGTCACCACTGCAAATATGAATTTCAATATTGTACAACGGTTCGGTCGTTTTTGTTTGAGTGCGGTTTTACGTTGTATACAATTTCACTTCCTTCAGCTAGCTGTCGCTAGCACGGCAGAAATTACCAAATATAAACACAAGCACATGTATTAATATTTTTACAGCCTCAAATGAAAACAAATCTCACAGAACCAGGTACTACACAACATCCCAATACTGAAACAACACTGAAACTGGCTAACTGGAAACAAGTGGATTAATTGCTGAAAACCAGTTGATATATTCACGTGCCATTACTACTGGAGCACCCTCGATATTAGATGAAATTGTTATTTCTGTCATATTTTCACCAATAAGTGACGATCAAGAATGTCAGATACTGCCTCATAAAGTGAATAATTTTATTTTTGGCGTTGGTTTTGGGGGCATGGGAGTATATATACCCCCGACTAATTGACTGGAGGGTAGGAATATGCGATTATACCCCCGATAATTCTGCTGAGTTCAGTTCATTGGGAATATTGTCGTCAAAATCAGCATAGCAAAAAGTAACAATATACGACAAATGTGTGTGTATGCAATTATATGCAATATACTTTTCATTGAGGTATGTGTGTTGACTAGACATAAAATGATTGAGGATCTCATATTCAATTGGCCAACTGAGTCAACTTTGAACACTAATGCATGATGGCTGTCATCCCCCCTAGCCTCGACACAAATCCACACCCTTGCTTTTTATTGAGTATAATTCTTGTTCTATGAACGTGCTTTTAAAATGAAATCTTTAATATACTTCCCAGTTCGAGCACAATAATTATTATTTATAGCTTTTTCGTGGAATAATATTCTGCAAAATTTTTGAGCAAATTTCGTGCCAAAATATTTAAAAATGTTCCGGATTTGCCGGAAAATTTTGTTATATTAATTATTGGTATGGGCCTTTAGATTTTCACAGATAAAGTATATTTATGTTTGTTTCTAAACCTGGCATAACTAACGATTATTTAACTGGTAATTGTTACTTAATTGTTAATATAAATTAGCATCTGGAAAAATCTCAAATAACAACATATTGTTCAACATTCTAGTAGATATTCTTTCAGTATCAGATATGTTAACGGAATTTATATTAATTGAATAATATTGGTTTATTGAAGGAGTAAGAAATACATATTGTAAATTGTGGCATTGTTAGTTTTTCCATATTTGTGTATGAAGGGAAATCACTTTGAAAAATGTTTAGTAAGTGAAATTCATGTATATAATTTATTTGGCTTGTTATATTGAAGTATATTGATTTATATTTGTCTGAACGTCAATGAGTTGTTTCATTAATCTCGCAACAGTTACATATGCGGTGTATGTTATTGGTTTTTGAAGGCAATGCTTGTTTATCAATTTTTATATATTATATATCTGCATAATGAGTGATTTTGAATGAACTTAATTTGTGCTGATGTTTTGTTAATTTTTCTCGTTTTGATTGATTTGTTTTTCAAGCGTGCCCGTTTTATGTGAAGTGTGGATAATCAATTCATTAGGTGTTGCATTGAATCATTTTGAATTCATTAATCAGAGTTTGAACCGTTTTCTCTCATTCGGGATTCGAACGAGAAAGCAAGCGACTCAGCACATATGTCTTTTTTATTATGACATATTTATGTGTGATATGTTTTTGTCTATTCCGTTTGTTTTAAGTAATACTGAAAATTATTTTGTACGTTTATCCAGCTTTGTTTTTACCACTCAACAGGTGATGCTTAGATAACGCTGTTTTACTTGCTGATTTGCTATTTAGAACTGGCTGAAAATGGCATCAAGGGAGAACAAATCAAATTTGTTGGAGGATTTGTTTGGTGTGAAGCCTAGCGGTGACAACACTGCGACCAAGTCTGTTTCAGCAACTGATACCGGATCATCGAAGCCGCAAACTGCCTTGGATCGACTGCTTGGAGATGATTTGGCCTTGTCGTCGGCCAAAGTTTCCCGATATTCCACTGTGAAGCCTTCGATCAACCCATCGTCTCAGGAGATCAACCAAGCCAAACCGAATCAAACAAATGCGGAGCGCCATATGTCTTCAGCACGTGCTCATCATGGAGGCGATGGAGTTGCAGATCAGCAATCATTGCACGAGCAGTCAGCCGTCTCACAGCCGTCGTGGATGTACAAGTTGGGTCTGATATCTGCTTCTCACAACACTGCACCAGCTGCTGTCAATTCTCCCCCTCCTGCTGCTGCTGCTGTTTCGTCGCTCGCTTCTGACAATACTGTATTGCAGACAGTTTCACAACCGACACAGTTGCAAGCTCCAACAGTGAGTCATCACTGAAGTGTTCGTGCAAACTGCCTTAAATGCCTATTTTTGCTTACTCTCAGAGGGTTTTCCCGATAAATGCCTATTTCGCTCATTTTGGCCAAAAAATGGTCATTAAGTATAAACTAACGTAGATTGTTTCAGTTCGAGCAAGTGTACAGACGAAATTTTACCAGAGATGGCAATGCTAGACTTAATTGCAAGTTCTATTAAGCGGCGTGTAATAATCATATTTTCGCTCAATCTCGCCGTTTGGTTGTTTGTGAGTGGTTGTTTCACGGTGTTTGTATGTGTGTGTGTGTGTCAGGGAGACAGTGCTGTGATGATGCGTCAGCTGATTGAAACAATAAAAACTCTCAACACGGACACGCTGAACGTGCTCAAACACTCGGTCAGGTCAGTAATAGCGAGGTCAGGTCATTGTGTTGTAAGGTCAGGTCATTGTGTTGTGAGGTCAGGTCATTGTGTTGTGAGGTCAGGTCATTGTGTTGTGAGGTCAGGTCATTGTGTTGTGAGGTCAGGTCATTGTGTTGTAAGATCAGGTCATTGTGAAAATTATATCAAATAGTATAGCAATAGTATATCAGAAATTTAATTATATGTGTTTATATATGATTGTGTGTATACACATATAAACAGACTGAATGTGTTAAAGTCACTGAAGAAGGAACTATTTGAAACTGTTCGACTATAGCAGCCATCATTTATGTTTTATCTCATTCGTAATAAATGACAGAGAGGTGAAATATATACATATATATTTATATATTCCCAGATAAGTTAAAAATCCTGCGGTTCAAGCTGGATGTCTCTTTTTCCTGACAAACTTGACATTCGCAGTTCATCATCGTCGACAAAATGTGGCGCAGTAGCGAGATTTAACTGCACATGCATATATTTGTTTGTTTGTTTGTTTGTGTTAGCAGTAGTCGCTTGGATGCCGTGGAGGCTGCCCACAGAGCCAATGAACAAGTTATTAGAGCTGAAATTAACCAACTGAAAATCAACTGCCAACAACCCAAACTGGTTGAGTATTGAAACATACAACTATACACACACTGACACTTACACACACACACTGACACTTACACATAGTCTACTCATAAACACACACTAACACACACACACACACACACACACACACACACACACACACACACACACACACACACACACACACACACAAACTCATACGCACACAAACTAACACACACAAACATACACACACAATCAAGCATACACTCATACACACAAACAGACACACATACACACACACACACACACACTTATACACACACACGCATAGAATAACAAACACACTTATACACTAACAAACACACACACACACACAGACATACACACACACTTACACATAGTCTACTCATAAACACAAACTAACAAGCACACACACAAACTAATACACACACACACACACACACACACACACACACTTACACATAGTCTACTCATAAACACACACTAACACACACACACACACAAACACACACACACATACACAAACACACACACACAGTCATACACACACACAATCAAGCATACACACAGGCACGATGTATGGTTGTTGTTGTGTCGTGTTAACTTGATGTGTTAGAGTGAGGGCGAGACGGAACAACAGTGTTCTGTACAACAGTGTTCTGTACAACAGTGCTGGTCGCTCGTGCACCAGTCACTGACTGATATCAACTGTACTGTACAACAGGCCTCCCTCGCTCTCTCTCCTCATCTCTCTGCTCTCTCCAGCTCTGCTCTAGATGATAATCATCACAGGTGCGCTGTTTCAGAATACAAGCTTGATATTCGCTCACTGAATTAATTAGTGTCATATGAATTTTCACAAAATTCTCTTTTTACAATTTAAATTGTTCATTTTTGACATCTTGAATTAATTTATCAATTTTATTCACTCGAATTTTAGTGGGATTGCTATTATTATTAATTACAGGTAAATCCACAGTAGTATGGGGGAAGAGTGCAAGTGTACTATTACCACCCTGCGGTGACCCCATGTGTACTGGAAGATAACCAAATATGATTTAGAGAGGGAAAAGGAGAGTTGGAAAAGTGAAGAATTCATGAGAATAAGACAGTTCGAAAAGAAAATAGTAAGCAGAAATTTAATAAAGCGAAAATCACTGAAATAGACTATAGAGAAAGGTTTAGTGTTTGTACAGTGTTTGTGTGTTTGTGGCCAGTTTGTCTGATGAAATACGAGTGATTGTCACTTCGCTACCAATTCAACTGGACGAATTATCTCAGAAAACAGGCGTGTGTCATCGAGAATTCACCATTTTACAGCAGAAAGTGGAGAAACAAGACACTTTCATAACTGGTGAGTTATTGTGATAACTTGGTGTTTTGTGTCGTTTTTCTGCTCAGTTTTTGCCTTCACTGATGTCCATTTTCCAGTTGTATATCACCCTGAATATTATTATTATAGCTAATTATGACAAAGAAAATCATCAAATATATTGTATTATGTTAAATATTAATTGGTTGCTTGATGCAATATGTACGTGATGATGTTGTTTATGCGGTTTGTGTAATGTCTAAATGTTCTTGTGTTGTCATGGCAACGTGTTGGGATAAACAGCTGCCTGTCTTCAAGTTCACCGGCTCATTTGTGTGACTGTGTCTTTAACAGACTTGAAATGCCAAATTTCTCGTGCAAACGATGACAAGGAGTCAGCTGTCAAAATGCTGGAGGATTCCCTGGAAGATTTGCGTACTGAACTGAGCAGAAGTCGCAGTGAGGCAGAGGTACGTCGTCTAGAACTTCTTAAATTCAGTCTGGAACTTTAAAAAATCAATATATATTAGTTTTTTATACTTGGATAAATTAGTTGATTATTCGATATTGTCATTTTTAATTTTAATTTATCAAGTAGCAGATTCGGAAATTATTTTCGTTAGTACATTGATTTTTTTTAAATTAGATGATTTGAGAATTTAGTTATTTATAATTCTTGTGTTCACAATAAATATATCACCGTGTTATTTCAGCTAAGGTTCAGTGAAGTTGATCAGCTCGTGACTTTGTTTCCCGGCATCCTCTGCTTTTTTAATAATTGCCCAGCGAATCTGGGAATTAGGATTTTAACTGTTTGGAATTGAACTATGAAATATATTAAGTTATTTTTGGGATATCAATCGTACTTTTAATTATATTTAATTGAATTATTTACTATTAAATATAATTAGACTTGCAAACACACACAGCAATTACACTAGATGTGTTGACATACTCGTGTGTGTGTGTGTGTGTGTGTGTGTGTGTATGTGTGTGTGTGTATGATGGCAGAAAGCTCGTGCTGAATTGAAATCAGCTCGTGAGCTGTCCACTCAGTCACAACATCAGTATCAACAACAACACGAACAACGACAACAAATACACAAACAGATTGAGGTTTGTGTTGGTTCCCTTCACTGTGTCTCATGTTTCTTGTGAAGAATCACACTTGTAAACAAATTATACTAGATCAGTGTGTGTGTGTGTGTGTGTGTGTATCTATGTATGTTTGTGTGTGTGTGTTTGTCAGTGTATAGTAGAAAGATAAGGAGATAATGTGTGTGTGTGTGTGTTGTGTGATGATGACAATATGTGTTGTGTTGTAGGCGAGTCGTGAGCAATTATTGACAGAGCAGAAGAGATGGATGAGACAGGTTAATGAGGCCCGTCACTCAGCCTCTACCTCACTAGCTCACCTCTCTCTCTCACCACAACAACAACAACAACAACAACAGCACGGTGGCGAGACAGAGCAGGCACGAACAGTAGCAGGCAGTGGTTCTGCTGGTAAAATGGTCACTATTACACCTCTTCTGTCCACGACATCAACTGTGAAATATGAGGCCTCTGTTAACATTTTGTCCTCGATTTGTTGAATTATCCAACTTTTCTTCCTTTATATAGTTTAAGTTTTTTATTATTCAAGTATTTCTTAAAGTTCTATAACAATTACATATGAACTGATACGACATGCTTTTTTAACTTTCAATCTCAATTGTTTGTCGATGCTGATTGGCTGTGCGTGTGAGGCTATTTGACCAATCAGCGGCTTCCATTTGGTGACGTCACACAATCATCACGTGCCAAGCGTTGCAGGCCACCCTCGAGTGAATAAATTATTGCTGTTTTTTATGTTGCTAAATTTGTTTGTCGGCAGAGCTGGGCTGAAGTTGACGGAGTGTTGCAAGCCATTGCAGACGAGAAGAAATTGTTGCAACAACGAGCAGAAGAGAACAACAGGCGAATTGACCAGGTGAATCCGACTATCAGATCTATCAACTAACACACAAACAGCAAACACACACTTGACTTCAACTTGTATGTGTGTGTGTGTGTGTGTGTGTGTATGTTGTTTTGTCAGAGACTTGAAGAAGTGGAGAAAAAGAGCAGAAAATTACAGAAAGAAAAGCAGAAATTGTACAAACAATGGCAAATGTACAAGATGAAGGTTGAACAAGTGGACAGCTTCCTCAAGGTGACTTATTACTTCTTCAATATGACTCATTACTTTGTCAAAGTGACTTATTGCTTTCTCAAGGTGACTTATTACTTCTTCAATATGACTTCAACTTTCGCACAGTGACTTATTGCTTCTTCAATGTGACTCATTACTTTGTCAAAATGACTGATTACTTCTTTAATATGACTCGTTACTTTGTCAAAATGACTTATTACTTCTTTAATATGACTCATTACTTTGTCAAAATGACTGATTACTTCTTCAACATGACTCATTACTTTCTCAGAGTGACTTATTACTTCTTCAATATGACTCATTACTTTGTCAAAATGACTTATTACTTCTTCAATATGACTCATTACTTTGTCAAAATGACTTATTACTTCTTTAATATGACTCATTACTTTGTCAAAATGACTTATTACTTCTTCAATATGACTCATTACTTTCTCAGAGTGACTTATTACTTCTTCAATATGACTCATTACTTTGTCAAAATGACTTATTACTTCTTTAATATGACTCATTACTTTGTCAAAATGACTTATTACTTCTTCAATATGACTCATTACTTTGTCAAAATGACTTATTACTTCTTTAATATGACTCATTACTTTCTCACAGTGACTTATTACTTCTTTAATATGACTCATTACTTTGTCAAAATGACTGATTACTTCTTCAATATGACTCATTACTTTGTCAAAATGACTTATTTCTTCTTCAGTATGACTCATTACTTTCGCACAGTGACTTATTGCTTTGTCAAAGTGACTTATTACTTCTTTAATATGACTCATTACTTTGTCAAAATGACTGATTACTTCTTCAATATGACTCATTACTTTCTCAGAGTGACTTATTACTTCTTCAATATGACTCATTACTTTGTCAAAATGACTTATTACTTCTTTAATATGACTCATTACTTTGTCAAAATGACTTATTACTTCTTCAATATGACTCATTGCTTTGTCAAAGTGACTGATTACTTCTTCAATATGACTCATTACTTTGTCAAAATGACTTATTACTTCTTCAATATGACTCATTACTTTGTCAAAATGACTGATTACTTCTTCAATGTGACTTATTGCTTTTTCAATGTGACTTATTGCTTTTTCAAAGTGACTTATTACTTCTTTAGTGTTATTTGTGTCATTTCAACTGCTTATTGTATTTTGTTGTTTGTTTTTGCCGAGTCAAAAGGTTTCACCTTGATTTTTGCTGAGTTTTTTTAGCCAATTTGTTCGTTTATATTATTGCGTTTTTTTGCAGTTTCAATTTGCCAGCATATGCTAATATTTCTGGATTCTGTTACAGTGTGTGAAATATCTCGTATTTTTCTTCCGCTATGCCATGCTCGATTTTAAGACTATTTTGCCAATTTTGCACAAATTTCAATATATTTCATTTTTTAGGAATAAAAGCTATTTTAACAGAAGAATTTGAATTATAATATAGCAATGTTTTGCAGTAGTTTCAGTTTCACTCATTTGGCCTCTCAAACATCTGTCGTGTATGTGTGTGTGTTTGTGTATGTTTGTGTGTTTGTCTGTTAGACAGCGGAATGTATGCGCGAGGAGGGATCGATGTGCATGAAAACTTATCGCCAGCTAATCGCTGGTGTACAACACAACAAACAACAAATGCACCAGACTCGCTGTCAACTCAACAAACAACACCAAATTATTACCAGGGTACTTGCACTGTGTACTTACACTCTCTGTCTGTCTGTCTGTGTGTCTGATTGTATGTGTGTGTTTGTTTGTATCTGTATGTGTGTGTGTACTCTCGCTTGTGTGTGTATCTGTCTGTCTGTTTGTGTTTGCAGGATCGATTGCGTTTGTTTGCTGAGAAGTGTGAATGTTGAGATTGGAGGATCTGTTGGTATCGTGCCTGAATTACCCCACTTATAGTCACTTCTAGTCACTTCCAATCACTTCTAGTCAGTAAGCACCGATCACAGTAAATAATTCAGTTTCCTCGATGATAAATGACAGTGCTTTCACCGGCATGTCACGTGATTTGTACAAATTATGACAGATGTAATTGACATGCACCTTTTCAACATGGTTTTTTATATCACAATTACATCATATATTTGTACATTTGATATTTTTTCACATGTGTGTGTGTGTGTGTGTGTGTGTGTGTGTGTGTGTGTGTGTGTGTGCATGTACGAGGGTGGGTGAACTATTTGAGTTCGCCTGATAAAATGTATGAACGTGTCCTGTTTTTATTTATTTTCAAGCAGATAAACGTGTTAGTAAATTTTGGTTTTTGTTTATTGCACCCAATTCATGTAATAATTAACATGGAATGTCAAGTTTAGTTTTTCTTGTCTTATTTCCCACAAATTCAGTTCTGACTTGCAATTATTGACAGTAATAATTATACGACTCTCAGTAGAAATATTATCCCGACCCCTGGTATGTACAGTGCATTTGTCATGCCAATTAAAATTATACTGTGTTTCACTGCACTCGCATGAAGAAGGAGGTGCCTTACATTACAAGTACGTGTGTGATGAAATCTCTTGATAAACACACAAATACACATTGCTTGTGTATTTAACCGACACACTGACACACACACACACACACACCACAATGACAATCATAACAGAGGGGTTAGCGAGCGCGAGGGCTGGTTCCTATGAGAGGAGTAGTCAACTGGTATATTTGACCGGCAATCTGACAACACACACACACACACACGCATCGCAGGGTGTTACAGACAGAAAGAAAGGTGTACTTTCATAATATCCCATACAATTCAATCATATGGGAAATTGTTTAGCTAGAAATAATAGTTCAGTTGATACTTCTTGTGGTGGCAGGGGGTGCAATACCGTGTCTGCCACGAGCTGTGACAATCAGACAGACAGACAGAGAGACAATTTGGCACCGTAGTTCTGCTGTTCAACAATTTAGCAGCTACAATTCAGCTAGTGATTTACTTGCTAGCTGTAAATAGAGCATTATACGTGAATATAACCAGTAGAACCAGCGCTAATCATGCACACAATGAGAGTGAAGTCACCTTGGACAGCAGTTCGGTTCTCTGGTTGAATTCATTGGTGATGAGCATGTGAGCTGGTGTGTGGACCATGTCACATATCACTGACTTGAGCAAACAGTCCCTCTCGTTGGTGTACCTGAGTCACATCACACACACCGAGCCACTACGTCACTGCACGCGCACAGTGACAGTGAGTGAGGTGTGTGAGATGTGAAACACAACGATTCAGTGAGAAACAGTGTGTTATTGTGTATGAGTGAATGATTGTGTTATTGTGTGTTAGTGAATGATTGTGTTATTGTGTGTTAGTGAATGATTGTGTTATTGTGTGTTAGTGATTGATTGTGTTATTGTGTGTTAGTGAATGATTGTGTTATTGTGTGTTAGTGAATGATTGTGTTATTGTGTGTTAGTGAATGATTGTGTTATTGTGTATATGAGTGAATGATTGTGTTATTGTGTATATGATTGAATGATTGTGTTATTGTGTGTTAGTGAATGATTGTGTTATTGTGTGTTAGTGAATGATTGTGTTATTGTGTGTTAGTGAATGATTGTGTTATTGTGTGTTAGTGAATGATTGTGTTATTGTGTATATGAGTGAATGATTGTGTTATTGTGTGTTAGTGAATGATTGTGTTATTGTGTGTTAGTGAATGATTGTGTTATTGTGTGTTAGTGAATGATTGTGTTATTGTGTGTTAGTGAATGATTGTGTTATTGTGTGTTAGTGAATGATTGTGTTATTGTGTGTTAGTGAATGATTGTGTGCTGAGTCACCATTATCAGTGAATGATTGTGTGTTGAGTCAACATTATCAGTGAATGATTTTGTGTTGAGTCACCAGTATCAGTGAATGATTGTGTGTTGAGTCACCATTATCAGTGAATGATTGTGTGTTGAGTCACCATTATCAGTGAATGATTGTGTGTTGAGTCACCAGTGTTAGTGAATGATTGTGTGTTGAGTCACCAGTGTTAGTGAATGATTGTGTGTTGAGTCACCAGTATCAGTGAATGATTGTGTGTTGAGTCACCAGTATCAGTGAATGATTGTGTGTTGAATCACCAGTATCAGTGAATGATTGTGTGTTGAATCACCAGTGTGAGTGAATGATTGTGTGTTGAGTCACCAGTATCAGTGAGTGATTGTGTGTTGAGTCACCAGTGTGAGTGAATGATTGTGTGTTGAGTCACCATTATCAGTGAATGATTGTGTGTTGAGTCACCAGTATCAGTGAATGATTGTATTGAGTCACCATTATCAGTGAATGATTGTGTGTTGAGTCACCAGTGTTAGTGAATGATTGTGTGTTGAGTCACCAGTGTGAATGATTGTGTGTTGAGTCACCAGTATCAGTGAATGATTGTGTGTTGAGTCACCAGTATCAGTGAGTGATTGTGTGTTGAGTCACCAGTATCAGTGAATGATTGTGTGTTGAGTCACCAGTATCAGTGAGTGATTGTGTGTTGAGTCACCAGTGTGAGTGAATGATTGTGTGTTGAGTCACCAGTATCAGTGAATGATTGTGTGTTGAGTCACCAGTGTGAGTGAATGATTGTGTGTTGAGTCACCAGTATCAGTGAATGATTGTGTGTTGAGTCACCAGTGTTAGTGAATGATTGTGTGTTGAGTCACCAGTGTGAATGATTGTGTGTTGAGTCACCAGTATCAGTGAATGATTGTGTGTTGAGTCACCAGTATCAGTGAGTGATTGTGTGTTGAGTCACCAGTATCAGTGAATGATTGTGCTGAGTCACCAGTATCAGTGAGTGATTGTGTGTTGAGTCACCAGTGTGAGTGAATGATTGTGTGTTGAGTCACCAGTATCAGTGAATGATTGTGTGTTGAGTCACCAGTGTGAGTGAATGATTGTGTGTTGAGTCACCAGTATCAGTGAATGATTGTGTGTTGAGTCACCAGTATCAGTGAATGATTGTATTGAGTCACCATTATCAGTGAATGATTGTGTGTTGAGTCACCAGTGTGAGTGAATGATTGTGTGTTGAGTCACCAGTATCAGTGAGTGATTGTGTGTTGAGTCACCAGTGTGAGTGAATGATTGTGTGTTGAGTCACCAGTATCAGTGAATGATTGTGTGTTGAGTCACCAGTGTGAGTGAATGATTGTGTGTTGAGTCACCAGAATCAGTGAATGATTGTGTGTTGAGTCACCAGTATCAGTGAATGATTGTGTGTTGAGTCACCAGTATCAGTGAATGATTGTGTGCTGAGTCACCAGTATCAGTGAATGATTGTGTGTTGAGTCACCAGTGTGAGTGAATGATTGTGTGTTGAATCACCATTATCAGTGAGTGATTGTGTGTTGAGTCACCAGTGTGAGTGAATGATTGTGTGTTGAGTCACCAGTGTGAGTGAATGATTGTGTGTTGAATCACCATTATCAGTGAGTGATTGTGTGTTGAGTCACCAGTATCAGTGAATGATTGTGTGTTGAGTCACCAGTATCAGTGAATGATTGTGTGTTGAGTCACCAGTATCAGTGAATGATTGTGTGTTGAATCACCAGTATCAGTGAATGATTGTGTGTTGAGTCACCAGTATCAGTGAATGATTGTGTGTTGAGTCACCAGTATCAGTGAATGATTGTGTGTTGAGTCACCAGTATCAGTGAGTGATTGTGTGTTGAGTCACCAGTATCAGTGAATGATTGTGTGTTGAATCACCAGTGTGAGTGAATGATTGTGTGTTGAGTCACCAGTGTTAGTGAATGATTGTGTGTTGAATCACCAGTGTGAGTGAATGATTGTGTGTTGAGTCACCAGTGTGAGTGAATGATTGTGTGTTGAGTCACCAGTATCAGTGAATGATTGTGTGTTGAGTCACCAGTATCAGTGAATGATTGTGTGTTGAGTCACCAGTGTCGTATTCTGCCGATGGATTGATGTGAGGTGAGCAGCCAGTCGGCCATTTTGCTCTCGTAATCGTCCAGTTGATCGAGCTGCAGTTTCTGCACGTGATCGATGACGAACTCGACCTCGAGCGGGTCGCTGGCGTCCACCACCAGCACCTCGGCGTGCGAGTCCATGGCAGGCAGCCACTCGTTCTTGTATGTATCAATCAGGGCCGACACGAACTCCTCGCTCAACAACGGCGACTTCAACTCCTCCGGCAGCGCGCGCTTCTGCAACAGCACGTGCAACATGCAACCATTGAGTTGATTCATATTACGTGCAATTAGCAACACTGGAACGAGGGCGGTGATGAAAGAAGCAATGATTCGGTCGACATTTTCATCAAGACATCAAACTCGTCTTGTCATCAAGCAATACGCACTCCCTGATAGAAATAGGGAACTATCAGCGGACATAGTCAATCGACAATAAGTGGAGGATTAGAAGAACTCCACGACTTCTATGTGTGACTACAAGTCGAGTATCACGTGCACACAGATGGTGGTGATGTCACCTTGATTCTGTCCATGACCTGTGCTGCGGTCAGGTCAAGGTAGATGACCAGGTGAGGTCTCAACACTGTGGGACGACTGATAAACTCCACCTCACGTAACTCCCGCAACTCTGCCCACACAAACACACAACCACCATCATAATCCACGATCATCAATCAACCAAGAGGCAATAACTACTACCGTTCTACTAGCGTTTCAGCCAACGAACCGTTTTGGCCAAACACTAAGCGGACGAAATACGATGCGATGAATATCGACATTGGCTAAAATGGTACATATTGTGAGTGCATCTGACAGTGGCGTATCTAGTGACTGAAGGTTAAGCGAAAACTAACCTAACCTGACCTAACCTCACCTAACCTAACCAAAGCTAATCTAACGATTTGTTTGTGTTCAAAAATTTGAAAGATTCACTCACAACATGTACCATTTTAGCCAATGTCGATATTCATCGCATCGTATTTCGATCGCCGAGCGTTGGCCAAAACGGTTCGTTGGCTAAAACGGTAGTGACCCCAATAATTGACGCCACGTGCGACAATTCACGCGCATCACCTGTTCTCGAGATGTAGTCCAGTTTGGCCATGGCTTCCCAGTAGACCGAGTCGCTGTACACGGGTTTCGTCATAACCAAACCCTCGCCTGTCAGATCACAACAACAACAACAACGCAGCACGTGTTAGAAGCGGCAGTCATGAATACTCGGCGCCCAACAACCAAGAAATAGCTCAATGCTTGCAAAATACCGCACCGTCGGTATAACGACTAGTACCAGAAGGAGAACTAGATCACAACTGTGTTGAGAAGAAGAACTAGATCACAATTGTGTTGAGAAGAAGAACTAGATCACAATTGTGTTGAGAAGAAGAACTAGATCACAATTATGTTGAGAAGGAGAACTAGATCACAATTGTGTTGAGAAGAAGAACTAGATCACAATTGTGTTGAGGAGAAGAACTAGATCACAATTGTGCCGAGAAGGAGAACTAGATCACAATTATGCCGAGAAGGAGAACTAGATCACAATTATGTTAAGAAGGAGAACTAGATCACAATTATGTTGAGAAGAACTAGATCACAATTTTGTTGAGAAGAACTAGATCACAATTGTGTTGAGAAGGAGAACTAGATCACAATTGTGTTGAGAAGCAGAACTAGATCACAATTGTGTTGAGAAGGAGAACTAGATCACAATTGTGTTGAGAAGGAAAACTAGATCACAACTGTGTTGAGAAGGAAAACTAGATCACAACTGTGTTGAGAAGGAAAACTAGATCACAACTGTGTTAAGAAGGAGAACTAGATCACAATTGTGTTAAGAAGGAAAACTAGATCACAACTGTGTTGATAAGGAGAACTAGATCACAACTGTGTTGAGAAGGAGAACTAGATCACAATTGTGTTGAGAAGGAGAACTAGATCACAATTGTGTTGAGAAGGAGAACTAGATCACAATTGTGTTGAGAAGGAGAACTAGATCAAAACTGTGTTGAGAAGGAAAACTAGATCACAATTGTGTTGAGAAGGAAAACTAGATCAAAACTGTGTTAAGAAGGAGAACTAGATCAAAACTGTGTTGAGAAGGAGAACTAGATCAAAACTGTGTTAAGAAGGAGAACTAGATCACAATTGTGTTGAGAAGGAGAACTAGATCACAACTGGCCTGTGTTGAGGAGGTGCGCCAGAGCAGTGTAGGTCTGTTCCAGTTTGAACATGAACTGCTCAAACATGACCCTGTGCAGCCTGTCGTCGCGCGGGTTAGGCAGCATGTCAGTGTAGTGGAGGAAGTGCGCGTAGTGATCGATCTGAGAGTTGAGCGCCGGCAGGTCAATGCCGTAGCGGTTGTGGAAGTAGACGTCGCGAGTTGGTCGTGGAATCAACATCATCTCGAACTCGTCGGCGAAGTTGCGGGCCAGCGCGTTCTTGCCGGCCGTCATCGGACCCTCGATCACCACCACCTTGCTGTGACCGTCGAAACGATCCTTGGTCGTGTCGGTGAGGATGTGGAAACTGTTGAAGCCCAGACGTTCGTAGTTCCAAGCAGGCAACTTCCATGTCTTGGGACCGCCCCGCACCGATTTGCTCGTGAAAGAGGCTTCAGGCAGCGTGCTATTGGCCCGGTGTTGACTGGTCGTGAGAGTTTTGAGAGGCGAGGCCAGCAGGCGGCCTTGAAGCCGAGCCAACACACTCGTCGCCATGAGAAACGCTAATTATTCTGCCAAACTGTCACAATTAATTGAAATTATTCATAAAACACTGATAATACAATTTGTTTTATAAACCAGCAAGCTGCTTCGGGAGAACAAAGTTCTGGCGTCAAAACTTAGTATGACAAAGTCCTCTACAAAATGAGGAATATTTGGTGAAAATTGTCAGTGGTTCCGTTGTAAACAGCGTACAAATAGTGTTACAGTCCGGTCGTGCCGCTCAAATTTAACTTCAACCTGAATATAGACTCGCTTCGCTCGTAAGAATCGTATGACCATTACATTTTAAACGCTTCAACGAGCCAAATCAGGATTATTTGTATTATAGGCATATTTATCAAAGCATGGACGCTGAAAACTGAAGGCGTAAAGAGCAGAATAAAACAGCTATAATAAATATAAACACGCATGTACAAGCCACCTCAATTATATACAGTAGCATAAAACCAGGACAGCACAAGAAGGCACGCACGCAAAAAAACGGATCCCGTAATATGCTAGCAAGCTGAGACATCTAAGAATGAGGCGTCCAACAAAAAAATTTTCATTCGGTGTGCACAAAAAGCTAATACCGAATTAGTACACAAAGATACAAATACAAAACCTTGAATGAAACGGTGCGTGGCAACCGTGTATGGAAAAGCCCATACACGGCTGCCAGATATTTAGGTAAGCAGTTTTCAAAAACTTTATTGAACATTGATTATACGTTTAAATATTTTTTGTTACATCTCTCATTATTTTCTGCAACGTTTTTTCGCCACTTTTCCTTTCCGAACGCAGATTAAGAAATATACATTAATTTCAAGCAATTGCGCCATAATACATAGCGTTGCGTCAAATTAGGGTAAAACCACGATCCACGATGAAATATAAAATAGCTAAAAGAATATTATATGTGCTAGCGTGCGTCGTACAATAATTTGAGAAAAAATGAAACAAATTTATTTAATTATACATAATTTGATAGCAAATTCTATCTTTCTAATTCTATTCTATTATCATATCAAATTATATTCTTCAACTCTCGCTGTCCGATTGATGTTGAACTTTGTTAAATATTGGGTGCCATTATCATTGATTAAAGGCCAGTAATTTCGAGCATTCAGGCAGCTTGAATGCTGGAATATATATAGTATATATAATATATAATATATATATTTGCTCTTAGGAGTCTGGTGTGAAGAGCTGCAGCGATAATATTGTCGACCCCTCATCATTCTGTAAGCTGCACTGTAACATCACATAAACATGCTCCACTACAGTAATCATAGATCCAGCTATATCGACCATCGCAGGAAGCAATATCTGTGAGTTCTGCCAGTGAATGTAGCTATATTGTTCGAGAAACAAATGTCATCATTTTCACGTGAGATGCGTTGTTACGATCTCCTAATTTCATAATTACCCACGCCACTCAATCTCTCGCTGGTCAATAGGAAAATATAGGACGCATGTTAATAAATCTAAATCTTGATGTCGTAATAAGCATGATGAAGGCAAATGTTTGTATAGTTGAGATTCAGGGTGAGGAGTTTGTTTACAAGCTGGTTGAGTGTTACCAACATTAAACAACAACCTCCAATCATTTACAACAACAACAACAACAACAACAACATTATATAAATACTGAAAGCTGACACATTTGGTCAAATGCAAATGATAATAATAATTATAGTAATAATAATATTAATATTATTATTGTAATTATAAACATATTAATAATAATTATATTATTGTTCTTATTATATTAAATAATACTGTTAATATTATCATGATAAACAAACATGTTATTAATGATATTAATGATATTTGATGATGAAATATTTCATGCGATATTCTTGATTCATTCGTTTCGTATTATTTTTTATTATTATTCCTATTTTCACTATTATTAATAATATTGTTATTCGGCACACATCTGGCTTGAATTTCAATGAAAACTTGCTACAAATTAAGATTGGTTGATTATTATAATATCACGAAATATAAATCAAATATATTGTTTGTTCTGTTTTTTTGCGCCGTTCAATTTCATTGTATCAACTACGTGGAATGTTTGGTCGTGACGATGAGGCGGTTCTCGAATTGGCAGACGTTTGGCCAATAGCAGAATATTTATACAAAACATCGCTAATATCAACATATGCACTGTTTTGATGCCGACACAGCGGGCGAACAGCCGTAAGAAACACCCTTCTTCTCTTCAACCATCTTTGTGCTCATTCAAGCAGCCAGCCAGTGCTAGCACAAACAAACAGGACTTGTCTTAGTACATTCACTGTGATCACTGCGATAACTCGCTCACAATGGTTGGTATGAACATGCAGGAATTGCCCTTGTTGTTGTTGTTGTTGTTGTTGTGGCTGTTTGGTAGCAGCGTATATTGTTGTTGTTGTTGTGGCTGTTGTGTTTGTTGTTGTTGTTGTTGCTGCTGTTGCTGTTGTTGTTGTTGTTGTTGTTGTTGCTGCTGTTGTTGTTGTTGTTTGTATGGTAGCAGCGTATATTGTTGTTGTTGTTGTTTGTTTGTTTGGTAGCAGCGTATATTGTTGTTGTTGTTGTTGTTGTTTGTTTGGTAGCAGCGTATATTGTTGTTGTTGTTGTTGTGTTTGTTGTTATCGCCTAGGAGGAGACAGAATGGCAGATAGAAATATCCCAGATGGCTTCAAGAACGTTCAACCCAATTCGTCAGTATCTGGAGTGTGTGAAACTCGAGCCAAACCCTGACAAGCACATGATTGCACTGTCGATCGGTGAGCTCATCTTGTTCTGCTTGACAATGCAGTCTGATCACCTAGAAAATACACACACACACACACACACACACACACACACACACACACACACACACACACACACACACACACACACACACACACACACACACACACACACACACACACACACACTGAATGTGCTTCTGAATGGAGGCGAAACTTCTAAATTTCGCCTTCATTCAGAAATACTTTTTAATACTTATAATTTATAACTCCGTAATATCTGATAATAATAGTATATTATTTATTAAAAACACAGTTTCCAGGAAAACACGCAGCTCAAGCATAAATCTGGTATGTCCCCGGCACAAAACACAATTATTTAAGCACAGTATATTCTGCACAGGGCCGTACATTTGGAATTCGCTTCCTCACAAAATTAAAGCCAACATATATAATGGTACAATAAATATATTCAAAATGAAATTGAAAAAACACATGTTTGATGTCCAATTCACTTGCAATCAATTACTTCCAGATGCTCTAATTGTCTCTTTAATTCTTTTCTTATTTATATCTGCGCATTGTCATATTGTTATCGTAAATTAACACATGTGCGTATGTGTGTTGTATTTCCACGTGCTTTATTATAAAAAGTTTGTCCGACGAAAAGCTTAGGCTTGCCGAATTTTTTCCATGTTTGTTGTTACATGTTAATGTGTTCATATTGTATGCTAGTGTGGAAATATATTTACAATTTACAATTTCAATTTACACACAGATATATTAATTCCGTGCATTATATAGATAAATATGTTATTTAGTAGCGTTATGCGTAGTGCCTATATTATTCCGAAATTAATCAACTCCAATATAGTGACATAATAGGTAACAACAAATTGATAATAATATTTTTATTAATTTGTTGTTAATTGTTGTTTATTAAGTGGCCTGCTAGATGGAATGTTCCAAGTGTTCAAACAGTCATATTGGACCAAAAAAAACAACTAATATTTCTGGAGCTAGACAAGAATAAAAGCCTCATATAAGCCTTAAAGTTGTATATAATATAGTTGGTTCACTTGGGTGTGTATAACATAGTTCATTGCTGCGATACTACACTATATTAAAACAAATAATATATTTCCCTCTCCCCACATATTCATCTTGCATTTTCAAGCAGTTTTAAAAAAGTTCCAGGGAGCCACAAGGCAGTGCTTAAGAGCCGTGAGTTTACGAACTCCGTTCTTTAGATAGTTTCACAGTGTACTTTCAGCATGTTGTGAGCTGTTGATCAATGTTGTTCTCTTATTCAGCGTGTTGTGAGCTGTTGATCAATGTTGTTCTCTTATTCGATGTTGTGGTTGTCGTGCTGTCATTGGTATATTATACTGCTGTACATTATCACGGAGGAATGACATCTGACTGCTCACTGGTGGCTAATTAGAACGATGATTGCATGTAACAATGTGTTTGTCTCGTTGCTATGGTAACCGTAATCAACGAATCTCACATGTATACAACGTATACAACGTATACAACGAATCTCACATGAGTACACATGACAAATGTAACAACATGTATTAAAAGACAGCGATGTCCCACGCTCGCCTACAAGAACACGACTCCCTCCACGAACTCAGAGGACAATACAAGGACATCATTGCATACGCGCACATACACTCACATACACATGCAGAGCAAACCAACGCCACCACGACACTTGACACTCGACACTTCCAATCTTGCACACTCCTCGCTGCAATACAGCACATGCACAAATAATACATTCACACAAGTACGCACCTCTCACACTCTACAATCACTCAACCATACTCGCACACAGCTACACTCCCATACACACATCGTTACGCCCTTACAAGTTAGCCACAACAAATGTCAAGTATAATGACAACATAAAATACAATTGGAAAATTAACTTAATTTTTATAATAACTTTACAATGGGTAAATCCCTTCTCTCGTCCTTCTCATCGTTTTCCTCTTCTCTGCGCAATCATCTCTTTGTTAAATCTTTTGATCATGACTCTCACTCTCTTACTCCTTACGCTTCGCTCTGAGCCGTCATACCGTACCCGTCTCGCTTGATATATTTACTAGAAGTTTTTGTGTGTGCTTCTTTTGTTTCTTTTTACTGCCATGTTTCAATTTTTGCGTTGTGTGTCCGTATGTGTGTGCATGAGTATGTGTGTGTGTGTGTGTGTGTGTGTGTACGTGTGGGTGTATGTATTGTCCGCATGTTTGTTTTCCCTAAGCCGCATGTCTTACCTATTTATTTTTATGTTTTGCTCCAAGATTTGTCTTTTCGTGCGTGTGTTTTAATGTATACTATACAAATAAATGTCAATGAATGAATGAAAAATGAGATTTAATTGTAAAATATGAGCGTAAGTTATGCTGAGGCTGTGTTCTTGCAGAAATAATTGAGTTTTCCACTGAATTATGTTCACAAATGATTAATATGTTGTCTCCAAAACAATTAGCTTCTCTCTTCTATCTTGTGTCAGGAGACCCGACTGCATTCGGCAACCTGATGCCCAATGAGACGATAGTGAATGCACTGGTCGATAGTGCTAGGTCGGCAGAATGGCACGGATACCAACCCTCCACAGGTAACCGTCCACAACTCACCAATCAAACACTGTCCACCATCACAATCAACATAGTGGTATTCTGCTAGCATCGGGCGCCATTTGTATGTGTGTGTATGAGAGAGAGAGAGCTATTTCTCCTAGCAATCGGCAAAATCAGACTAGGTTGTGTGTATGTCGATAACCATTAATACCTCCATCTTCTATTCATTCTTTCATCCATTATTACTTCCATCTTCTATTCATTCTTTCATCCATTATTACTTCCATCTTCTATTCATTCTTTCATCCATTATTACTTTCATCTTCTGTTCTACCGTTCTTTCGCTGCCATTTACTTGAGTGCTTCATGGAACTGTTCTTGTATATCGGCGATACAGCTGCAGTTACTTTTTGTGTGTTGCACGCGCTAAATTTGTTGTTTTTCAGTTTTTGTTTTTGAAACTTGTTCAGTAAATGTTGTGGCAAATATTATTGACATATTAAAATACAAAATTTATATATAAAATTGGGTAATTTTGTGATTATTTGGACTGAATATTTCAATATGTTTAAAAAATGGTCGTAAGTTTGGTTTATAATGTCCGCATTGAACACGTGCATCAAACATATCATTTTTATTCTGATATATGAATTAACACTGATCACGTCGAATAAACAAGTGAACACACACATATATATATATATATATATATACACACACACACACACACACACACACACACACATAGACACATGGAGAACAGACATCAATACTAAATTTTAATTACAACTCATAATATATCACAAATCATAACTGTAATTATTTTTGACAGGGTGAAGTCAAATGAAATTGCTTTTGTTTTCCTATTTATTTTAATTCAGTGTTGCTCAGTTGATGTTGTGTTTGTCTGTTGCACGTGCAATGAGCAGGAAATGAGAGGGCCAGAGAAGCTGTGGCCAACTATGTTTCAGCTCAACATTGCAACATCACTTCCAAGGTATATTCTCCCATACACTCTCATACCTCTTGTTTCAGCTCAACAGTGCAACATCACTTCCAAGGTATATTCTCTCATACACTCTCATACCTCTTGTTTCAGCTCAACATTGCAACATCACTTCCAAGGTATATTCTCCCATACACTCTCATACCTCTTGTTTCAGCTCAACAGTGCAACATCACTTCCAAGGTATATTCTCTCATACACTCTCATACCTCTTGTTTCAGCTCAACAGTGCCACATCACTTCCAAGGTATATTCTCTCATACACTCTCATACCTCTTGTTTCAGCTCAACACTGCCACATCACTTCCAAGGTATATTCTCTCATACACTCTCATATCTCTTATTTTATACCTGTACATAATTGACATGCTGCACATATAATCATTATTATTGTTATTATTAATAAAAATTTCATTAAACAGGGTTTAAATAGGAAGACAGTGTTATGAATGTTATATATAAATTACATTTAACTGCAATCTCCATGCATCTTGATCATCAACAAATACACACAGACAGACAGACAGAGAAGAGTAATAATGTTTGAAAATAATAACAAACAAAAACACACACAGTGTGAGAGTGGAAATGAAATGAGCAGTTAATTTACGGTGATATGAATAAGTGAATTACGGTGAATAAGAACTGGTCACATAACACACACTCACACACACACAAATACACTCATACACACACTCACACACACTCACACTCACATAACACACACTCACACAGACACAAGTACACTCATACACACACTCACACACACTCACACTCACATAACACACACAAACACAGACACAAATACACTCATACACACACTCACACACACTCACACTCACATAACACACACAAACACAGACACAGACACAAACACACACATACACACACACACTCACATAAACACACATACACACAGATAAACGCACACACACACAGACACACACACACATAAACACACATACACACAGACACAGACACAAACACACACACACACACACTCACATTAACACACATACACACAGACAAACACACACACACAGACACACACACACACATAAACACACATACACACAGACAAACACACACACAGACAAACACACACAGACAAACAATGTGTGTGTTTGGTTCAATTTTTAGTGTGTGACACAGAAACACACTGATTCATTGATTCTAGACCTCCATTTAATCTAGTGTATATAATCCCAATTTTCTTCCTAATAATTATGTTATGCATTAGGTATACATACACACATATTATACAGTACATGTATGTGTGTGTGTGTGTGTGTTGTAAGGATGTGATGATATGTAGCGTGTGTGTGTGTGTGTTGTAAGGATGTGATGATATGTAGCGTGTGTGTGTGTGTGTGTGTGTGTGTGTGTGTGTGTGTGTGTTGTAAGGATGTGATGATATGTAGCGTGTGTGTGTGTGTATGTTGTAAGGATGTGATTATATGTAGCGTGTGTGTGTGTATGTGTGTGTGTGTGTGTGTGTTGTAAGGATGTGATAATATGTAGCGTGTGTGTGTGTATGTGTGTGTGTGTGTGTGTTGTAAGGATGTGATGATATGTAGCGCGTGTGTGTGTGTATGTTGTAAGGATGTGATTATATGTAGCGTGTGTGTGTGTGTGTGTGTGTGTGTGTTGTAAGGATGTGATAATATGTAGCGTGTGTGTGTGTGTGTGTGTTGTAAGGATGCGATTATATGTAGCGTGTGTGTGTGTATGTGTGTGTGTGTGTGTTGTAAGGATGTGATTATATGTAGCGTGTGTGTGTGTGTGTGTGTGTGTGTGTGTTGTAAGGATGTGATAATATGTAGCGTGTGTGTGTGTGTGTGTTGTAAGGATGTGATAATATGTAGCGTGTGTGTGTGTGTGTGTGTGTTGTAAGGATGCGATTATATGTAGCGTGTGTGTGTGTATGTGTGTGTGTGTGTGTTGTAAGGATGTGATTATATGTAGCGTGTGTGTGCGTGTGTGTGTGTTGTAAGGATGTGGTTATATGTAGCGTGTGTGTGTGTGTGTGTGTGTGTTGTAAGGATGTGATAATATGTAGCGTGTGTGTGTGTGTGTGTGTGTGTGTTCTAAGGATGTGATTATATCTAGCGGGTGTTCCATGTCGCTGGATCTGTGCATCTCTGTGCTGGCAGACCCCGGCGATAATATCCTCGTGCCGAAACCAGGATTTCCTCTTTATAGAACCCTGGCCAGTGGCATTGGAGTGGCAAGTCTCAGTTATAACCTCAAGGCAAGCTGTGCTGGCTCATCACCAAATATTTTCTACCAAAGAGCTGTTTAAACCAGTCGTTCTCAACCTGTGGGAAATTCCCCTGTCTGGTGGGTAATGGAAGAGTTGTCAAGTGGCAAGCTAAAGGTCGGTCAGAACAGGACAAACAGGATTCGTTTATTTTTGTTTCTTATGACTTCTTGACGTTTACGTTGATGTAACAACTGAATTTATTTAATTTATCAGCGCTGTGTTGTGTGGAAAATGAAGAGATGGCTCATGAAGAAGTGGGAAATCAGTGAGAAAAAAGGTTGAGAACCACTGAGCTAAATCATTATCACCCTTAATTATATTCAGTACAATAAATTTGATATTTCAAGCTTGTATATAAATAAATTTAAGTACATTTTCTTTGAAAATATTAATATCAAAGAAATTTTGCTACTAAATGTGGTCTAAAGATTAAATATGTATTGATTTAAGCAAAAAACATGAAATATGGCCGTTTTGAAGTGATCCTGAAGATCACCTAAATTTGTGATTGAGGTGTAGTGATAGTGAGTGAGTGAGGTGTAGTGATAGTGAGTAGAATTGTCCCGCTGTCTGTGTACTTGCAGCATTATGAAGACTGGCAGGTGGATCTTGATCACCTGCAATCTCTGATCAACACAAGAACTCGTGCCATTGTCGTGAATAACCCGAGTAACCCGTGTGGGGCGGTGTATTCACGACAACATCTGCTAGATATACTGCGTATCGCTGAAACACACCATCTGCCCATCATTGCCGACGAAATCTACAACAATTTCGTGAATTAGCACACTGATATATACTGACACACTGACACACTTACACATACTGACACACACTGACACATACTGACACATACTGACACACTGACACACTGATACATACTGACACATACTGACACACTGACACACACTGACACACACTGACACATACTGACACACACTGACACATACTGATACATACTGACACACACTGACACATACTGACACATACTGACACACTGACACACACTGACACATACTGACACACTGACACACTGACACACACTGACACACTGACACATACTGACACACACTGACACACTGACACACTGATGCATACTGACACACACTGACACACTGACACACTGACACACACTGACACACTGACACACTGACACACACTGACACACACTGACACACACTGACACATACTGACAGACTGACACATACTGATACATACTGACACATACTGACACACACTGACACATACTGACACACTGACAGACACTGACACACACTGACACACACTGACACATACTGACACATACTGACACATACTGACACACTGACACACTGACACATACTGACAGACTGACACATACTGATACATACTGACACATACTGACACACACTGACACATACTGACACACTGACAGACACTGACACACACTGACACATACTGACACATACTGACACACTGACACACTGACACATACTGACACACTGACACATACTGACACACACTGACACATACTGACACACACTGACACATACTGATACATACTGACACATACTGACACACACTGACACACACTGACACATACTGACACACTGACACACACTGACACATACTGACACACACCGACACACTGACACACTGATACATACTGACACACACTGACACACTGACACATACTGACACACACTGACACATACTGATACATACTGACACATACTGACACACACTGACACACACTGACACATACTGACACACTGACACACTGACACACACTGACACATACTGACACATACTGACACACTGACACACACTGACACATACTGACACATACTGACACACACTGACACACTGACACACTGATGCATACTGACACACACTGACACACTGACACACTGACACACACTGACACACACTGACACACTGACACACTGACACACACTGACACACACTGACACACACTGACACATACTGACAGACTGACACATACTGATACATACTGACACATACTGACACACACTGACACATACTGACACACTGACAGACACTGACACACACTGACACACACTGACACATACTGACACATACTGACACATACTGACACATACTGACACACTGACACATACTGACACACACTGACACATACTGACACACACTGACACATACTGATACATACTGACACATACTGACACACACTGACACACACTGACACATACTGACACACTGACACACACTGACACATACTGACACACACCGACACACTGACACACTGATACATACTGACACACACTGACACACTGACACATACTGACACACACTGACACACTGACACACTGATGCATACTGACACACACTGACACACTGACACACACTGACACACACTGACACACACTGACACACTGACACACTGACACACACTGACACATACTGACAGACTGACACATACTGATACATACTGACACATACTGACACATACTGACACACACTGACACATACTGACACACTGACAGACACTGACACACACTGACACACACTGACACATACTGACACATACTGACACATACTGACATACACTGACACACTGACACACTGACACACACTGACACACTGACACGCTGACACACACTGACACACACTGACACATACTGACACATACTGACACACACTGACACATACTGACACATACTGACACACACTGACACACACTGACACATACTGACACACTGACACATACTGATACATACTGACACATACTGACACATACTGACACATACTGACACACACTGACACATACTGACACACTGACAGACACTGACACACACTGACACATATTACATTACATTAAGATATTTATATAGCGCCCTACACCTAGAGGGTCTCTAAGGCGCTGCACACACACACACACACACACACACACACACACACACACACACACACACACACACACACACACACACACACACATACACACAGACAGAAAGAAAACAGTGGGAAAAAAAAAACACACAACAATACACAGACAGGACATAGAATGGGACAACAAACATACACAAGAACAGGAAGCACATACGCGCGCACAAAGAGAAAAAAAAAGAGAGAGGGGGACAAGGACACTCACACACACGCACATAAACAATAGATAAGTACATAAACGCACAAAATAAACAATACATTCACGTTTACAGATAGCATATTAAAACTACACAGCAGATAACACATTTAGACAACACATCAGTCATACAAGGACATAAGCTCAGATTGACAACACACAAAACAATAGACACATTAATGCAAGCAAAACTGAACGCAACACACACACAGACAGAAAGGGACACACAAACACAGATAGCGGAACTCACAGAACAATACACAGACAGAACATACAATGGGAAGACATACATAAAAAAGATAGAGAGACACATAGATGCACACACAAACAATTTATATTAGACCTAGTAGACAAGAAGAGGAAACTATCAGACCTTGTAATCACTACTAATATACGTATTATTATTAAGACAGTAAAAAGACTTACTTAGGAAAAAATTTTTTGTGTGTTTTTTGAAAAGAGAAAGAGATTTGATTGAGCGTATTGAGGGAGATAGCCTATTGTAGATGCGAGGTCCTAAGATAGAGAAACAGCGATTGTAGTGAGAATGCCTAGAAGGAAAGGGAGGTTCAACTAGTAGAAAATGATCCTTAGAAGACCTAAGAGAAAGAGATGAGGTTTTATAAGACAGAAGGTCAAACAGATACGTAGGCTTACGAAGATGAAGAGTTGAATGAATAATTAAACAAATACGATACTCAATAAAAGCCTTGATTGGAAGTAACTTGAGTTTGTGTAGAGAAGAAGAAACATGAGAACCCGAAGGAAGATAAAATATCATACGACAAGCTTTATTAATAATAGATTGAAGTTTCCTAAGCTGGCGGTGGTTGAGTGATAGTAGAAGAGAACAGCAATACTGAACTTTGCTAAAGATGAATGAGTTAGCTAATTGGAAAGCAGCAGAAATAGTTATATATCTACATACTGACACACACTGACACATACTGATACATACTGACACATACTGACACACACTGACACATACTGATACATACTGACACATACTGACACACACTGACACATACTGACACACTGACAGACACTGACGCACACTGACACACACTTACACATACTGACACACTCTGACACATACTGACACATACTGACACACACTGACACATACTGACACATACTGACACACACTGACACACACTGATACACTGACACATACTGACACATACTGACACACTGATACATACTGACACATACTGACACATACTGACACATACTGACACACACTGACACACTGACACACTGACACATATTGACACACATTAACACACTGACACATACTGACACACACTGACACATACTGACACACACTGGAACACTGATACACACTGACACACACTGACACATACTGACACACTGACACATACTGACACACTGACACATACTGACACATATTGACACACTGACACACACTGACACACACTGACACACTGATACATACTGACACACTGATACACACTGACACACTGATACACACTGACACACACTGACGCACACACTGACACACTGACACACTGACACACTGACACACACTGACACACACTGACACACACTGACACACACTGACGCACACACTGACACACTGACACACACTGACACACACTGATACACTGACATACTGACACACTGATACACACTGACACATACTGACACACTGATACACTGACACACTGATACACTGATACACATTGATACACTGATACATACTGACACACTGACACACTGATACACACTGACACACACTAACACACTGACACACTGATACACACTGGCACACTGATACACTGATACATACTGACACACACTGACACACTGACACACTGACACACACTGACACACACTGACACACACTGACACACACTGACACATACTGACACATACTGACACACTGATACATACTGACACACTGACACACTGATACATACTGACACATACTGACACACTGATACACTGACACACACTGACACACACTGACACACACTGACACATACTGACACATACTGACACATACTGACACACTGATACACTGACACACACTGACACACACTGATACAGATTCAGCGGTGATATCGGACAGAAGAGGAAATGACCTTGAATTAACGAGTAAAAGAGACGAATGAGGAATAAGAAAGAATAGAGATAGAAGAAGAGAAGTACAGCGTGTCATGCAGATTATTGGCTGCTTGCAACAGCTGCACTGATATTGTGCAACTTTCAACTTGCAACTTGTGATGTGTAGCGTGTAATGTAATGACAGATGTTGTCAACTGGCGTATTACCAGTACATGAATACAGCTCGAACATTAGTCGTCACTTCTTTTCTTCCTTTGTTTTCTTTCTTCCATTCTACTGCGTGCAACTATGTGACAACACCCTTCTGTACACACACACACACACACACACACACACACACACACACACACACACACACACACAGACAGACATACAAAACAGCAGTAACCAATGTACCGAGTGATGCATTCCAACGTTTTCCATTAATATTCGTATTTGAAGTGCAATCACCGTGGTTGTCTGTCAAGCTGCATGATAAAATGCTGGTGTTGAGTAATATTGAACCCATTCTCTCCTAGCGCTAGCACATAACTAAATGCATCTTATCAGTGATAAACTACGTGTTGTAACTCGTTCAAAATCGTTCTGTACGTGCGTGCAAGGGTGTATTGTTGACTGCTACCAAAAATAACACACTAATATTGTCAAATATAGTTTTAATGGAGCCTGATATAACTAGTGTATAAGTATGTTATCACGTTTTTAAAACATGCTCATTTTCGGAGGGAATGAGTACAGTTCTGATAATAACAACAAGGTAATTTCTGCTCAAACAGGATATATTTCACTGCACTCTGCTTGATTACAGGTGTTCGAGGGCCACCAGTTTCACTACATGGGTTCACTGGGTTCTCACGTGCCCGTGTTATCCTGCGGAGGCCTCACTAAAAGGTGACCTGCCGATATTCACTCGATGATAACAATTTTGTGATAAATTGTGCACGAGCACTATGTTGCGAGGCTCCTTCACTGTTATTTATTATTCGTGTTTATTCACTATGTCTGTCACTTTGATGGAGGTATAGCTGGAGATGTTTGCACGTGCGATTTCTTGCAGGTTTTTGGTGCCTGGCTGGAGGCTGGGATGGATCACAATTCATGACAAAAACAACGTGCTACGCAAGGTCGAACACTTCCAATATTACACTCTCACACACACACACACACACACACTGACAATATTACACTCATACACACAACCATCGGCGTAGATTTGTGTCGAGGCGCGGGGGGATGACAGCCATCATGCATTAGTGTTCAAAGTTGACTCAGTTGTTCAATTGTGTGGTACCCTCAATTATTTTCAGCCTATTTAATTACAACACACATACCCCAATGAAAATTGTATTGCGTAATATAATTCTTCACATTTATATAATTTCTTGCATTTTTGGCCTATTGTCATTTGCCTTCTATGCTAATTTTGATGATAATATACCCAGTGAACTGAACTCAGCAGAATTTCCGGAGGGTATAATTGCATATTCATACCCCCAGCCAATTTGTCGGGGGTATATATACCCCCCATACCCCCCAGGACTTACGCCCATGCACACAACCAATATTGCACTCATAAACAGACACACACACACAATTACAAGCACACAGAATGGATGAATTGCGAGTTGTCAGTCGCGCTGAATTGACTTCAATGCACATGTAATTGCAGACGAGTGGGCCCGACCAGGAGCAGCATGTAGAAGCTCATGATGAGCTTGTCAGCGTTCATGATGAGCTTGTCAGCGCTCATGATTAGTTTGTATACAGTCTGTATGACGTGTGTTTGACAACGTGTTTGCTGGAAGTGCCAGCGCAGCGGTATATCGTGCTTAGTCTAGTGTGGCACTTCTGGTCGCTTGAAACATTTTCACGTCAGCTTTCCGACAATTAGCTTTTTTCATAGTGTTCGTCATTGGTCTTCGCTTTTTTGCTATTCGGCGAAACCAGGTGAATATGATAGTAATGGGACATTTTCTTTTGTAAATATACAGTGATAGTATAGATCGTTAAGCTTGGAGTGCTCCAAAAGTGACTAGTAATAAATCACTGAGTTGGTAAATAATTCGAGACTATGAAGATATTGTGCGGATGAAGGAACAGTCCAGGTTTTCGTTTTATTTCAGGTTCGTCAAGGTTTGCCCGCTCTGTGTCAGAGAATTATGGGAGCTAACAGTGTGGTGCAGGGTGCACTCAGTGATATTCTCGCGCTGACAGAGTGCACCTTCTTCCAGCACACCATTCGTCACATCCAGGTGCTGTACGATGCTCACACACACACACACAATTAGTCTCACAATCCAGCGCGAAAAACGTGCACAATTTCGTCATGATGGAATAATAGCCATCGGAGACACAGGTATTTTGTCCTGGCTTGATTGCGTGATTGCGTGATTGCGATATTGTACATATATACACCGGTGTTTCTCAACGTGGGCCATATGACCCCCCAGGGGGACCATTTGGGGGTTCTTTTGGGGGTTATAGGACTGAATTTAAAAAGTGGGGGACCACCATGTTTCCTCACTATCCACGAAAGATATTTGACAATTCATGGGCATATGGGGCCACAAGGATTTCTAGGGAGCCAAAGACTGTTTTTGGGGGACACAAGAACTCGCATTGTGTTGAAGGGTTCATGACAAGAAATAGGCTGAGAAACACTGATATACACATATTAAACATACACAATGAATCCACCAAATAGCGGACCTCCAAATAGCGGAAAACTTCCTTGTTACCGATCAAAAGCCTATCAAATACATGAATAATAGCGGAATTTAAACCTCCAAACGGAGGAGCACTCTGCGTGAAGATGAAGTCTGCGTGAATTTCGAGAATTGTGCGCTCAAGTTGTGTGTTTCTATGGCTTCAAGTTTATTGCACAATTTCCAATTTATTTTCGAGCATACTATATTGCTTTGCGTTCTGTGAACTAACTCTCTATCACATTACAATTGAACAAGCAATTTGAAATTGGATTGGAAATTGATTTTACTGAAAACCATTGCTTTCTACGTATGTTTACGCAATTAATTCATGAGCGAGGTATTTGCACTAAGTTGTAGCTGTTGTTTGAACTATTTCAAAATAGACAGTGGGTTAATAGCTGAGTTTGTCACGTGTGTATAACACTAATTACTTAATATAAATACCTTTTCCTGCTAGATTTTGCAGGTTTTTCCAAATAAGCGGTTGTGTTGAATTTCAGGAGAATGCTGAGGTTGCGTTCACAGCTTTGTCACGTGTGCGAGGACTCAATCCTGTGCGACCTCAAGGAGCCATGTACATGATGGTAACTTTCTGTGATTTTCCAGACAAACAACTTTGTAAACACGCACGAACAACATTGATAATTATAATGTCGTATTCTCTATGAAAATAGTCACAATTAGATATTTATATAAAATAGTTCTTGAGAAATGTGTTAGCAAGCATAGAAACAGATAAAATTGTTGACAAATATATGAGAAAGAGGCAGAGACATGAGAAATATCAACAGAACAATACAGAAACTTGGATAGATGAGAAATCTCGGCTCTAATCAGATTCGCATCCAGTGACTGCTACATCTTATCTAAAATTAAATATTTTACTACATGAATATTTTGATTTTTCATTGAAATACTCACCCAATGCTATTATATTTTATTTCGGTGTTTCAATAATGCAATTGCATTAATAAATTGTGATGAAGAATTGGTGAAATTTTAATCATTTGATAAAGTTGATTTTGTAAAAGTTAGAAGTTTGGTGGATGATTTTTCAGGTTGGCATTCAGATGGAGAAATTTGCCTGTTTCAAGGACGATACTAACTTGATTGAGGCTCTTGTGCGCGAGCAGTCTGTGTTCCCCCTGCCTGGCCAGGTACATCACAAGACAGCACATCAAATACACTCTTGTCAAGCCACCAAGACGTACTCAATGCAACTAAATCACGCGCACATCAAAGTTCCCTAATTAATTTCACTCAGCAAAAATTGGATTAGATCTCGTGTTTGTTCTCACAAAGATACTCTCTCCAATGCCTAACTAACTCAAGATTATAATGACATGCAAACTTCAACGGTTAGGGATGTATTAAAATAGTGTATATAAGTGCATGAGTGGGTGGATACAGGCAGAAATACATGTAGCAACGTATTAACTATGTACTTGTACATTACTACTAGGCGATATCCGGATAATTACGCAGGAACTCAGGTATTTGTGTATATATGCTCGTATTCTGCTTTGTACGAGGTGTAATTTGTGTTAAGTTAAAACTTTGTTGTATTAATTGTTAATTTGTGTATATTTTGATCGTCGATACTGGCTCATTTTATCGTGCTGACTTGAGATAGCGTTTTATTCACTGTTTGATGATAAACTTTCAACTATATCAAGTTAATGCAGACAGCGGGAAATAATTCTTGAATATGAGTTAAACAGAAGAGCTAGCACTTTTAACACCAGGTAATTTATTATGACTAGCGGCCTTGTGGGCATCAACACACCGCATTAGTCAAGCGGTACCATTTTGGTGTCATCGAAACAGATCCTCACAGCTGAATATCAAGCTGTTTGACTCCAATTTTCAGCTAAACCTCTGCCTGAAACCAAACATATCAATAAGACGGATAAAAGCACTGAATCAGAATCATATTTAATTTGCAATTAGCTTGAATCCTATGACACGCATTTCTATTAATGTCAATTAATGTCAATTCTATTAATGTCAATTAATGTCAATTAATGTTCTATGTCAATAAGGCATGCACACACACACGCACACAAACAGGTGGGTGAACATTAGTAATGGAAGCAGAAATTGCTTACTGCTTTCTGAGTGCCGGTTTTTGTAGTGGCTTCGTATTTTCTATCAAATTTTTCACGTTCAATTATTCACGTGATCAATTGAATTATTTCGTTTATTATCGGAATATTATTGTAACTATTATATATATTAATTTTTTACTTTTTGTTGGTTTTATTTTGGGTTTATGACGAGTGTTTACTGCTTCCATCAGGAAGTTTAGATTTTTTATGTAAATATGTTTGTTTGTTATGTATTTCGTCAGTAGGCCTAATATATCTGCTATAGTATTACTTGTCTGTGTTGGTAACTTTTTTCTCATGTTTTAGTGTTTTTATTGTAAATATATTGTTTATTTTGTAATTTGTAATTTAATTCAAGTGTTTTGATGCCGGATGTAAATACATTATCGCTGATTGGCTTACGCTTCGAGCAGAAATCCTGCTATATGTGACATTGTAGACATTTATCATTTGTTCTCTGTTGGTCCCCAGGTACTGACTGTCTCATGTCACGTGCTTGATGTACTTACATTGATTAATCCCTAGATATATTCAGCTAATATGTCCAGATATCTCGCGCGCAAATCTCGTAAACCACAGTGTGTTCATGTGTGTTCATTGTTAGTGTCGCATTATTTTCTGGTACAGTGTTGTACTGATAGCTACTGGAATATCACAAATGTTGTAGCATTCAATCTTGCTATCTGTGTGTGTGTGTGTGTGTGTGTGTGTGTGTGTGTGTGTGTGTGTGTGTGTGTGTGTGTGTGTGTGTGTGTGTGTGTGTGTGTGTTTTCAGTGTTTTGATTGTCCGAATTTTGTGCGCATTGTTCTCACCCTGCCTGTTGAGCAGATGAAAATCGCGTGCGATCGCCTAGCCTGCTTTTTCAACCAGCATTTCAGTGATATATAACACACATAGTGCTGTTTTAACACACAGGAAACTTGCAACGGCGCTCTCCTGAGAGGAGTGTATTGACAGGGACCTTGTTATGACATGAGTCTTCTAACAGAACCTTCCTGATTGTCAATTTAAATGAGACGGCGGTGCACTGATGTGATGTGCACGTGAATATTCGTGTGCATATATTGCGCAATATAATTGAGTTCAGTTTTCACCTTGACATATGTTATTTTGTACAATACATTGAATACGTGAAAAAATTGCACAATAATTGCGTGGACTATTCTACACTTGAAATAATAAACATATCTCATATCAGCAATTAATAAACGATGTAATGATACATCCACACACAAATACCCATAATAATAGTATTAATAATATGTGTAGTAAGTCAATATTAATAAAATATTTTTATTTGAAAACGTAAAATTCACTGGAGTTTCTTATTTTCTCATCATGGAAGGTCCGTGGGACTGATTGTAATAATTGTAAAGCGGCGGGCCCGATGTTAAGCCTTCAAGAGCCCGATGGGACTCGCGGCCTCCAGACTGTCAGTCCCCAGGTTTGTAATAAATGTGTTGAGCCCATGTGCGTGTGCCGGTACGTGAGAGTGCGTGGAGATTGAAGTCACGTGTTCGTCGGTTTTCTCTGGTATAAAAACACCATGTAGCCGCATATTGCCTGCATTCTGTTAGGCTTTCTTCATCCGAGTACACGTGGCAAGCTGTCACTGTGAGTTCGCTATTTGCATAATTTTTCACACAACTCATTTCTACATACTCATTGTCATCATACACACACACACACACACAGACACTCGTTTTTCATTTATTTTCGTTGGGAAGCACGAAATTGTGATTATTTTAAGCTATTTTATTGTAAAATTGAACCAAATATTGTTACGCGTGTTGATTGTGGTGTTTTGTTCAAGCTTTCCGTCCATGTTATAACTGTTTAGTTCAATATCTCAATGGTGCACTATTTTCTATATTAAAATATACACAAAATTAACAAAATCATTTTTAGCAGCTCGGTGATTTATGATTGCTCGGTGATTTTGAATATTATATTTCACACAAAACCGTATTTGAGCCAAAAAGCTATGTGAAACTAAATTATGTATTAAGAATTGAACATTTTTTCTGCTTAAAGTTTAAAGTATAATTGCAATTCGAAATCATCTGTAAAATTTGTATTATTATTATTATTTATATTGAAGTTATTATTGTTATTAAATGAACTATTTTTCTGTGCAACATTGCTTCGATATTACATCCGTATCTTTTTCATGTGTGCTGTCTCATATTATATAACTTATAATTTAACTTATCAGCGAACTTATAATATAAAATATTAAATTGTTGTTACAAGTTGTTAATATTATATCAATTACAGTTGTCGTGTGTATTATGTATGCTTGATTGTCGCTTGCGCAGTCGCTAAAAGTAGATCATCGAGTCAAATAGCGAACACGAAAGTTTTTGAAGTAAATTTAACTGTATATTGTATTTCACTGTATTGATAAATTGTATATTGCTTTTATGTCATGTACACACACACACACACATACACACGCACACACACACACATACACACGCACATACACATACACACACACATACATACACACACACACACGCACACACGATATAATGACATGATTACAGGCTTGTGCAATTGCAACTTGCATTTATTGCAGAGCATGCACATGTTGCGGTGCACGAGCACACGCTCGGCGTTAATAAGTGTAGTACTGGTGTTGTTGAGCACGAGCGAGTCTGGCTCACCAAGTGACTCACACAGCAAGCAGCAGAATATCTGGACGAGCGGAATGTCGTCTCTTTTCTCCAACCAACTCGACCTGACTACTGCCCATCACTTTGCTACCAAACAACCGGACACATTGACAAATAAATCCCTCCACAATCCTCCAACTCCATCATCATCATCATCAGCTCCTCCTCCATCATCAGCTCCTCCTCCTTCATCATCACCATCTCCTCCACCTCCTCAGCGCAGGAACCAACTTCTTGCCAGTGTTGAGATCGCAGTGTTGTCGGTGATCTTGGTCGTGTCGTTCTTCAGCAACTTGATCATGGTGGTGGCGGTGCTGCGTGCGCGCAGGACGACTCGTCTGCTTCGTATTCACTATCTTCTGCTGCAACTGTGTCTGTCTGACTTGATGGTGTCCGTGTTCAACGTGCTGCCGCAGCTCGCCTGGGATGTCACTCATCGTTTCATCGGTCCTGACCTTCTGTGTCGTGCCGTCAAGTTCATGCAAATGTTGCCCCTCTACCAGTCGACGCTCGTGCTGGTCGTGATGACCGTAGACCGCGTGCACATGGTCACAGGACCCTCGTTCCTGCATGATAACTCGCTGAGCAGTACTCGCACCATGATATCACGAGCCTGGCTCATCAGCGCTCTCCTGGCTTCTCCTCAAGTCGTCATTTTCTCAATCAAGGTCTCTCCGTGTTCCGTTGGAAAAATGCAAACAAATATTGGAATGTTGACTCGCGCATTGAGGTATGTGTGTATGTGTGTATGTGTGTATGTGTGTGTGTATGTGTGTGTGTGTTTATTGTTGCGCAGAACGTGACGAGTGAAGAAACTGATTGCTGGGCCGAATTTTCGCCTGAGTGGACCCAGAAACTATATATCACATGGTTTGTGTTCATTGTTTTAATTATGCCGCTGACGGTGATGTGTGTGTGCTACACACTGATATTGGTCAGTATCAGACGGTTTTCCAGAGAGATCGAGCAGCGTGTTGGTGAGTCAGGTGTGTCAGGTGTGTCAGGGGAACAAAGTGCCAGCCAATATGCTGCTAGGACGGAGGTCGTGTCATCGGTACATCTCGTGCAAGCTCCCTGTCTTTCTAGCAGTCAACAGGAACCCTGCCATCGCGTGATCAGTGCTGCTAAACTTCACTCTCTGCGTCTCTCCTTCACCGTAGTCCTGTGCTATATTGTCTGCTGGTCCCCGTTCTGCTTCAGTCAGCTGTACGTCACGTTCTCGACGTCTCCACATGGCGAGTCACAAGTCACATCTACCCTTTTCTACTGGTTCTTTGTCTGCCGTCATTTATTATTCTCTATTCTTATTGAATCTAACTCTAGCTGCATACCAGATTTATATGACTCATAACAATGTGCAATACGGTAAAATGATATGAATACACACACACACACAAAAGTGTACGCAAATATACATTTGTACATTCATACCAACATTCAACCACACACACACACTCTCTCACACCAGGTATATATTGGTACAAACATAAGCACGTTTATATTTCCAACAATATTAGTGATATTACGGGCTTGTTCATATAAATACTTCTGACACACACGCTTATACAGATATCACTGCTTGTATATTGGCTCATGTTATTGAGGTGTAGTTGGTGTTTTATGAGCTGCCCAGGAATATTGCTCGTGACAATACATTGACAATACTCATAATATCGCGCACACCATGATGAAAAGCAATCATTTATTGTTTGTGCTGGTTCCATGGATACAGCTGGGATATTGCGTTTATGTGTGTGTGTGTGTGTGTGTGTGTGTGTGTGTGTGTGTGTGTGCGTGTGTGTGTGTGAGCAGAAAATTTCCCGCACGTGTTCGTCATATTCCTACTGCTAGCCAACCTGAACTCTTGCGCAAACCCGTGGATTTATTTCTGCTTCAGTAGTGGCGTTCGAGCTCATCTCAAGGTCATTCACTTTTCATTCACTGCTGAATATTTCCGTGAAATTCGCTAACACGTGCCAATTATCGGCACCTACTGCCAGTTTGTGAAATTAGAATGTGTGTGATTTTATCTTATCCTATTATTAGTATTTATTACAGGCAAATCCACAGTAGCATGGGGGAAGAGTGCAAGTGTACTATTACCACCCTGCGGTGACCCCATGTGTACTGGAAGCGCTCAAAAGATATAGGCAGTTTTGTGAGGAAGATGACAGCTAATGAACCTAGGCACAAAAATAAAAAATAAAAATTAAAACAACAAATGAAAGTGCATATATACACAAACGTGTACAAAATTGATCAAATATTAGTGCAATATGAGAATTAATGCATATTAATGAGTTAAATAATAGAATAAATATATGAGAGGAGGAAAAAGCGATTATAATGTAATATTATCACCATTTATACTGTCATGATATTTATCAATTACTTCATCCAGTGCTGGATGACAAAATGAACTTGCAATGTTGCAATTTTGAGTTGCAGGCCATGATGGATTGCTCTCTTGTGATGAAATCATTGCGTGAGGCGGTGGTGTTGTTCCTGTTGACTCCTGATGACTCAGACACATCGGACTACTTCTTTCCGCCGGCTGGCACAGCTCTGATGCCGCTAAGAACCATGAACCATCGCGTCTCCCACAATCATCACACCAACACACACCAGCACCCATAACAACAATATTATTAATAATAATAATAACATCTGGCGTCTGCGCTTTTTGACGCTCATATGATGCTCATTGTGCTTACTTAAATCAACTATTAATAATGTTTGTTGATATTGATTGTATTTATTTATTATATGAATGGATTGGACGGTATTATTGTTTAAATATATGAGCCGGATGTAAATAGGGAGAGCGTGGACGATATATGAATTACTTGATTGTATCGTTTGAACTATGAACAACACCCTGAAAATGTAATAAGACGAAATGGAATCATAATTTCTGGCAACCACCCAGACATTATAAACTACAATGCAAAGCAACAGTCAATCTGCAACAAAGATGACCAAACCCGGCAGGAGCAGAATTTCATTGGGCTAATTCTATAATCCAACAGCCCCTGTCCACCCAGCAGTAAATGATGGTACCAGATATCAGTCATGTGTTGTGTCATGCATTCTGGAGAGGTGGTCCTCCTGATCACGGCTCGGATACAGGCCTGCATGGCAAGTAGCAGGTGTTCTAACTCCTCCATCGTCATCAGCAAGTCCACTCTGCGGTACTCTCGGTGGTACTGCACTTGAACATTATTGCCTACAATGTCCGGCCCTCGAAGGCTGCCGTCAGGTCCACATGTAACTGTGATTGATGTCTGTCGCCACCTTCTCGCACGAGAAAACTTGGAAATGCTTCTGTACCGTTTTCCTCATTTTGGAGAATGTTAACATGTATTCTGCTCGCTTACTGTTAACAATCTTGCTTCTGATATGTTAACTGTTAACTGAATTGTTATGTTAACTGTTACTTTAACTGTGCTGTATGTCGTTCTGTTAACTGAGTGCGTTCCCGTCTACACACATGAGTTTATTAGAAGCGCATATGTACATGTGTGTATGTATTTATGAGTGTATGTGTGTGTGTATGTATTTATGTGTGTGTATGTAATTGTGTGTGTGTGTTTGTACGTAATTGTCGCATACGGGTGCATATGCGTGTATGATGGTGTAATATATTATGTCCATGTCATACACTGACACACACATACACTGACACATACATACACATACACACACTGACACATACATACACTGACATACACACACATACGTACACTGACACACAGAGGTCATTTGAACAAGCGGTTGCTTGAGCAGTGTTACATGCTGTGGTGTGAGGAATATGTGTAGTTGCGGTGATGTTTGAGTTTGTCTAGCTCAATGGTTCTTAACCTGTGTGTGTGGGGAATTTCCCTGTCTGGTGGGGAATGGGAGAGTTACCAAGTGGGAAGCTAAAGGTCGGACAGAACAGGACAACTATGTGTGTGTTTTTATCAATTCAAATTCGTTTATTTTTGTTCCTAATGACCTCTTGACATTTACTTTGATGTAACAACTGAATTTGTTGAATTTATCAGCGCTGTGTTGTGTGGAATAATGAAGATGAGATGACTCATTAAGAAGTGGGGAATCAGTGAGAAAAAAGGTTACAGAGAACCACTGATATAGAATATGAGATTATATTGTTAAATGTCGTATCATTATCAAACCGCCGAGTATACATCTGGTCATCGTTGAATTGATCGACCAAGATTACTGACACAAAATGACATGATTCGTGAAAGAATCTGCCAACTTTCCAGGTAAGATCGCTTCCTCCTCCCTTCTTATTCCCTATTTTCTCAATTAATTATTTTTCTTCAAATTCTAACATTGGACTCACATCCCCGCAGTAAATATATATAGCTATTCACCTTGTTGTTAATATAATATCTTATTACTCAATCATGATATAAACATACGCCACGGTCGCAAATTTTAAAAATTCGCAAATTTTTAATGTTTTTATTATTATCATTGCTATTCACAATATTAGTAATATGAATTACATGCAACTGCAATCTCCATGCATCTTGATCATCAACAAATACACACACACAGACAGACAGAGAAGAGTAATAATATTAGAAAATAAGTGGAGGTATGCTTTTATATAGGATTAAGTGGTTATAAGATTGTGTGTGTGTATGCCAGTTTGTGTATGTATGACAGTGTCTGTGTCAGTGTGTGTATGTATGACAGTGTCTGTGTCAGTGTGTGTGTGTGTGTGTGTGTGTGTGTGTGTGTGTGTGTGTGTGCGTGTGTGTGTGTGCGCTTGTGTGGGTGTGTGTATGTGTGTGTATGTTAATTGTGGTTAATTCAGCGGGATGAAGCAAAGTGTATGTGAGCCTTGTTTACTTTGCTACAACGGGAATATTGCAGCGTTACAAGCAGGAGAATGTGTGTGTATTGCTACTGGCTCGTATATTCAGTGTTATCTGTATTTACACAGCTATTATAGATTCTACGACACAGTTAACCGTTATCTCAGTGAGGATTTAATGTGTGACAATAAAGCACACACAATTGGTGTTAAAATTATTTTTAGCGTGAGAGTTAAAATAGAGTTTTTATAACAAATTACAAATTAATGAACATAGGTAATAAATGACGTATATGTTCAATAATTTGTGAAATATAAATATGCGTTTGTTGCGATCACAAATAAACACCCACTAACGTACAAGTCTTGTGTACAACATCATCAATTTTAACAGGTATTAGAAAGCTAAAATGTAATATTTATATCTTTCCGCTTAATATACTAAATTTAACAAAATATTGTGTAGTGAATAAATGCAAGAAAATGTATCATTATGAACTACAATATATTACTAATTTTCCACGATTTAAATCAGTATTTGATTATCAATTACTGTTTCCATCATTCTATCAAATTGTTATTTTTATATTTTTTTACAATCCTTCATGTATTCATGTATTGGGCTCCAACATTTACAAGACGACATCAATTGGAAAACATAAGCCGCAGTGGCTTGTTTGCTTGCCATTTAAACAAACAATACATTATGTACATAACAAATAGTTCAACACTACAAGTAATGTATAAAATACCAATTTAAACACAAAAATTATATAGTCAAAGATAAAACGAAAAAGTACTGAACATATATACACACAATTAAATAACAAGTGAAATTCACATAAAAACACGGAAAAAAAGCTAAAATATAGCTATTTCGCAAGTAATATTTGATATATAGTAAAATCAAGTTATTAGCACGATCAGGCGAAATACACGGTTACATTAACACACTTGTCAAATATTAAACAATATTTCAATAACTGCGTGTTGTCATGGCAACTGCTACACGGATGACGTCATACATATTGATCGTCTGTGCGCGCGCAATTTGTTCAGCAGCGAACTCAGCTGATTTGCACGATTCATCTGTGTGTGTGTGTGTGAGTTCTGTATGGAACCATCGAAACTCATTTCAGTGGGTAAGAAATTTGTATCATGTTTTAAGCATGCGATGGCAAGTTTTTATAAAGCTGCCATTTCAGTAGTGCAGGCTGATTTTCGTTGACTAGATCAGTGGTTCTTAACCTGTGGGGAATATCCCACTAGTGGAGAAGGGAAGAGTTGCCAAGTGGGAAGCTAAAGGTCGGACAGAACAGGATAAATGTTTTTATCAATTCAAATTCGTTTATTTTTGTTTATAATGACCTCTAATGACATTTACTTTGATGTAACAATTGAATTTATTGAATTTATCAGCGCTGTTGTGTGGAAAATGAAGAGATGGCTCATTAAGTAATTATAGGCATTAATGGGTTAAGAAGTGGGGAATCAGTGAGAAAAAGGGTTGAAAACCACTTGGCAAGACGATATTTATAGAAGTTTATTCGAAATTGTTGGGTTAAAAATAGATTTTGCTAAGAAACAGACTGTTTTCAGAAGACGTTTGGATTTGATCCGTGTTGGAACATGGTCTTCAAGATGAAGGAGTACATTTTGAGGAAAATCGCTGTGCTGAAGCCGTGGAAGTCGAGCAGGGCAGACAGGAATGCAAACACCAACAATATTGCAACACAGCAAGCAGAAAATGATGCACGGGAACACAAGGCCACACCTGGTGAGACTCGCGTGTCACTCGAGGTCAACGCATCCACACCTGCCATCGTCTCAAACAACAACAACTGCCAGCGTCAACTGAGAAGACCCACAGCAGCGAGGCGGATCAAGCCGGTCGACCAAGCAGGACAGGGCTCGAGGAGGGGCCCGCTGACATCACGTGCAAACAGTAGTCGCATGCAGGCAGTGCGGTCTCGTCGTCTGATGAAGGAGTTCCGGGACATCTCGCGAGCAACCCGCACCAACCATCACGCGCCATTTCACGTGGAACTGGTCAACGATTGTTTGAGTGAATGGAACGTTTATTTGCGTAAAATAGACAGCAGCAGTGAGCTGTTTGAGGACATGAAGCAGCTGGATGTGGCTCATATTCAACTGAGTCTCTCGTTCCCCGACAATTTTCCTTTCTCTCCACCGTTCATGAGAGTCGTTTCACCGTGTATTGAGCGAGGCTTTGTCATGGAAGGAGGGGCAATATGCATGGAACTGCTCACCCAGAAAGGCTGGGCGAGTGCCTACACTGTCGAGGCCATTGTCACTCAGTTTGCTGCCAGCGTAGTGAAGGGACAGGTGAGTTACTTTTTCAGAGGTCTGAATCCCCAAAATGTTTCCATCAACTCCTCATAACCAAAAGGTTCACTAACAGACGTTGCATAATGATCTCGTACATGACTGATCGCCCTCAAGATGAACCCATATACGCCGCTCGTTGTGAAAACGCAACACAAGATAGATCTTACATATTATAGCATGTAGCGAATTATATCACGCTGTCACTGAAACCATTTCACTGTCATTAGTTTGCAAGACTTGTACAGAGGAGGACGTGTATTAGTTGCTGTCTTATTGATTATATAACAAGTGTAATACGATGTTAAATTTGGGCAAAAACCCAAAATTTCCGTGTACGATTGGCGTAAATGGGTTAATTCAACCCTTCTCAAAATTGCATTCTGGATTCGCCTCTGGTCATTTCGTTGCATTGTAGTGTTAATTTATGCTCAAATCTTAGTATATTAGATTGAATATTAGTTGGTTTTATTATCTATGCAAAATTGGTTTTATTGGCTAAAAAAATTATATCTCACACCCTGAAATTAGTCCATATTTTGGGTTTTCGGTTTCTTTGTTAATCAACGTTTTTTGGAAAAAAAAATCAGCATTGAAATCATGAACAATATTATTTGGCGTCATAATATTGTTTTATTTCAACTGATAATTACAACACAATTCAAGACACTCCCTGAAAACAGATTGTTAGACATTTCAGCAAGGAAATAGCTGTCAATCAAAATGTCTGATAATCTGAAACAGGAAATTATTCTTGCTCAAATCACTGAGGATTCCACGAGATTCCTGATTGCACCACGAGCCTAATATCACATGCACCTCTAGATATGCTGCAGACATTTCCTCAATAGAATATTTAATACGTGGTATGCGAATTTATGGAATGAAACATTTTTAATGTTCAGTGTAAATACACGTGACTTTCTGCTGACAGGGCCGAATTGATCAGAACAGCAGGAAATTGAAGCCATTCAGCAGGAGACTGGCAGAAAGCTCATTTCGTGGAATTATCAGAACTCATGAGAAATACGGATGGGTCACTCCTCCGCTTTCTGACGGATAAACTCTTGAGTCTTGAATGCGCTCAATAAGTTGAAATGAAGTGAAACTGAGTCGATTCTCACTTTTCTTCCACTGTGGATATCTGCGAAGATGTCATCACAAAATCTCGGTCATCAACCCCGTTGTTGTTGGGTGAACGACCGTGCACGTGCAATTATGTCTTGATCATCGTGTATGTGTGTGTGTGTGTGTGTATCATTCGTGTGTATGATTTAGCATGCCAGTGAATCGTTGCAATGTTGTACAAGGTTCAGTATGTGTGTGTGAGTGTGTGTGCGTATTATAAGTGTCTTAGCCAAGCGTGTGAATTGTGAATCGCATTCCATTCGCAGACTGTTAAGAATTGATAAATGAATAAAAAATAAAAACTCCAATGCAATTTTTTCGTCACTTTGATCACTGCACACAGATTACACAACAAACATATATTATATATTTGTGAGAATGAAAGCAAATTTAAAGCAAGCACAGATCAAGATCTTGTTTAAACAAGATGTTAAACATTCATCTGCTGTGAATAGCCCATAAATAGGGACAAACAGAAGCAGCAATTTGGGCAGATATAAATTCAAAGACTCTGTAGAACGATTTCAGTGGTGGAACTTGCAATAAATCACTATAATTTACACCAAGGGAAAGCTGGCCTGCGAGGCGATTCCACACATATTGTTCAAATTGCGCGCCATCTTGATGTAGCCCTGTTCTCCCCACACTTCGCTCCAGCTGTTCTTGACAAGGTAGTAGTCCTGTTTCTCACCTCGTTCGCTGGCTTCTGTCCCATAACCAACCACCAGAACACCGTGATCAAGCGCTTGAGAGCTACATGCAGCCTCACTGTAAACTCCGCCATGATAGAAACGGAACGAAGGATGTCCAGCATCGATAGCCACTGAAACAGGACCATGAATGGCCACTGCTTTCGTCAGAGCGTCTTCATCTCCTTCCGGAATATCAACATGACCCATATCCGTGGCTCCAACATCCAGTCGCTTGAAATGACATGGCTCGTCCTTGGCATCGTATGGATAGGAAGATTCCGTGTCAATTCCACCATTGGCTTTTATGTAGTCAAACGCCTGATCCATGAGACCTCCGTTACATCCATTATTGCCGAAACTTGTACTGCAGTCAACCAAGTTCTGTTCGCTCAATGAAACCAGTTTGCCTGTCTTACGGAAGTGCTGTCCCTCGAGAGATCCAGTCGTAGAGAATGCCCAGCAAGAACCACATTTTCCTTGGTCTTTAACTGGAGTAACAGCTCCCATCATACGCCAGTCGATACTGTCGGGAATTTGTACAGATTCATGAGGCGGAATAAAAGTCGCTCCTGTCTGGCTGGTGCGCATCGAACTCCTGTATCCGTTCATGGTGGCGACAAACTCTTGCTGTAACATGTCACCGAAGTGGTTCATTTTCAGCGTGAAGTTGTGCTTGCCCATTCTGAATTCCTCGTTATGTTGATCAATTAACTGCTTGTTGCTGACAAACACTGCAAGCCTAATATATTCTTCTTCCTCATTCGGGTAGTTCTTTGCGTACAATTGCTTGAATTTTTCAAATTGGCTGAGTAAAAGTTGATAATCCTCAGGAAAATAGGGCATGAGATGTCCGGACACCACTTGCAACAGTGCACAAACAAAAGCGAGATTCATGACGAAGACTATTAGTCGCAAACAGAAATCACAAATCTCAAACAATCACTGTCCAACACGCAACCTTCTGTCTCATACAACCTTCTGTCATAAATACCTTCTGTCTCATACAACCTTCTGTCTCATACAACCTTCTGTCTCATACAACCTTCTGTCTCATACAACCTTCTGTCTCATACAACCTTCTGTCTCATACAACCTTCTGTCTCATACAACCTTCTGTCTCATACAACCTTCTGTCTCATACAACCTTCTGTCTCATACAACCTTCTGTCTCATACAACCTTCTGTCTCATACAACCTTCTGTCTCATACAACCTTCTGTCTTATATACCATTGTGTTTATCTCGCTGTGTGTCATCAGATGCGACTCCAAGATGTCATTAACTCTTATCACAATCAGCCCAATCATAAACACACGCCGATAGTGTGAGCTAAGTCGCTGCAACACTGATAAATTCTCACTTCTCATGTGGTCTTTGACTTTGATGACCAATATCCCGGAATATCGCGCCAATAATGTCCATTAACACAGACAATTAAAATTTCCACAAACACAATGGAACACAAACAGCTTGAAAATGATTGATACTTTCATATCTGTATTGATAAACAACATGGTCTGGTTATGTTCTAATTGTGATCACCACGCAATTATCAACAGAAATTGGGGTATCTGTGTGTATGTGTGTGTGTATGTGTGTGTGTGTGTTTACTTGTGAGTGTATGTTCGCTTATCTTTGTTTAGCTGTGTGTTTATCTATGTGTATGCGTGTCTGTGCGTCAGTGCAGGGGTGTAGTCAGAAGTATGCATTAAGCAGGCAAACATGGATTGTATTTTATTGACTACAGGGAGTATTCGAGCACATATGGGCTTATTATTAGACGATACGGACTGCCTGTCTTCTTGTCTGACCACGCTGTTGTGTGTATATATGGCTGTCTGCGTGTTTGTTTGTGATTTGTTGGCGGTTTACTGCACACTCACACAGGCTCTCACAAATCACGTGCATCCGCGGTGCAGACGTCTGCTTGAAAAGAAACAGACTATTATTAGACTGGTCAGTAAGAAGAATTACGACCAAAAATGCGATACGAAATTAGCTGACATATTCCGTGATATTTGCATATTGAAATAGCAGCGAAATTCGCGTCAAATCCACAATAATTTTTATTGGGATTCGCTTCCAAATCCATAATAATATAAATATACAAATATATTGAAATTTAAATGAAATATAATAGGATAATTAATACAATATTTTGGCGAACATTAGGATATGAAGCAAATTAAGATTCTGATAATATTAATTCAATGTATTTTCGACAATTTTTGGTTTCTGTTTAATCTCGTGCGGTTTTTATTACCATTTCCTCATTGATTTTCTCTTTATTAGCTTGCTTGCTTATTAGCCTGGAGGTCAGCTATCAAATAGCACGTGCACCAATTACGCACGATCCTGCGGCCTGGATATGTTCCGTTCTCTTGTGATGCAGTTGTCACATGCAACACAAAAAACAACATGTAAGCCATTCTGTGGCGTCAAATAATCACATTTGCACATATATCGCACAGAACCTCCAATTATAAGAAGATGTAATGCACATACATATATGTGTAGATGCAAGTGAGTGTGAGTGTATTGGTGTGACTGTCTGTATGTGTGTGCGTTGACTAATCAATCCTGCAGAACGATGATATTGTGTTACGGTTGTGTATGTATGTGCTTGTGTGTGTGTGTGTGTGTGCATGAATGCGGTATTGTCTTTCGGATGCCAGTGAGGATAAAGCTCGGTTATCTGGGAGTCTTGTTCATGTCTGTTAACTACAGAAGATACAAAAATCTAGTAAATTTCATGTTTTCAAATAAATCAATTTCATTAATATTCACTCATTACACATATTAATATTATTATTATTATAGTTATGGGTATTTGTGTATGGATGTATCATTATATTGTTTATTAATTGCTGGAATACATAATTTTCTACAATTATTGAACAATTTCTTCACGTTATCAATGTATTATACAAAATAAGAAAATTTGATATTTCATTTTTCACTGCGACCCTCGATCTAACCTGACCTCATTCTGAAAAGATAAGCCCTCTGCACGGCCGGGTTTAGGGGCAAACACGGCACCTGCACAGGGGCCTCCACATTTTAGGGGGTCTCAAAAAAGGACCCAAGCTTGAATAATTTCAGTGAATATATAAGGAATAGAATTGTTTTGAGTCAGGAATAAAACAAAAGTATGCTATTTATTATTTATCTTTTTTCATCACGTACAACTATAGTAAAACCAATCAGCGACTTTGACATATTGATCACCAAATTTGCAAGGATCAAGTCTCACGAAGTGTCTGGTCTGTTAATACAGATACCGATATAGTTGTTTTTATTCGACGAAGAAACTTTAGTTTTGATTTTAAGATTGGCAGCACTGAGTATGGGTCATGCTTCCTTATCACCTTGGAAAAATGGTCTGTTTGTACAGTCAGGTGTGAAGAGTCCTGTGAAGGCAAACTAACATATTTATATGTATGGTAATAAAACATATGCTATTTATTTGGCATTGCTTTTCATAATCTTTTCATACTCGAGTGTACATAGTCAGGAGAGGTCAATTTGCAAACGTGATTAAGATGACCAAAATTCATTACTAGCAGGACCGGCAATGATGATTTCCGGTGGAGCTTTCCGGTGAGGATTCGCTCGCCACCCACCTCAAGCAGGGTAGGCCTCCACACATCGATCTCCCAGGGGCCTCCACATGCCTAAGTCCGCCTGCCTCCCTAACCTGTATCCTCCTCATTATGTCTCTATTCTACACGACAGAATTCATCAGCCGTATCTAACAATTAATATTACAATTATTAACAGCAATATCTCGGTGACACTGTATCGCAAACAGCTGGCGACATTTGCCTGTTAATTAGCAGTACGAACAGAAGACGGTTCCCCAAAGTGTCCATGTAAATACATAATGAAGTTGTGCCCTTGAAGCGAATTGATTCCGGGAATCAACGCATCTTTTGAACAACATAAATTTATTCCCAGAATAAACGCATATCCATAAGATCAATAGGAACAACAAAGCCGTTTTTGTGAAAGCAGGTTGATGAATTTAGAGAACGTTTATTGAGGGGATGAGCTTAATCTCTTCTGTTACATTCTCCCCAGGAATTCAACATCAATACCGAACTAATTCTCTCTACATACAGTTTGAGGATGTATCTACATACACTCGGCACACAAACATTTATCTTACATTCTCTCGTATATATGGAGAAACTTGTAGAAAATACATCACTGTTGACTAACCATCATAGAACATTTGGTGAGGGCACATCGTGTGTTCATTTAATTTGACTTCACACAAATAAGCATTGTCGATGAGAGGATTACATTCGGGAACGGAGACAATTTCAGCAAACAACCGAAAACGTGAATATATTGTAGATACCAAGAGACGCCAAAATGATAGCGACAGATAGAGGGTGAATATTAAGCAGAATATTCAGCGTGCAAATCAATTAAACAAAACACGCCTTCAAGGAACATCCATGACGAGAGAAAACCCATAATCACAAATTGGTAATATTTATAGTAAAGTAAATACAAGATATTTCGTATCAAAAAGAACAATTCAAATTAACGGCAAACTGGCCTGCGAGGCGATTCCACACATATTGTTCAAATTGCGAGCCATCTTGATGTAGCCCTGTTCTCCCCACACTTCGCTCCAGCTGTTCTTGACAAGGTAGTAGTCCTGTTTCTCACCTTGTTCGCTGGCTTCTGTCCCATAACCAACCACCAGAACACCGTGATCAAGCGCCTGAGAGCTACATGCAGCCTCACTGTAAACTCCGCCATGATAGAAGCGGAACGAAGGATGTCCAGCATCGATAGCCACTGAAACAGGACCATGAATGGCCACTGCTTTCGTCAGAGCGTCTTCATCTCCTTCCGGAATATCAACATGGCCCATATCCGTGGCTCCGACATCCAGTCGCTTGAAATGACATGGCTCGTCCTTGGCATCGTATGGATAGGAAGATTCCGTGTCAATTCCACCATTGGCTTTTATGTAGTCAAACGCCTGATCCATGAGACCTCCGTTACATCCATTATTGCCGAAACTTGTACTGCAGTCAACCAGGTTCTGTTCGCTCAATGAAACCAGTTTGCCTGTCTTACGGAAGTGCTGTCCCTCGAGAGATCCAGTTGTAGAGAATGCCCAGCAAGAACCACATTTTCCTTGGTCTTTAACTGGAGTAACAGCTCCCATCATACGCCAGTCGATAGTGTCGGGAATTAGTACAGATTCATGAGGCGGGATAAAGGTCGCTCCTGTCTGGCTGGTGCGCATCGAACTCCTGTATCCGTTCATGGTAGCGACAAACTCTTGCTGTAACATGTCACCGAAGTGGTTCATTTTCAGCGTGAAGTTGTGCTTGCCCATTCTGAATTCCTCGTTATGTTGATTAATTATCCTCTTGTTTGACAAGTAAATGGCAAAACGAACATTCTCTTCTTCGTCATCGCGGTAATGTTTGCCGTGCTCAGTCTTGAAATCCTGAAATTCATTCACCAAAATCTGCCCAACACGTTTCAGCGACAGAAGAGCAACTCCAGAAGCCACGTGAGCCAACAGGCACAAAAGCAGTAACCGCATTGTGTCGCTGATACAGCAGAAATGACACAGCAACGACACCCAACACCACAACACTAACAAACCCTGAACCCGTCCACACAACAGCACCCTGGAACTCAAGTGGTCTGTTAAAATGGCGTCTAGAGGTCGCTCGTGAGAGCCAGCTGAACAATGCCTGGCACGTCTACGTCAATGGCACACACACACACACACATACACACACGCACACACACACACACACACACACACACACACACATACACACATACACACACATACACGTCCAGTCTCGCACAACCATTTACACTCACATACGCAGTCGCACTCCGTTGCTAATACACAAGAGTAAATGGGCAGGAGTGCATGTGTGGTTCATCATCATGTGTTCGTACATCATGTGATTACTAGGCGTAACGTGGTCGTGAGTCACGAGATCATGAGGTTGTGGACATGATGATGATGATACGTGTATTATCAGGCCATGAGAAAAGGCATGAGCACGTTGTTGCAACAATATAATAACGAAAGACATGACGGGTAATAAATACAATATATACACTTATAAAAACACATTAATAATTATTAATGACTAGACGATACAAATACAATACAAGTATAACACCATAAAATTGCACTACCCAATTAAATATTCTTAAATAAATTATGCCACACTTTCGCACTTGCAATCTTCAAGCAGACCACAAGAGATTTGCCAGCGAAACTGCAGTCGTCTCCAGCTGTTGGAGGTATGTTTTCGTGAGAGCACCTCCCACTCTGAGCGGCTCTGAGGCTTTGTTGGCGGGCGCACACACAAGGACCAGTGACGTATTCGGGTGGGTGACAGCGTGACGGAGCAGAGCGATGCGTAGACGGCGTATCATCTGGCTGACAGGTCGACTCGCAGATTTATTGTAGAGCACGTCGTTGGATACCAGCTGTGGGTAGCCGAGATTGCAGCAATACCGGAGCAATGCGCGATGACCGGCGTCGATTTCGCTCGACAAACTGCCAGACAACACCCATGTGTCGCTTGCGTACAACAGAACAGGCTCAACACATGCCCTGAACAGTTGCACTTTCTCCGATATTGCTGCTGATGATGCCCAAAATCCGTGGAGTTTCCGTGCAGCAATCCACGCCAGTGCTCTTCTTCGTCTGAACGCCGACCGACTGTCCTTCAGCTGACTGCCCAGATAGGCAAAGTCCTCGCAGACGTCAATGCGGTCTCCTTTCGAAGACAGAATGTTGTCATATTCTTGCACACCCACTAACAGCACCTTGCACTTGGAGGCATTGAGCTGCAGACCCACAGACGCGGCGGCCGCCTCCAGTCTGGCCAGCTGTTTTTGAGCGTCGGCGATGTTGTCCGACAGCAGCGCCAGATCGTCGGCATAGGACAGAGCTGCAAGCTTCACCGCAGGTCGCCGCTGACAGAGCCGCCTTCTCACAGTGAATGCCTGCTCCTGTCGGATGCTACACCTCATGATGTAGTCCATGACTACATCGAACAAGTACGGTGCGAGAGTGTCACCTTGTAGTACACCGCTCGTCGTCTCAAACTGCTCGGTGTACTCGCTGCCGACCCTGACCTGTGCTACGGTGTTGGTGTAGAGGCTCATTATGGCGCTGACCAGTTTGTTGTCGACTCCGTAGGCGAGCAAGATGGACTGCAATGACCCACGGTTTACTCGATCGAAGGCTTTGAAAAAGTCGACAAACACATGCAAGTGGACATGCAAGTCCGTGCAAGTCCATGGACATGTGGACATGCAAGTCCGAGCATGTCTGTAGTGATGATATGGTCAGCAAACTAAGGTCATATCTGCATAACTACTCATTTACAAGCCTCACTTCAAGCTTATCCAATTGATTGTTCGCGGCTATTACAATACATTCTATAATTCAGTTTAATTTTGTGTTCTGGAAGTGAAAAGCTTATTCAGCGCCAGGCTTACTGGTTTTTTACTTTTTTTGTTGGTGTTTAGTCGCTGATTTTATTCCTGTTAGCCCCTCGAATATACAGAAGCTAAATATGAGCCTTGATTATCTGCTGGACATTACTTGGTTTGTTTGATCAAAATAATTCTCCAATTTTTCCAATACTACAATGCAGGCACATTCGGATATTGAAATTATTCAATTATAATTGTTGTTGTTCAATTCTATACTTTATTGTTTGATTATTCATTCATTCATTCATGTATTTTGCCAGCGTTCAATTGCACAGAATCAGAATGTATTGCAAAAACTGGTTTATAATAGTGATTGGTGTATCATAGTTGATATTTACAATTATGACATTTTTTTCTCGTTTATTTCACGGAAGAGTTTGTATACGATGATCAATGTGCTGTAAAATTTGGGGAAAAATATACTTATACGTCTTGACTTTCTATAAATCTGCTATTGATGGCGATGTTGTTTCAATACCCACATATGTAAACAATATTTTGGACTGGTGTTTTACATTTCCTGCTTAAACCTCGGTAAATTGTATTCGAGTGTTTATAGATTGAATACTATCAAAAACTTTTTTTGTTTCGTTTTATTCTCCCGTGACGATAAAGCTCATATGCGCCGTGGAGTATTAGTAAAAGTGGAATATTGTATTTTGGGCTGGTACGAATATTTTGCATTGCCTGTGGGCATGTTCTTACAGGGAAGTTCTTTAATGGAAGTGTTATTGAGTTATTTAAGCGTTGAGTGTTATCCAATTTTCCGTTGTTGAATTTTAAATATTTTCGTTTTATTCATATTTTTATGATATCCGTTCGTTGTTCCGTATGTATACACTAGATAGTAAAATCGTATACGCTGATGTTTGTATAGTCAAGGAATCATTTGAATTAATGTTTTCCTCACAATTTTTCAGTGTTCATACACTTACAGCCGGCCTGATATGTGTTTGTGTGTGTTTCTGCATGCTTGTGTGTGTGTAGATAAAGTGATCGAGTGTTGAGTGCATTTGTGTTGGAAGATGGCGGTTCGCAGTCTGGTAGAGCCCGAGTGTGGAGGACAAAATGCCCTCGTCCAACTCTCCACTCTCTCCACGAATCCTCGGTCATTACTCTCACACTCTCTCTTGCCTATTCACATACACACACACACACAGGCTTGTCTCATTTCTAGAAGGTTATAAGCAGCAGATATTAGGGAAATTATGTAATTATTGTAACAATTGGAGAGGATGCCACGAAAACTGTCAGGTGAAATTCACGAGATTTCACGAACGAAAATATTATTCAGTTTTAAATATATTACTGAATATAACACTGACTATAACACTGACTATAACACTGACTATAACACTGACTATAAAACTGACTATAACACTGACTATAACACTGACTATCACGCTGACTATACTAGTGACTATAACACTGACTATAACACTGACTATAACACTGACTATAACACTGACTATAACACTGACTATCACACTGACTGGTTGTTTTGTTTTTTGGTGCAGTTTTCTATCAGTGGGACAATTATCAGGAGCTAATTCTGGTGCTGTATTATCGCCGGCTCAAGATATCACAAATGCCTCTGCAATTCAGGTGGATCACATCAACACACACTAATACAATTCAGGTGGACTGATACGTCACATCAACACATAAACACATATACACATGGATACATACACACACACACACACACACACACACACACACACACACACACACACACACACACACACACACACACACACACATGAATGCATTCACACACACACACACACACACATGGGTGCATACATACACACACACACACACACACACGTGCTCATTATGTGGTACCTGGTCGTGGATGAGGATTTGTGGTCACTCATATCTCAAATGTTGTTTAATTTCCGCTATAAATTAAATATTAATTGCAGTCAATATTAATGTTGGGCACAGTTTGCTGATCGAGTCATTTGTTGAGCTGGATCACAGGCGCACCCAGCAAGTAAATTTGGACAGGCGAATATTGTTGGCCGTTCTGCTGTCGTTAATATTACTTGCCTGGTGAACATTTATCTGACTGTTCTGCTTCACTGTGTGTGTCTTTATGTGTTTATTTGTATGTTTGTGTGTTTGTGTGTGTGCTCACCTATTTGTGCTCACCTATTTGTGTATTACGGGATATGAGCTTGCGCTCGAGCTGTCCCGTCTCCAAATCATGATTTATCTAGTTTCTCCTTGAACAATTGAATTGTTCTCGCTTTTACTGTTTCACTGTCTAAACTATTCCACTTTTCTACGCTCCTATAAGGAAAACTGTCCTGTTTGATCTTCTGTCGGCATCTTGTTTTTTTCAATTTCATACCATGTCCCCTTTGATATCTCTCCTTTCCAAACAATCCAGCCTTTCCGATCCGTTTTCTGGAATCCCCTGATGTATTTGAAAATGTGTATTAAATCCCCTCTCTGTCTTCTCTTCTCGAGCGTGGTCAGTGCTAGTTTGTTCAACCTATCTGCGTATTCTAAACCTCTCAAACTTGGTGCGATTTTCGTTGCTGCTCTCTGTATTCTCTCGAGTTTGTCGATATGCTTCCTCAAAGACGGAGACCATACCACTGCCGCATATTCTAGTCTTGGTCGAATTATTGTCGTGATCAGCTTCTTCAACATATCCTCATCCATATATCGAAACGCAGTATATATGTTTTTGACTAGTCTGAGTGCAGATGCTGTGATTTTGTTAATATGTCCTTCCGGGGATAGAGTATCGCTCATGATTATTCCCAAATCCTTTTCTTCTGTCACTTTCTGCAATATTTTTTCTCCAATCTTGTATTTTCCGCACGGCCTATTTCTACTTTTTCCAACTTCCATTACTTTACATTTTTCGATACCAAACTCCATTTTCCAGCTCTGACTCCATTTATAGATTGTATCTAAATCATTTTGGAGTGCTGTACAACTGCTGTCATTCTCAATTCTCCTCATAATCTTGACGTCATCAGCAAATATGCTCGCGTAGCTGCTCACACTATCAACCATGTCATTCACGTATATGATGAACATAATCGGGCCTAATACCGAGCCCTGAGGTACTCCACTTTTCACGCTCAACCATTCAGACTTGTTGCCATGAATAACAGTACACATTTGTCTTGCTTGTAGGTAATCTTTCATCCATTCTAACAATTTGCCCTGCACTCCTCCATGATGTCGCAATTTCCATATCAATCTTTTGTGCGGAACCTTGTCGAATGCCTTTCTCAAGTCTAAATATACACAGTCAGCCCAGCCGTCTCTCTCTTGAGTCTCATCAACGAGCCTCGTATAAAAATCCAGCAGATTAGTTGCACATGACCTTTGTTTTATTAATCCATACTGTTCATCAGCTATAAGTCCATTCCTGTCGAGGTGATTTGTCCAGACATCTTTGATAATTTTCTCACATAATTTGCATACAATACTCGTTAAGGACACTGGTCTGTAGTTCCCTGGATCTTCACTGCATCCTCCTTTGTGTATGGGTGCTATTTGCGCTTGCTTCCAGATCTTTGGCACCTTCCCACACTTTAGGCTATGTTCAATCATAGCATGTACTGGGAGTGTGTGTGTGTGTGTGTGTTTATGTGTTTGTATGTTTGTTTGTGTGTTTATGTGCTTGTGTGTTTGTATGTGTGTTTGTATGTGTGTTTGTATGTGTGTTGGTTGGTTGGTTTTCATTTAGGACACACATATTCTCTGCGGAATTCGATCGGCCCTCGAAATATTCTTCAATGATGAATGTTCTTTATATACGTTTGTCGAGGCCTGTCGTTCTCAAATAGATGAATATTTGTCGCATGATTTAATGAGCTTCTTGCGTCTGTGTCGCCCCTCCGAGTAATGTTACTGTGTCCACCGTTTCGATGGAGCGATGCTGTAGTCGTTGAAGAAGTGGTCTTATTTGATCCCTGTATCTTTGATCCTTGATTATTTGATCCCTCTATCTTTGATCATTGATTATTTGATCATAGATTCTTTGAACCTTGATTATTTGATCCTAGATTCTTTGATCCCTGTATCTTTGATCATTGATTATTTGATCCTAGATTATTTGATCCCTGTATCTTGGATCCTTGATTATTTGATCCTAGGTTCGTTGATCCCTGTATCTTTGATCCTTGATTATTTGATCCTAGATTCTTTTATCCCTGTATCTTGGATCCTTGATTATTTGATCCTAGATTCTTTGATCCTTGATTCTTTGATCCTAGATTCTTTGATCCCCGTATCTTTGATCCTAGATTCTTTGATCCTTGATTACTTGATCCCTGTATCTTTGATCATTGATTATTTGATCCTAGATTCTTTGATCCTAGATTCTTTGATCCTTGATTATTTGATTCTAGATTCGTTGATCCCTGTATATTTTATCATTGATTATTTTATCCCTGTATTTCCAGCAGTCAGAGAGAGAGAGAGAGCGTAGTGGACGTTTCATCAACGCCATCACAATGTGGACACGAGCATGTTGTTGAGAGTGCCAGTCTAGCCAGGTGTGTGTGTGTGTGTGTGTGTGTGTGTGTGTGTGTGTGTGTGCCTGTATGTCGTAGTGTGAGTGTGAAAATGCTCATTCAGTTCGTGTATTGTGTGTATTGTTCGTGTCTTGCTGTTACACCAGTATCGCCTCGATGTAAGTTGAGTTTGCTCGGAAACAGCACAGTGTTGGTAGATTGTGTTTTGCTGTGGTGACTGTCATTGCCTCTCTTCCCCCGGCACCCCTCTTAACCTTGATGTGAGTGTGAGTATCGCGTGCAGTGAATGAGTGAAGCAGTGAACTTGATCAACCTGCGTCCAGTTGCGCTAGTTTCCAGTTGACAGTTCAATTGCGAGCAGTAATCTTGTGACCTTTCATCTGCGTGTTGTGTGTGTGTGTGTGTGTAGTCTCCTATAAAGACAGAGCGTGAGAGTGAGAGATAGAGAGAAAAAGAGCGTCATTTGATCGGGTGTATATGTCTGTGTGTATATGTGCATGTATATATGCATTCCTGTCTGTGTATATGTGCATATGTATATGAGTTCCTGTCTGTGTATATGTGCATGTATATATGAGTTCCTGTCTGTGTATATGTGCATGTATATATGAGTTCCTGTCTGTGTATATGTGCATGTATATATGAGTTCCTGTCTGTGTGTATGTACATGTATATATGAATTCCTGTCTGTGTGTATATGCATGTATATATGGATATATATATATATATATATATATATATATATATATATATATATATATATATATGTCTGTATAATTGACAGTTGTAATTGACCTTTGTGCGAATGTGCGAATGACCTGTTTGTGTGTGTATGCGTGTGTGTGGAAAAGGGTGTATGTAGCAGGCACTGTGTGAGCATGTGATAGTGATGTGAAGAGGTCTTATTTATGTGTTGTGTGAGCGGTGAATATTAACAGTCAAATATTACCAAATATTACTGCATCTGATTAATTAATGGTCATCAAATATATCATCTGTTTGGTCATGTTTTATTTTTACTCATGATGGAGGCGGAGCAAGATTTACACTTCGCTTCAAAGTCTCCTAATAAGCCAAATATGTATTTGCCACACCATCGCTGAGACTTCCAATAAATTATTTTGATCCATCAAATTAAACGTCACGAAGTTGCTGGAAACGGAAATTAGCGAAGTTGGTTTGACAAGAACACTTATTTGACCTCCTGTTCGACCTTCAATTCCCACAGCTCACACACCACTAATCTATGACGTATTATTAGCCGTCAATACTCAATTCAGATGCAGCTTCATTGTGCCTGCTTAATGATTGATTGCCATCATCAATACTCCAATCAACCTGGAGTACTGTGTTCTGTTGTTATTTGTTATTGGTATTTCAGAGGTGACCGACCCCTCAAATCACGTGGATATTTTGCTGTTGAATTTGTGATGTTTGTGTTGATCTTACTGGTTGATTTCACGGTTTAGTTTCAAGTTCAGTAGAACTGTGTGTGTGTGTGTGTGTGTGTGTGTGTGTGTGTATGTTCTCTTGTGCACTAATAGACGGCTATTTGAGATTTCACTGTGATTTAGCGATATTGCATACCTTATGATAATATGTATTGTCCGCTGAATGTTAATTAATTGTTTGTATATTTTTACATTTCTGCGTTATTTAATATTTTAATATTTTATATTATTTATTATTTTATTGTATTTATTTATTGGTTTGTGAAATCTTCTACTTGGTCACTTGGAAAATAAATGTAGTCTACTTTTATGTTTACATGTCTTGTGTTTTCAGTATGCTTAATGTTGTGGATGAGGCGGTTTGGTTTTTGTTATTAAACTATGGCCCTGTTATGTGTGGATATTTTTGACATGAGTAGTACAACTGTTATTGGCTCACGTGACTTCTGTTTGAGGTCAGGGGCCAGTATATTTGCACATGCTCACGTGTTTGTGTGTGTGTTTGTAAGTACTGAGTTATTTTGTATACGGGAAACATGTGAATTCACTATCAAGTACTTGAATGATAGTACAAAATCAAATGCATTATTTGATTTTCAGGCCAGCACAATGTATCCATACATTTTCTGTGTGTGTTTGTGTGTGTCAGCATGTTCCTGGTACATTTCGCATGCAAGACCTGCTCGCCGAAACTGACAGGTTGAAACAACACACTGACACCATCACTGACACCATCACTGACACCATCACTGACACCATCACTGACACCATCACTGACACCATCACTGACAGGTGGGTGAGACAGTTTGACACTGGCTCATCGAGACAGCAGCATCATAGTCACGTGACGAGGTCAGGCAGTGACGTCATCACAGGTCACCCAGTACAGACGTTCAGTCAGCCTGTCTATACCTCACCTTCTGCGTTTCTGCACCAACCACTGCACGTGAACTACAGCAGGTCAGTGTGTGACACGACTCATTGACCTCACTGATACCTGTGTGTGATACGGGTCATTGACCTCACTGATACCTGTGTGTGACACGGGTCATTGACCTCACTGATACCTGTGTGTGACACGACTCATTGACCTCACTGACACCTGTGTGTGACACGGGTCATTGACCTCACTGATACCTGTGTGTGATACTGGTCATTGACCTCACTGATACCTGTGTGTGACACGGGTCATTGACCTCACTGATACCTGTGTGTGATACTGGTCATTGACCTCACTGATACCTGTGTGTGACACGGGTCATTGACGGTGTATTTTATCAATATTGTGTGTGTGTGTGTATGTCAGTGGTGGTGTGACAGTTGGAAACGTGCTGGACGAAGTTCAGTGGGTGTCCAGTGAACACCTCTCCTCACAACCTCTACCCGTCAACACGGTATCTCTCACACACACTCTCTCTCTCCCTCTCATAACCACATTTACACCTCTATTTTCACATTTTCACTATTTTCACCTCTATTTTCACACACACACACAGTTTGTTTAATTTATATCCGTGTTTTTTCTGGCGATATTTAATTTGCAGATGGCAAGATGAGGTGCCCACGCCGTTATTTCACGTTTTCATAATTTCGTGTCATCTTTTGTGCTTGCGTGTAGTTTGTGTGTGTGTGTGTTATTGTGTGAGTCAAATGTCACAGTATATTTCACACTCACACTCGCACGCTCGCGGGGGTATTCCCAGTGTTTACACCGTTCTCGTCTGCTTTCTGTCTGACTTGTTTATGTCGCGGCGTATAATGCCCCCACACCAGCACGCCAGCACACAGACGTCATTCTTATTACGACTTTATCACTGTTTATTTGGTGTAATCTTGTTATAAACACGCGCTATGCTGCTGCGTCATCTCTTGACTATCAATTTCCTCAATATCTTGATAGTTTTTCATCTTCATTTGTGAATCAAGTGAATTCAAGATTGTCTCGACCGAATTATAATTGGTCCCATCTGAAATTTTATAAATTTCAATCTCGATTTACATTAATTTAACATTTCAAAATGTAGTTAAACTTGGATTTCTTAGAAAAATTGCCAAATTCAACTGAAATCCAAGCGAAATTCAATTATATAATTCCATTTTCACTGCTTTATCAAATGTGGTTCCCACACAACTTCTAGTTATAATATCTGCTTCTCGACGCAATTCAAGCTGTGCACGGGACGAAACTCACACATCATATATGCATGCAACACGAGCGGGTGTGTATGTGTGTGTGTGTGTGTGTGTGTGTGTGTGTGTGTGTGTGTCAATAGATAGAAGAACAAGCCACTGAAAATCTAAAGCTGAATTATCAGATGTCAGCGCCACCTAGCGGCCAGTCTGTAAACACAGAGGTGCTCACTGATCAATGTCACGAGGTGGATTCTGAAATTTTGTCAGCTGATGAACGAGACCAACTGTGGACTCGACTGGAACAACACTGGAACAATATATTATCTGTCCACGACCCACCTCCTCACGACAACACTCAAGTAACACACTGACAACACACTAGTAACATATTGACAACACATTAGTAACACACTCACAACACACTAGTAACATATTGACAACATACTAGTAACATATTGACAACATACTAGTAACATATTGACAACATACTAGTAACATATTGACAACATACTAGTAACATATTGACAACATACTAGTAACATATTGACAACATACTAGTAACATATTGACAACATACTAGTAACATATTGACAACATACTAGTAACATATTGACAACATACTAGTAACATATTGACAACATACTAGTAACATATTGACAACATACTAGTAACATATTGACAACATACTAGTAACATATTGACAACATACTAGTAACATATTGACAACATACTAGTAACATATTGACAACATACTAGTAACATATTGACAACATACTAGTAACATATTGACAACATACTAGTAACATATTGACAACACACTAGTAACATATTGACAACATACTAGTAACATATTGACAACATACTAGTAACATATTGATAACATACTAGTAACATATTGACAACATACTAGTAACATATTGGCAACACACTAGTAACATATTGACAACATACTAGTAACATATTGACAACATACTAGTAACATATTGACAACATACTAGTAACATACTGACAACATACTAGTAACATATTGACAACATACTAGTAACATATTGACAACATACTAGTAACATATTGACAACATACTAGTAACATATTGACAACATACTAGTAACATATTGACAACATACTAGTAACATATTGACAACATACTAGTAACATATTGACAACACACTAGTAACATATTGACAACACACTAGTAACATATTGACAACATACTAGTAACATATTGACAACATACTAGTAACATATTGACAACATACTAGTAACATATTGACAACATACTAGTAACATATTTACAACATACTAGTAACACACTGACAACATACTAGTAACACACTGACAACATACTAGTAACACATTGACAACACACTAGTAACATATTGACAACATACTAGTAACATATTGACAACACACTAGTAACATATTGACAACATACTAGTAACACACTGACAACATACTAGTAACATATTGACAACATACTAGTAACATATTGACGACACACTAGTAACATATTGACAACATACTAGTAACATATTGACAACATACTAGTAACATATTGACAACATACTAGTAACATATTGACAACATACTAGTAACATATTGACAACATACTAGTAACATATTGACAACATACTAGTAACATATTGACAACACACTAGTAACATATTGACAACATACTAGTAACATATTGACAACATACTAGTAACATATTGATAACATACTAGTAACATATTGACAACACACTAGTAACATATTGACAACATACTAGTAACACATTGTCAACACACTAGTAACATATTGACAACATACTAGTAACACACTGACAACACACTAGTAACACATTGACAACACACTAGTAACATATTGACAACATACTAGTAACATATTGACAACACACTAGTAACATATTGACAACATACTAGTAACATATTGACAACATACTAGTAACACATTGACAACATACTAGTAACACATTGACAACATACTAGTAACATATTGACAACATACTAGTAACATATTGACAACATACTAGTAACATATTGACAACACACTAGTAACACACTGACAACATACTAGTAACATATTAACAACATACTAGTAACATATTGACAACATACTAGTAACATATTGACAACATACTAGTAACATATTGACAACATACTAGTAACACACTGACAACATACTAGTAACATATTGACAACATACTAGTAACATATTGACAACATACTAGTAACATATTGACAACACACTAGTAACATATTGACAACATACTAGTAACACATTGACAACACACTAGTAACATATTGACAACATACTAGTAACACACTGACAACATACTAGTAACATACTGACAACATACTAGTAACATATTGACAACACACTAGTAACATATTGACAACATACTAGTAACATATTGACAACATACTAGTAACACATTGACAACACACTAGTAACATATTGACAACATACTAGTAACACACTGACAACACACTAGTAACATATTGACAACATCCTAGTAACACACTGACAACACACTAGTAACATATTGACAACACACTAGTAACATATTGACAACATACTAGTAACATATTGACAACATACTAGTAACATATTGACAACACACTAGTAACATATTGACAACACACTAGTAACATATTGACAACACACTAGTAACACACTGACAACATACTAGTAACATATTAACAACATACTAGTAACATATTGACAACACACTAGTAATATTTTGACAATATACTAGTAACATATTGACAATATACTAGTAACATATTGACAACATACTAGTAACATACTGACAACATACTAGTAACATATTGACAACATACTAGTAACATACTGACAACATACTAGTAACATACTGACAACATACTAGTAACACACTGACAACACACTAGTAACATATTGACAACATACTAGTAACATATTGACAACATACTAGTAACATATTGACAACATACTAGTAACACATTGACAACATACTAGTAACACACTGACAACACACTAGTAACATATTGACAACATACTAGTAACACACTGACAACACACAAGTAACACACTGACAACATACTAGTAACATATTGACAACATACTAGTAACATACTGACAACACACTAGTAACATATTGACAACACATTAGTAACATATTGACAACACACTAGTAACATATTGACAACATACTAGTAACATATTGACAACATACTAGTAACACACTGGCAACATACTAGTAACATACTGACAACACACTAGTAACATATTGACAACACACTAGTAACATATTGACAACATACTAGTAACACATTGACAACACACTAGTAACATATTGACAACATACTAGTAACACACTGACAACACACTAGTAACATATTGACAACACACTAGTAACATATTGACAACATACTAGTAACACATTGACAACACACTAGTAACATATTGACAACATACTAGTAACATATTGACAACACACTAGTAACATACTGACAACACACTAGTAACATACTGACAACATACTAGTAACATATTGACAACATACTAGTAACATATTGACAACATACTAGTAACATATTGACAACATACTAGTAACATATTGACAACATACTAGTAACATATTGACAACATACTAGTAACATATTGACAACACATTAGTAACATATTGACAACATACTAGTAACATATTGACAACATACTAGTAACATATTGACAACACATTAGTAACATATTGACAACACATTAGTAACATATTGACAACATACTAGTAACACATTGACAACACACTAGTAACATATTGACAACATACTAGTAACACACTGGCAACATACTAGTAACATACTGACAACATACTAGTAACATATTGACAACATACTAGTAACATATTGACAACACATTAGTAACATATTGACAACATACTAGTAACATATTGACAACATACTAGTAACATATTGACAACATACTAGTAACATATTGACAACATACTAGTAACATATTGACAACACATTAGTAACATATTGACAACATACTAGTAACATATTGACAACATACTAGTAACATATTGACAACACATTAGTAACATATTGACAACACATTAGTAACATATTGACAACACATTAGTAACATATTGACAACATACTAGTAACACATTGACAACACACTAGTAACATATTGACAACATACTAGTAACACACTGACAACACACTAGTAACATATTGACAACACACTAGTAACATATTGACAACATACTAGTAACATATTGACAACATACTAGTAATATATTGACAACATACTAGTAACACACTGACAACATACTAGTAACATATTGACAACATACTAGTAACATATTGACAACACACTAGTAACATATTGACAACATACCAGTAACACACTGGCAACATACTAGTAACATATTGACAACATACTAGTAACACACTCACAACACACTAGTAACATATTGACAACATACTAGTAACATACTGACAACATACTAGTAACATACTGACAACATACTAGTAACATATTGACAACATACTAGTAACATATTGACAACATACTAGTAACACACTGACAACATACTAGTAACATATTAACAACTTACTAGTAACATACTGACAACATACTAGTAACATATTGACAACATACTAGTAACATATTGACAACATACTAGTAACACACTGACAACATACTAGTAACATATTGACAACATACTAGTAACATACTGACAACACACTAGTAACATATTGACAACACACTAGTAACACACTCACAACACACTAGTAACATATTGACAACATACTAGTAACATACTGACAACATACTAGTAACATATTGACAACACACTAGTAACATATTGACAACACATTAGTAACATATTGACAACATACTAGTAACATATTGACAACACTCAAGTAACATATTGACAACATACTAGTAACATATTGACAACATACTAGTAACATATTGACAACATACTAGTAACATATTGACAACATACTAGTAACACACTGACAACACTCAAGTAACACACTGACAACATACTAGTAACATATTGACAACATACTAGTAACATATTGACAACATACTAGTAAAATATTGACAACATACTAGTAACATATTGACAACATACTAGTAACACACTGACAACATACTAGTAACATATTGACAACACACTAGTAACATATTGACAACACACTAGTAACATATTGACAACATACTAGTAACATATTGACAACATACTAGTAACACACTGACAACATACTAGTAACATATTGACAACACACTAGTAACATATTGACAACATACTAGTAACACATTGACAACACACTAGTAACACACTGACAACATACTAGTAACACACTGACAACATACTAGTAACATATTGACAACATACTAGTAACATATTGACAACACACTAGTAACATATTGACAACATACTAGTAACATATTGACAACATACTAGTAACACACTGACAACATACTAGTAACATATTGACAACACACTAGTAAAATATTGACGACATACTAGTAACATATTGACAACATACTAGTAACATATTGACAACATACTAGTAACATATTGACAACATACTAGTAACATATTGACAACATACTAGTAACATATTGACAACATAATAGTAACATTTTGACAACATACTAGTAACATATTGACAACATACTAGTAACATATTGACAACATACTAGTAACATATTGACAACATACTAGTAACATATTGACAACACACAAGTAACACACTGACAACATACTAGTAACATATTGACAACATACTAGTAACATATTGACAACATACTAGTAACATATTGACAACATACTAGTAACATATTGACAACACACTAGTAACATATTGACAACATACTAGTAACATATTGACAACATACTAGTAACATATTGACAACATACTAGTAACATATTGACAACATACTAGTAACATATTGACAACACACAAGTAACACACTGACAACATACTAGTAACATATTGACAACATACTAGTAACATATTGACAACATACTAGTAACATATTGACAACACACAAGTAACATATTGACAACATACTAGTAACATATTGACAACATACTAGTAACATATTGACAACATACTAGTAACATATTGACAACATACTAGTAACATATTGACAACATACTAGTAACATATTGACAACATACTAGTAACATATTGTCAACACACTAGTAACATATTGACAACATACTAGTAACATATTGACAACATACTAGTAACATATTGACAACATACTAGTAACATATTGACAACATACTAGTAACATATTGACAACATACTAGTAACATATTGACAACACACAAGTAACACACTGACAACATACTAGTAACATATTGACAACATACTAGTAACATATTGACAACATACTAGTAACATATTGACAACATACTAGTAACATATTGACAACACACTAGTAACATATTGACAACACACTAGTAACATATTGACAACACACAAGTAACATATTGACAACACTCAAGTAACACACTGACAACACACAAGTAACACACTGACAACATACTAGTAACATATTGACAACATACTAGTAACATATTGACAACATACTAGTAACATATTGACAACATACTAGTAACATATTGACAACATACTAGTAACATATTGACAACATACTAATAACATATTGACAACATACTAGTAACATACTGACAACATACTAGTAACATATTGACAACATACTAGTAACATATTGACAACATACTAGGAACATATTGACAACATACTAGTAACATATTGACCACCCACCTCCTCACGACAACATTCAAGTAACACACTGACAACACACAAGTAACACACTGACAACATACTAGTAACATATTGACAACATACTAGTAACATATTGACAACATACTAGTAACATATTGACAACATACTAGTAACATATTGACAACATACTAGTAACATATTGACAACATACTAGTAACATATTGACAACATACTAGTAACATACTGACAACACTCAAGTAACACACTGACAACATACTAGTAACATATTGACAACATACTAGTAACATATTGACAACATACTAGTAAAATATTGACAACATACTAGTAACATATTGACAACATACTAGTAACACACTGACAACATACTAGTAACATATTGACAACACACTAGTAACATATTGATAACACACTAGTAACATATTGACAACATACTAGTAACATATTGACAACATACTAGTAACACACTGACAACATACTAGTAACATATTGACAACATACTAGTAACATATTGACAACACACTAGTAACACACTGACAACATACTAGTAACATATTGACAACATACTAGTAACATATTAACAACATACTAGTAACATATTGACAACACACTAGTAATATTTTGACAATATACTAGTAACATATTGACAATATACTAGTAACATATTGACAACATACTAGTAACATACTGACAACATACTAGTAACATATTGACAACATACTAGTAACATACTGACAACATACTAGTAACATACTGACAACATACTAGTAACACACTGACAACACACTAGTAACATATTGACAACATACTAGTAACATATTGACAACATACTAGTAACATATTGACAACATACTAGTAACACATTGACAACATACTAGTAACACACTGACAACACACTAGTAACATATTGACAACATACTAGTAACACACTGACAACACACAAGTAACACACTGACAACATACTAGTAACATATTGACAACATACTAGTAACATACTGACAACACACTAGTAACATATTGACAACACATTAGTAACATATTGACAACACACTAGTAACATATTGACAACATACTAGTAACATATTGACAACATACTAGTAACACACTGGCAACATACTAGTAACATACTGACAACACACTAGTAACATATTGACAACACACTAGTAACATATTGACAACATACTAGTAACACATTGACAACACACTAGTAACATATTGACAACATACTAGTAACATATTGACAACACACTAGTAACACACTGACAACACACTAGTAACATATTGACAACACACTAGTAACATATTGACAACATACTAGTAACACATTGACAACACACTAGTAACATATTGACAACATACTAGTAACATATTGACAACACACTAGTAACATACTGACAACACACTAGTAACATACTGACAACATACTAGTAACATATTGACAACATACTAGTAACATATTGACAACATACTAGTAACATATTGACAACATACTAGTAACATATTGACAACATACTAGTAACATATTGACAACACATTAGTAACATATTGACAACATACTAGTAACATATTGACAACATACTAGTAACATATTGACAACACATTAGTAACATATTGACAACACATTAGTAACATATTGACAACACATTAGTAACATATTGACAACATACTAGTAACACATTGACAACACACTAGTAACATATTGACAACATACTAGTAACACACTGACAACACACTAGTAACATATTGACAACACACTAGTAACATATTGACAACATACTAGTAACATATTGACAACATACTAGTAATATATTGACAACATACTAGTAACACACTGACAACATACTAGTAACATATTGACAACATACTAGTAACATATTGACAACACACTAGTAACATATTGACAACATACCAGTAACACACTGGCAACATACTAGTAACATATTGACAACATACTAGTAACACACTCACAACACACTAGTAACATATTGACAACATACTAGTAACATACTGACAACATACTAGTAACATACTGACAACATACTAGTAACATATTGACAACATACTAGTAACATATTGACAACATACTAGTAACACACTGACAACATACTAGTAACATATTAACAACTTACTAGTAACATACTGACAACATACTAGTAACATATTGACAACATACTAGTAACATATTGACAACATACTAGTAACACACTGACAACATACTAGTAACATATTGACAACATACTAGTAACATACTGACAACACACTAGTAACATATTGACAACACACTAGTAACACACTCACAACACACTAGTAACATATTGACAACATACTAGTAACATACTGACAACATACTAGTAACATATTGACAACACACTAGTAACATATTGACAACACATTAGTAACATATTGACAACATACTAGTAACATATTGACAACACTCAAGTAACATATTGACAACATACTAGTAACATATTGACAACATACTAGTAACATATTGACAACATACTAGTAACATATTGACAACATACTAGTAACACACTGACAACACTCAAGTAACACACTGACAACATACTAGTAACATATTGACAACATACTAGTAACATATTGACAACATACTAGTAAAATATTGACAACATACTAGTAACATATTGACAACATACTAGTAACACACTGACAACATACTAGTAACATATTGACAACACACTAGTAACATATTGACAACACACTAGTAACATATTGACAACATACTAGTAACATATTGACAACATACTAGTAACACACTGACAACATACTAGTAACATATTGACAACACACTAGTAACATATTGACAACATACTAGTAACACATTGACAACACACTAGTAACACACTGACAACATACTAGTAACACACTGACAACATACTAGTAACATATTGACAACATACTAGTAACATATTGACAACACACTAGTAACATATTGACAACATACTAGTAACATATTGACAACATACTAGTAACACACTGACAACATACTAGTAACATATTGACAACACACTAGTAAAATATTGACGACATACTAGTAACATATTGACAACATACTAGTAACATATTGACAACATACTAGTAACATATTGACAACATACTAGTAACATATTGACAACATACTAGTAACATATTGACAACATAATAGTAACATTTTGACAACATACTAGTAACATATTGACAACATACTAGTAACATATTGACAACATACTAGTAACATATTGACAACATACTAGTAACATATTGACAACACACTAGTAACACACTGACAACATACTAGTAACATATTGACAACATACTAGTAACATATTGACAACATACTAGTAACATATTGACAACATACTAGTAACATATTGACAACACACTAGTAACATATTGACAACATACTAGTAACATATTGACAACATACTAGTAACATATTGACAACATACTAGTAACATATTGACAACATACTAGTAACATATTGACAACACACAAGTAACACACTGACAACATACTAGTAACATATTGACAACATACTAGTAACATATTGACAACATACTAGTAACATATTGACAACACACAAGTAACATATTGACAACATACTAGTAACATATTGACAACATACTAGTAACATATTGACAACATACTAGTAACACACTGACAACATACTAGTAACACACTGACAACATACTAGTAACATATTGACAACATACTAGTAACATATTGACAACATACTAGTAACATATTGTCAACACACTAGTAACATATTGACAACATACTAGTAACATATTGACAACATACTAGTAACATATTGACAACATACTAGTAACATATTGACAACATACTAGTAACATATTGACAACATACTAGTAACATATTGACAACACACAAGTAACACACTGACAACATACTAGTAACATATTGACAACATACTAGTAACATATTGACAACATACTAGTAACATATTGACAACATACTAGTAACATATTGACAACACACTAGTAACATATTGACAACACACTAGTAACATATTGACAACACACAAGTAACATATTGACAACACTCAAGTAACACACTGACAACACACAAGTAACACACTGACAACATACTAGTAACATATTGACAACATACTAGTAACATATTGACAACATACTAGTAACATATTGACAACATACTAGTAACATATTGACAACATACTAGTAACATATTGACAACATACTAATAACATATTGACAACATACTAGTAACATACTGACAACATACTAGTAACATATTGACAACATACTAGTAACATATTGACAACATACTAGGAACATATTGACAACATACTAGTAACATATTGACGACATACTAGTAACACATTGACAACATACTAGTAACACATTGACAACATACTAGTAACATATTGACAACATACTAGTAACATATTGACAACATACTAGTAACATACTGACAACACTCAAGTAACACACTGACAACATACTAGTAACATATTGACAACATACTAGTAACATATTGACAACATACTAGTAAAATATTGACAACATACTAGTAACATATTGACAACATACTAGTAACACACTGACAACATACTAGTAACATATTGACAACACACTAGTAACATATTGATAACACACTAGTAACATATTGACAACATACTAGTAACATATTGACAACATACTAGTAACACACTGACAACATACTAGTAACATATTGACAACACACTAGTAACATATTGACAACATACTAGTAACACATTGACAACACACTAGTAACACACTGACAACATACTAGTAACACACTGACAACATACTAGTAACATATTGACAACATACTAGTAACATATTGACAACACACTAGTAACATATTGACAACATACTAGTAACATATTGACAACATACTAGTAACACACTGACAACATACTAGTAACATATTGACAACACACTAGTAACATATTGACGACATACTAGTAACATATTGACAACATACTAGTAACATATTGACAACATACTAGTAACATATTGACAACATACTAGTAACATATTGACAACACACTAGTAACATATTGACAACATAATAGTAACACACTGACAACATACTAGTAACATATTGACAACATACTAGTAACATATTGACAACATACTAGTAACATATTGACAACATACTAGTAACATATTGACAACACACAAGTAACACACTGACAACATACTAGTAACATATTGACAACATACTAGTAACATATTGACAACATAATAGTAACATATTGACAACATACTAGTAACATATTGACAACACACTAGTAACATATTGACAACATACTAGTAACATATTGACAACATACTAGTAACATATTGACAACATACTAGTAACATATTGACAACACACAAGTAACACACTGACAACATACTAGTAACATATTGACAACATACTAGTAACATATTGACAACATACTAGTAACATATTGACAACATACTAGTAACACACTGACAACATACTAGTAACATATTGACAACATATTAGTAACATATTGACAACATATTAGTAACATATTGACAACATACTAGTAACACACTGACAACATACTAGTAACATATTGACAAAATACTAGTAACATATTGACAACACACTAGTAACATATTGACAACATACTAGTAACATATTGACAACATACTAGTAACATATTGACAACATACTAGTAACACACTCACAACACACTAGTAACATATTGACAGTATACAAGTAACATATTGACAACATACTAGTAACACACTGACAACATACTAGTAACATATTGACAAAATACTAGTAACATATTGACGACATACTAGTAACATATTGACAACATACTAGTAACATATTGACAACATACTAGTAACATATTGACAACATACTAGTAACATATTGACAACATACTAGTAACATATTGACAACATACTAGTAACATATTGACAACATACTAGTAACATATTGACGACATACTAGTAACATATTGACAACATACTAGTAACATATTGACAACATACTAGTAACATATTGACAACATACTAGTAACATATTGACAACATACTAGTAACATATTGACAACATACTAGTAACATATTGACAACATACTAGTAACATACTGACAACATACTAGTAACATATTGACAACATACTAGTAACACACTGACAACATACTAGTAACATATTGACAAAATACTAGTAACATATTGACAACACACTAGTAACATATTGACAACATACTAGTAACATATTGACAACATACTAGTAACATATTGACAACATACTAGTAACACACTCACAACACACTAGTAACATATTGACAATATACAAGTAACATATTGACAACATACTAGTAACACACTGACAACATACTAGTAACATATTGACAAAATACTAGTAACATACTGACAACACACTAGTAACATATTGACAACACGCTGATAACATATTACCACAATTGTGTGTGTGTGTGTGTGTGACAGTATGAGTTTGTGGAGGAGAATGTGTTTGCTCGTGAGATAGAGCAGGGAGGACAGTTGGACGGGAGGAACCTGGAGGAAGAGGCCCAGATGAGACTGGAGGCGGGCGACTTGCCTGCTGCAGTTCTGTGTCTCGAGGCCGGCGTTAAAGAGCAGCCTCTTTCTGCCCGTCGCTGGCTACTACTGGGACAATGCCTCGCGCAAAATGAACAGGTCACATTGCACAGCTGATTATTGTGAATATTCGTGCTGGTATGTCAGTTGGACTGCGTGGTGTAGTGGTAGAACACATGCCTCACAAGCGGGAGGTCCGTGGTTCGAAACCTGGCGGAGGAGAATTAAATTGGGCGAATTCTATAATCCAACAGTCCCTGTCCACCCAGCAGTTAATGATGGTACCAGATATCAGTCATGTGTTGTGTCATACATTCTGGGGAGGTAGCCCTCTCTACCACGTCATCCGTCCTTGTGGCGTCATAGCGTGGAGAGGGTCGGTTCTGCGGTGGCAGCGAGCTGCACGGGACACACCTGTGTGTTCATAAGGTTCTGCTTGTTCCCGTGTAGCAGCTGTCACTTGAGGCCCGCGACCTTTTGACCTTCATGTATCATGAGCCGCGTGACAGTGACATATTGAAGTAATACACAAGGTCAACTGGTAAAACAAACACGATATTTGACATTAAACAACATGATACTGTGATTATGAACTATGTATATGACTGGAGACAAAATGAGAAAATTCCAAATTGTGAAAGATACAATATAATAACAGATACATTGACATATAACATTGATATCATTAATATATGCAAGCTTCTAGCAGATATTAATAAACAATTGTCAAATAGAAAATAGTAATTAAACAACTGAGTTGATAATTTTTCCTCTTGTTATTTTCGTATCTTCAGGTTCATTCGTAGACGTAGACTAGTTCGTTCTTGCATTTCTGTCTGTCTGTCTGTCTGTCAGCTGTGGTTGCTTATTGTGTGGTATTTGATGTATGTTGTGTGCAGGACCCGAAGGCAATTGTGGCTCTCAAACAATGTCTTAAACTGCAGTCTGATAATCCTAGTGCTCTTCTCAATATTGCTGCATGCTATACCAACGAGAATTTCCATCAACAAGCCTGTCTGGCTCTCAGGGTCAGTACTGACACACACTGACACACTGATACATACTGACACATATTGATACATACTGATACACACTGACACATACTGACACATACTGACATATACTGACACATACTGACATATACTGACACATACTGACACATACTGACACACACTGATACATACTGACACATACTGATACATACTGATACATACTGACACATACTGACACACACTGACACATACTGACACACACTGACACATACTGACACATACTGATACATACTGACACATACTGACACACACTGACACATACTGACACATACTGACACACTGTAATACTGACACACACTCACACACACACACACACACACACACATACTGACATATACTGACACACACTGACACATACTGACACATACTGACACATACTGACACATACTGACACACACTGATACATACTGACACATACTGACACATACTGATACATACTGACACACACTGACACACTGACACACACTGACACACACTGACACATACTGACACATACTGACACATACTGACACACACTGACACATACTGATACATACTGATACATACTGACACATACTGACACACACTGACATATACTGACACACACTGACACATACTGACACACACTGATACATACTGACATATACTGACACATACTGACACATACTGATACATACTGATACATACTGACACATATTGACACATACTGATACATACTGACATACTGACACATACTGACATATACTGACACATACTGATACACACTGATACACTGATACATACTGACACACACTGATACACACTGATACACACTGATACATACTGACACATACTGACACAATATTTCTTTCTTTCTCTGTTTCTCCAGCTATTTTCATCGTATCTTCTAATTATTTCATATCATTATCATATTTTTGTTGCAGTTTTTACTTCTATTATCATTCGATATCACAACCATGTACATTCATGTGTATGTGTGTGTGTGTGTGTTTGTATAGAAATGGCTACAATGTCATTCTGACTATAAGCACTTGGTTTCGGCTGAGTTCAAAGCTGAACACCACGATTCCTCCGTGTTTCAACACTCCATTGCCGACAGGTGTGTGTGTATGTATGTGTGTTAGTGTGTGTGTCAGTATGTGTGTCAGTGATTATTTGAGTATTTCCAATGGAATGGGGAAATTTTAGCGTGAAAATTGTCTTTGTGTGTGTATTTGGCCAAGACGAAAATATCGACATATTAATGAATGTGTTTATTAGTTGAATTTTCTCGTGCAGTGTTTGATACAGATCCTGCGTTATTACAGCGTGTTTGTGAGTGTTCTACTATCTGTGTGTGTGTGTGTGTGTTAGTGTGTTATTTGACGCTGTGACGTCAGAGTTTCTAGCTGCTGCACGCCAGCGCCCCCTGGTGGCAGATGTTGACGTTCAATGTGCACTGGGCACATTGTATCATATGCAAGCTGATTATAACAAGGCGGTGGATTGTTTCTCAACTGCAGTCGCAGCTCAACCTCAGGTAATCTCACACCCTCTCTCTATCATCACTGTCACACTCTCTCCTCACTGTCACACCCTCTCACTCTCATCACTCTCTCCTCACTGTCACACTCACTTTCCTTACTGTTTTATATGTGACATCAACTTGACTCATACAAACAAGTTTAATTAAACACGTGCACCGATGTTTGAGGCGCCTCAAACTGCTATAATAATTTGTGTATTTGTATATGTTTGTGTATTTGTATATGTTTGTGTATATGTTTGTGTATGGTTAAAGAGTGCGCAGTTATGGAACAAGTTGGGTGCAACACTTGCTAACAGTGGTCATCCTGCGCGTGCTGTCAGCGCTTATCACCGAGCATTGTCTATGAGTCCCGGTCTGGTGCGAGCTAGGTTCAACCTGGGTATCAGCTGTCGCGCATTAAACGCCTCACAGTGAGATTATTCAGCAATATACTATCATAATTCACCAACATACTTGTGTTTCGTCTATAATACAACGCTTATATTAGCTTTGTTTTTGTACCAAGCTAGTTTTATGTGTGTATATTTTACTCGCTGATCATGTGTATTTAAGCTAATTAATTTTCTATTTTTATTGACAAATTTCAGTCATTTGTTCTCAGTGTGTCATTATATTTCAATTACTATGTAAAATCGCCTTACAATTGCTGCTAATATCTCGTATTGATAGTGTTAATTGTAAATATTCATGTATTGTGTATGCATTAATGTTCGTGTGCTGTTATATACTCGTATGCTGAATTATACACCACGTACAGCCGTATGTTGTGTGTCAGTGTGTGTGTGTGTGTATCAGTGTGTGTGTGTGTGTCTTGTGTGTGTCAGTGTGTCAGTGTATGTGTGTGTGTCAGTGTGTCAGTGTATGTGTGTGTGTGTCAGTGTATGTGTGAGTGTGTCTGTGTATTTCGTGCGTGTGTTGTGTGTGTGTGATACACTATGAGTCCGTCAATGTACACACACACACAAACACACTGACACACAAACACACTGACACACAAACACACTGACACACAAACACACTGACACACAAACACACTGATACACAAACACACTGACACACAAACACACAAACACACTGACACACAAACACACACACACAAACACACACAAACACACTGACACACAACACACACTGACACACAAACACACTGACACACAAACACACTGACACACAAACACACTGACACAAACATGAAACATGATGACTGTGTTGTGATAGGGAGGCGGTGGAGCATTTTCTCACGGCTCTACAACATCAGGGCAGAGCTCGCGAGAAACTGGGTCAACTGGCAGGTGAAGCGAGGTCGTTGACCTCCGGGGTCATGTCGAACAATATCTGGTCGACCTTGAAACTGACCCTGGCCACAATGAACAGAGCTGACCTGTCACCGCTATGTGATACCAGGTGTGACACGTGATATATCTTATTTAGCTGTCTTATTTAATAAGTTAATTTGATTCATCGTTTATTTCCTCTACTTCTTCCTGACTAAAACCTTTTCTTTTCAAACTCTCTTTCTCTCTGTACATCTTTTGGTTAGTTTCCAGTACACATGGGGTCACCGCAGGGTAGTAATAGTACACTTGCACTCTTCCCCCATGCTACTGTTTTTACCTGTAATTAACAATAATAATTATATCTCACATTTGGTGATGTACACGTCATATTTCACTTCTCGCGTCGACAATTGTGTTGTTGTGTTTGTATCAGAGATTTGGCGTCATTGTGTCGTGAGTTCAACATTGATTCGCTTCAAGATCCCGACTCTAGCACTTCTCAACCGAACTCCTCAACCACATAGCACGTGATTATCTCAGTAAAACATCATGTATTATTATCATCAAGTTTTGTGTTTGTGAGAGTCGCAATATTTTTCCGGCTGATTTTCGAAATTCTCGAATTCTCGTTGTGTATATCTTTTGGGCACTTCCATGTATATGGCGACAATAGCAGGATGGTAATAGTACCTGTACTCTTCCCCTATGCTACTGTGCACTGTTATTAATAATAGTAATAATTGCTGGTGAACGAGACAGAATCAAGTAATGACAGTGCAAACATTAACACTAACAATAACACTAACACACACTAACACACGCTAACACTGACACACACTGACAAACACTAACACTCACACTCTGACAAACACACACACACACACCCTAACACTGACACACTCACACACTAACACACACTAACACACACACACACACACACTATCATAAACAAACTCACACACACACTCACAGACACACTAACACACACAAACACACTAACACACGCTAACACAAACACACACAAACACTCACACACACACACACACACTCGCACACACACACACTAACAAACACACACACCCTAACACTAACACACGCAAACGCTAACACACAATGTCATTTAGCGTGGCAGAGTGTGGTTCCATCATCATCATTGTTGCTGTTACAGTGAAACACAACGTGAATATGAACTGTGTGTATTGAGCCCACTTGCTAGCTCAGTATGGACCAGCATATAACAGCAGCACTGGTATGCTGCAACATTACCACACGTGACACATGCAATTATCACTGCCCCGGGGGAGGCGGAGGTGGGGGAATATTGGACCTGATATGAGGGGGAGGGGGTGGGGGTGCCTGGCCGGCCGATGAAGCAGGCGGAGGAGGAACAGGTCGCACCCCGGGGGGTGGAGGGGGAGGACGGGGGTTCCACATGGGAGGACCTCGTGGAGGAAGTGGAGGACGGGCAGGAGGCATGCCAGGGTGCTGGTTCTGCCCTGGAGGAGGAGGTCTCCAATTGGCGGGTGGAGGACGCATACCTGCATGTCAAACACACACACATATTACATTACATTACATTAACACATTTATACCGCGATTTTCACCGGAGCGTCTCAAAGGCTCACACTCACAAGCACAAGAGTCATACACACACACTCACATACACAAAACAGACAAGCACACATACGAACAAACACAAACACACATTCACACTTACTGACACCTCACCACACGAACCTGGCAGGGGGGGTCGATGAGGCATGTTGTGATGGGGACGCGGAGGTCCTCCGTGCGACATTGGAGGAGGAGGAGGTGGCCCCCACCTGGGGGGTCCAGGATGCACCGGCTGTCCTTGAAACGGGGGTGGCGGCCGAGCAGGAGGGGGCCCCCGCACTGTCACACACAAACATACACACAAACATGTTATACGCGTACACACGTTTATAATAATGTGTCACACACACGCGTGAATATCGCATTGTTCTAGCAAATATTGACGGCGCACTGACCGTGAGTCATCATGTTTGGCGGCTGTTGTGGGGGTGGTGGAGGGAGGGGCGGTTGATTCGGGGGGTTCATCATGGGCGGGGGAACGACCAGGGGTGGGGGGGCGTTGAACACGGGTGGTGGGGGAGGAGGGGGTGGAGCCATTACCCCGGGGGGAGGGGGTGCATCGGCAAACAGCTGGTGAGGTCGATCTGCTTGCGACAGCGGGTTTTGAGTGGCCAACAGACGTTCAGCAGCCGATCCATGCCGCTCACCCTACACATACACACGCACACACACACACACACACACACACACACACACACACACACACACACACACATAAAAAAGTAGCGACTAAGCTGTTAACATCATTGAGTTCGTTGAACTATGAAAAAAGGTTAGAGAAAATTGGGTTGTCGTCACTGGAAAAGAGAAGGTTAAGGGGGGATTTAATAAACGTTTTCAAGCACAGCCTTGGTATGGAACGATTGGATAGGAAAGATTGGGTGGTTTGGAGTACGAGGGACCATAGGGGACACAATAAATGTCTACAGCAAACCCGGGTATTAAGGGATATAAAGAAGTACAGTTTCCCAAGTAGGTGTATAGATATATGGAACCGTTTGGGTAAAGAAATAGTTCAATCAAACAGTATAGCACAGTTCAAGCATAGGTTAGATAAATGTGGGTATGGAGACAGGACAGTCTGAGCCCTGCTCATTTCCTGTAAACTACAACTGTGAGTACACATCCCCGGAAGGACATATTAACAAAATCACAGCATCTGCACTCAGACTAGTCAAAAACATATATACTGCGTTTCGATATATGGATGAGGATATGTTGAAGAAGCTGATCACGACAATGATTCGACCAAGACTAGAATATGCGGCAGTGGTCTCCGTCTTTGAGGAAGCATATCGACAAACTCGAGAGAATACAGAGAGCAGCAACGAAAATCGCACCAAGTTTGAGAGGTTTAGAATATGCAGATAGGTTGAACAAACTAGGACTGACCACGCTCGAAAATAGAAGACAGAGAGGGGACTTAATACACATTTTCAAATACATGAGGGGATTCCAGAAAACGGATCGGAAAGGCTGGATTGTTTGGAATGAGAGATATCAAAGGGGACATGGTATGAAATTGAAAAAACAAGATGCCCACAGAAGATCAAACAGGACAGTTTTCCTTATAGCAGCGTAGAAAAGTGGAATAGTTTAGACAGTGAAACAGTAAAAACGAGAACAATTCAATCGTTCAAGGAGAAACTAGATAAATCATGATTTGGAGACGGGACAGCTCGAGCACAAGCTCATATCCCGTAATGCAGAAATAGGTGAGCACAATAGGTGAGCACACACACACACACACATGTGTGTGTGTCTCAGTTCTGGTGCATTCAGCAAGCACGAGACATGACTCACAATGGCAAGTCGTGTTAGAGTGAAGTTTATCGTGCAGTCAGAGTGGCTGTCATGTGATCATCAACACAGTCTGTCTCGCGAGAATCGCTTGATAATGGCCATGATTTTGCATGAGACAGACCGGCAGCAATTGATGATGACTGGAAGAAAGATGAGGCGTGAAAGATACCTTGGTTTCTTTTTTGAACGCGTACGACACGGCGATGGCTCTGTTGCACAAATACTGTCCGTTCATGGCGTCGATGGAAGCGTCTGACGCGTCGAAACTGGCGAAGTTGATGAAGGCAAATCCCTTGCTGTTTCCTGTGTCCGGGTCTCGCATTATCTGTTATCAGCAAACAAACACGACGTCAACACTGCGCACAATAAGCACGCGCACAATAAGCAAGTGCTGATGGGTGTGTGTTAACAGACTCGCCTTGGGAGTTTGCAGAATCACGCCGAACGCTGAGAACGTGTCGTACAAGAGTTTCTCGTCGACTTCTGGGTCCAGGTTGCCGATGAAGATGTTGGCTCCGACATCCAGGTTCTTCTGGTGAGCCGACGCCTGTTCGAAACAAATCACAACACAAGCAGACGCCAATACTTATAGTCACGTGCCGATATCAGCTGAAACACAGCTTCGCTGGGCCAGTGTTTGAACATGCGCTCAGTCATACAAGCGCTAGTGTCACATGATATATTATCTGACAATGTCTCAACTGCGCCAGTTTCACGAGTCAATATTCATTTCACGTGCCAACATGCATTAATTGGAGGTTTTTCAAGAGAACGACTAGCGCTCCCCCAGAAAGCTAGTACTCAGGACGGAAATATCACGGAAGACGGAGGTACCACCATAAACCAGGCGGCAATCCGTGCACGCGCTGTGACAGTTCACCTTGTTCACTCTTATTGGCTTGCCGAAAAGTTTGATCATGTTCATTATTTTGATGGCGTAGTCGGCGTCCTCCTCCCCTATAAACTCGACAAAGCCGTACCCCTGATGGCTCATGGTGACTCGGTCCTTCGGCATGTGTACATTCACTGACAACCAGCACACAAACACACAAACAAACGCGTATATTTGCCAGCATTCTGGTGTCAGAACATCACCAGCACGATATGAAACGCTGAGTAATTGATTCGTGGCTAATAGCAGGCAGAAACGCCAGTAGTGAGACAAACAGTGAGACAAGGCGATAATACTGAGACAAACAATGAGACAAGCAGTGAGACAAGCAGTGAGACAAGCAGTGAGACAAACAGTGAGACAAGTAGTGAGACAAGCAATGAGACAAGCAGTGAGACAAACAGTGAGACAAGCAGTGAGACAAACAATGAGACAAGCAGTGAGACAAACAGTGAGACAAACAGTGAGACAAGCAATGAGACAAGCAATGAGACAAGCAATGAGACAAGCAATGAGACAAGCAATGAGACAAACAGTGAGACAAGCAATGAGACAAGCAATGAGACAAGCAGTGAGACAAGCAGTGAGACAAGCAGTGAGACAAGCAGTGAGACAAGCAATGAGACAAGCAATGAGACAAGCAGTGAGACAAGCAGTGAGACAAGCAGTGAGACAAGCAATGAGACAAGCAATGAGACAAGCAGTGAGACAAACAGTGAGACAAACAGTGAGACAAGCAATGAGACAAGCAATGAGACAAGCAATGAGACAAACAGTGAGACAAGGTGAGAATACTGAGACAAGCAGTGAGACAAGCAATGAGACAAACAGTGAGACAAGTAGTGAGACAAGCAATGAGACAAGCAGTGAGACAAACAGTGAGACAAGCAGTGAGACAAACAATGAGACAAGCAGTGAGACAAACAGTGAGACAAACAGTGAGACAAGCAATGAGACAAGCAATGAGACAAACAGTGAGACAAGGTGAGAATACTGAGACAAGCAGTGAGACAAGCAGTGAGACAAACAGTGAGACAAACAGTGAGACAAGCAATGAGACAAGCAATGAGACAAGCAATGAGACAAACAGTGAGACAAGGTGAGAATACTGAGACAAGCAGTGAGACAAGTAGTGAGACAAGCAGTGAGACAAGCAGTGAGACAAGCAGTGAGACAAGCAATGAGACAAGCAATGAGACAAGCAGTGAGACAAGCAGTGAGACAAGCAGTGAGACAAACAGTGAGACAAGCAGTGAGACAGATAGTGAGACAAACAGTGAGACAAACAGTGAGACAAGCAGTGAGACAAACAGTGAGACAAGCAATGAGACAAGCAGTGAGACAAACAGTGAGACAAGCAGTGAGACAAGCAATGAGACAAACAGTGAGACAAGCAATGAGACAAGCAATGAGACACTGACCGACAGGTCCCGCCTGCACGAACAATTCTCCCAGTATTGTCTCGCAGACCTTGTCGTCAAGACCTCCCACGTAAATGGTCGCATCTGACATTCACACACACACAATGCACGCATACACACACATGGTTTGTTGAAACATAACATCAAGAAAGAAGGAATACAACCTGACAAAGACTAGATATAATAGACTTAGTAAAAAACACGGCATGTGCGGTATGGTTCCGCCGAGTAATTTCCTCACACGAGCGTGTACACAGGCTTCGCTAGATGACTGTGACAGACAGCACCTGAAACTGCATATTTCCTGATATTCACTGCGAAGAACGGTGGAAATGAGAAGCGAAACGAGAACAGTGCGAATGACGAGCCACATATACATTATTGAGAACAATGTGTACATTTTGACAATATTGAACGCATTGCTGAAACAGGCTCGCTGTGAGGAAAACTCACCTTGATTACGCTCGTGGATGGGACCGGCTGCCATTTTGAAGCAGCACAAAATCGACACTTATAACCGGCTCTTGTGATGGTCAATCTGCTAAAATACCGACCGTCTCGTGATCATTTCTTTCAGCACCACCGTACATTAACACCGTACAAGATATGAACTAAATCGTATTACCCAACATACTACAAGTACAATACTATACTTTATATTGTATAATACAATTAGTACACCTAATAATTTGAAACCTTTTCACAAACTCAGAAATGAAAACGTCATAATGGCAATTACACAAAAGTGCGCCATTTTATTTCGAAATTTATTCTTAATTAGCGTTAAATTCATACACTGTTTACTGAGCGGTCCCAATTCTGCTTCAGGAAAAACCCGGTTGGAGCATGTGAATTCGATGCCGTCAAATAATTCATTTCTTTGCCACTTTAGGGAGATGAAAATAAAACCTAAAACTGAGCACTGAAATTTACGCATGAACATTATTTACAAAACACCACGGTAAATCATGCAAAATAAAAAACCATAAACAAAAACATTACACGTATATTTAAGATACAAACACAAATAACCGGTGCGCTAGCGTGTTCTTTTGCGCAATGATTGTCGACAATCGTCTAATTTTGAGTGATGCCAAATTCCTACAAATTCTATTAAATATATATAATAATAATTATCTAATAATAATTATAATATTGGAAATGAAATTAGTAATATTTGAAATTATTTTTGGTAATAAAATCAGCATCACGGCTCAAATTCACTGTTGTTTTCTTGAGAAAAAAAAACATTTGTTCAACTTAAATGTACATGTATTATTTGTGAAATTTATTATTCAATTTTTTATATACTCATGTGATGCTTTGTGTTTATAAAATTGATGTGTTGAAGGGGTCGACTTCAAACAAGCTTTAGCTTCTGTCCACTCCTTGTCACTATTTATGTTATGTAAATAATGACAAAATTGAAATAAATGAAATTAAAATTAAAATGGTTGGTGTCGTGTTACTGTTAACACAAATCGCAACAAATTAATGGTGAATTGTTGAAAATTGGTTCCAAGTTTTTTTTCCGTCGTAATTTTAGCTCGTTTCAAATTTTATTGATCGATTCATGAAAATATTTTTATTGATATAGTTATTTATAATTTTGCTTGTAGTTTTTACTCCATGTTGCTTTGTAATTTTTTATTGTGTATTGAAAAAAATTCCAATTTCTAAATAGTTCCATTGTATTACTGTGTCGTTTGCCAACTAAAAGTTTTTACTGGGCTGCAGATAATTCCGTTCTTGCCGCGAATATTTAAAAGCACGCGAAATGTGGGGAAATTCTGGTATTTTATTTGAGATCGGCTTTCATCAACATTTAACTACTGAACATTGAGAGCAATATGGCAGTATGATTTGGTCGTGTGCTTTCATATCAATCATGAAGCCTGGTAGTTAATAGAGAAATAGCACAGACACAAAATCATACCTAATACAATTAACACACACCAGCACACACTCACTATCACAACACAACTGCCTCTCACAATCAACCTGTCACATTAAATACACATACACACATACACGCAAGCAAGCGGTAAATTTAAATGTGACACTCTCATGATCACTAACATACTCTCATCCCCTGACCTCACTCAAGAACTCTACAAATCATCTTCTCTGATCCATTTCCTTCATTGTAAATGAACTTTTGCTTTTAAATGCATTTCCTATCAGTGCGTGATCTTGTTGCATTTCTTACGACACAGATTTAGTCGCACCTCGGTTCTGAAGCGAATGAATGAGCTGTTAGTGTGGTCGTTAATTGTAACGTATTGTGAATGGTGATACGTCGTATGATTGTAACAGATATGGTTTGAGTCGGGTATTATTTTACTTATTGCTGGCTGGCGGGTTATTTGTCACAGTAATAGCATGCAGTGGACAATGCAGTTAGCAATTAATAAATCACGTGCCATATTTGACTGCCCACTTGTGTCACCTGCTTTATCTGCAGGTAAACGTCATCTATGACCACTCAAAACAATTAAGTGTACCTTTCTTCATACTACACTGTGTGTTTGTGTGTCTGTGTGCTGTACTGTGTATGTATGTAACCGTGCTGCTCATTCTGCTCTTATTTTTGTGTAATATTTATAATAAAAAAACTCACAAAACACGTTTAACTATATTCGTTCACGTTTCTATGGCTTATGATGCACTAATGCGTTTATTCACTGTTTTCATGTTATCAAATGACATTCAGAAAGAAACGATACAAATGTTTTGTCCACCACAGTTTCTCAAACAATCACTGAAAACTGGCATAAACAATGCAGAAACATTTGTGAGTGATAAATTACCACTTAGTCTTTATTATATGTTTCGTTAATTAGAAATGTTCTTGATGTCACTGCGTCTGCGACGATTGTGGCGCGGTTTTCGCTGTGAATTCATGACTTGCACGCAGAGAATTGCCAGTTTTCTGTCGCACGGTGTCGGTCGCTGCTCTAGTAGAAGCGAGGCCATCAAGTCGCTGGACATACCCCGCTTGTAACTGGACGAACTGTGCCAGGAATCACACGAGACATCCAGGTGTCTGCCTCCCTTCCTCGTGGAACCATGCCACACTCGCTTCGACGGCCTTTGTTAGAGAACATACACATTTAGACAATTAGACAATTCATACTCAATTAGACAAGTAATCTATTGCGGCAGCTATGGCTTTTTGCGTTCAGAATTATGTCCCAGAATCTTCCACCAACACATGCGCTTGAATCTGCCATGAGTTACCCTTATGTGGATGGACACTCATTGTGAGACGTGTCGTATAGTCTCAACACTTGTACAATGTTAATAAGAGCAAGCTTATTTGATAGTGCTATTTGAAGCAGCAAGCGGTGAGTCAGTGTCGATGTACCAGTCTGTGTCAGTGAGGATGTTGCGACCATCAAAACTGTAGATGTTGACGTTCTGTGTGAGACGTCCCAGGGAACCGTCGAATATGTCACTCCACTGGTTGAACATCAACTCTCCCTGTATTCCTCGTGCATACACACACACACACACACACACACACACACACACACACACACACACACACACATACACATCACGATCATGACAACATGTTATTGCATCAATCAATTTTGATATGTGTATGTGTTGAGTTCGACGGCATAATAATATGTCCCAGTCATGATGTCAATGCGGGAAATGTGCCAGTGATTGTTATGTCGCTGCTGTTCACGCATTACTTGTCCTCCACGATTGAGGGACAATTTCGCTCAAGAACATCACCTTGATGTTCACCACTGGCAGGTGTCTGTCGCTCCTCTTCACGATGCTGGCCATGTTCTGAGATCGTGACGAGAGCATGGCGCGGAACGTTCCTGCCTGACTTGCTCGTGCAGCCTGGCGGTAGCACTCGTAATCGAAGCCTCGTAGACCCATCTTGTCGCCGGTGTAAGGCTGGTTCAACGCCACCACCTTCAACTGCAACCCACCAATTAGCCCTCAATGCAACAACTCGTCATGTTCATCACTATTGAGTGCGCAAATAACTCGTCAAGCTACTTCAAGCTTGAAGAAAGTGTGTCCCATGTCTGGTCAGCATTTTCTGATTCAACTATTATAGATAGTATTGGTCACGAAATGAGCTCACGAACACACAAAAATACACACACACACACACATGCATACACACACACCCACACACACACACACACACACACACACACACACACACACACACACACATACACAAATACACATGCACTACCACTGACATGCTTACTAGTATGGGTTTCGGCTAATTTTTGCCGAAATAATACGGTTGGTGTTTGTGTAGTTTTTCAGTGAGGAAAAACAGTATTCACAGAGACTGGAGAAATTTGGTGATTTTTCACTCACCATGTTGTGAGACCACTGGCAGCATTATACAATGGAACATATTTATTTTACACATTCATGCAGAGACATACATACATATCACCCGATATCAGTTCAACATTAACAACATATTGTACTGTATTTCACGTGACTTGTTTGCTAGAGCGCTGCGTGTTGAGATGCATGGCTAGTGTATCAGTGCGACAATAAGACAGGGTGTTGGCTCACGTGAGGACTGGGGTGTTGGACGATCATCTGCATGGAGGATGGAGGAGGGTGTACTCTGTCACGTGACAGGTCACCAACCTCGTTCACCACGGAGGACACAGGAGCACGTGCACTAACACTTGTCTCCGACACCACTGACCCCAACTACACACACACACACACATACACACACACGTATATATACACCGTCACGGGTCAAATATGACATGAGAAACCAAGGATGTACATATTTGGGCGTATTTCCACGATCGTATAATATATTGTTTGTATTTTCATTATTGTTTGTTTGAGTCTTTGTAGTTTTTTGTCTTTCGAGAAAATGTTCTCTTTTGCAAATTGCCACAGTCCAAGAGAGGTCACTTCAGCTGAAAATTTAAAATAATTTGCAGAGCTATTGTGTACGATCAGATTATTAAGTATGTTAGTGAGCATGTGAGTGTGTCACATTGAACTTTACCGCTTGCTTGTGTGTGTGTATGTGTGTGTGTATGTGATGTGACAGGTTGATTGTGAGAGGCAGTTGTGTTGTGATAGTGAGCGCGTGCTGGTGTGTGTTAATTGTATTAGGTGTGATTTTGTGTATGTGTTATTTCTGTACTACCAGGCTTCATGATTGATATGAAAGCACATAATGTCACCAATAAAACATTGTACTGTGATAGGCTGAATGGTTGGTGTGATGTCAGTACCGAAACATATTGCCAGCCGCTCGAGACTCGAACCAGCAGAGCCTCCTCATCCTGCAGGAATGCCAGAGTTCCCACCGCACTCACTTTTGATCGCTGCAAAACCAGCAAACAAACTCGTTAAATTCCAGGAGAAAATTCAGAAGAACAACTTGCGATTTGTCACGTGCGTTGCGTTTATGCTGCGAATTTTTCGTGTCGTCCTATGACGTCATTACATCGTGCTTCACTGATTGGCTGTTGTGTTGGTCACGTGACGTGACGTTTGCAGGTTCATGTGCCTTATAAGAAAGACTGTATTTGTCACGTGGCTGTCACGTGATTGGTGTCACGTGATTCAAGCGTGTCAATTCATTTTCTTACTGAACTGGAAGATCGCTGGTGTTCACACAATTGCCCGCTTTTTACGACAGGTGAGTACATTGTAAATTATTCATGACATTTGTGGTATAAATATCAATAAAACCTTAAAAGTATCGCATACATATGTCTCAAACATCTCGGTGTTTATGTATTTGCTATGTATTTGCTCGCGCATAATTGTGGGCAAGTTAGTATAATTGTGCTCTGGTTATAAATGTGTATACCTCTAGCATATTGTCAGCGTTGGGGAACGTTACTGCTCCTGGTACAATGGCCCCTGTAGGCACCACTGGTTCATGCTTGATGAAGGCAGGGGGTCCTGGCGGTCCTCGGGGGCCTGCACAAATACACGAGCCATTCTTGAACACGTTGTTGGCTGTTGTATTATTGGTTGTTGTTATTTATTAAATTATACTTTTACTCAGTGTTGGCTGTTGTTGTTTATTGAATCATATTTATTGTTGTTGCTGTTTATTGAATCATATTTATTGTTGTTGCTGTTTATTGAATCATATTTATTGTTGTTGTTGTTTATTGAATCATATTTATTGTTGTTGTTGTTTATTGAATCATATTTATTGTTGTTGTTGTTTATTGAATCATATTTATTGTTGCTGCTGTTTAGTGAATCATATTTATTGTTGTTGTTGTTTATTGAATCATATTTATTGTTGTTGTTGTTTATTGAATCATATTTATTGGTGTTGTTGTTTATTGAATCATATTTATTTGTGTTGTTGTTACTTATTGGATCATATTTATATTTATTGTTGGATGTTTCTTATTGAATCATATTTATTGTTCTTGACTGTTATTTATTACTTATTTATTAATATTTATTCTTATTTATTGATGGCTGTTATTTACTGAATCACATATTTATTGTTGATTGTTATTATTTATTGAGGAACGTGGGCGGAGTGACATTATGGATTGTTATCGGATGATGGTTTATTATTTATTGTTATTTATTTATTATTTTCTTTCCAACTCTCTTTCTAGAGTTTTTTCTTTTCGAACTCTCTTTCTCTCTGAATCTTTTGGGCGCTTCCGGTACATGGGGCCACCTTAGGGTGGTAATAGTGCTTGCACTCTTCCCATGCTACTGGATTTGCCTGTAATTAATAATAACGTGAGTGGTGGACACAAACACCTCCATATTTTCGTCATGAGAAATTTTGCGAGCTAATTACACGATAATATTCTGATATTTTTGTGCCGTGTGATTGCTTATGCTATGCGAGAGTATGTGAGTGAGTTAGAAAGAGTGAGAGAGAGAGAGAGTGTGTGACCTATAATTCCGTGGTTTGTGAAGAACCTCGGCTTTTTGCTCATTAGTTGTTTTCTTTGATAATTTGAGGAGTTTGTACAATCTGGCATTACACCTGATATCGTTACTTTTGTCAGGTGATTTCGCGCGTTTTGACCGTTGCCATGGCAGTTATGAATCTCTAAGCAATTATCTGAGGTGTATGTGTGTGTATGTGTGTGTGTGAATGCGTTGGAAATGGAAGCGTATTGTTTTTCCTGGATATTTTTACGGTTATTTATGAGTACTGACAAGTTTGTGCGTGTGTCCGTGTGTGTGTGTGTATGTGTGTGTGTGTATGTGTGTGTGTGTGTATGTGTGTGTGTGGCTTCATCGAGCACTGCTGAATTAGTTATGCATGATGTACCTTGTTTGAAGCGATAGTGAACCTCATCAATGGCATTTCCACTTGATCCAGCTAACATGAGGCAGCGTAACAACAAACAACACATACACAAATGCAGTCACCACAACACTATATCATTATCACTGTCATGTGTGTGTTTGTGAGTGTGATATTGACCTGTAATACTGAGACCTGGACGACCAGGAACCCCGACACCTGGAAGTCCTGGAACTCCGTCACCTCCTGGCGCTCCCTGCACTGATAGTCCCGGAGTTCCGCGCTCTCCCTGGCGCACAATACATGCACGTGGTCAAGTGAACGTATTCGTCACAACATTCTGCTGTGTGTATGTGTCAGTGTGTGTCAGTGTGTGTGTCAGTGTGCGTATCGGTACATTAGTTCAGGTTCTGATTCTATCGAGAGCTGAAATGCTGAGTGGGGAGTTTTTTCAGAGCATATTTCTGTTTATTGCTCGATCACCTCTGATCACCTCTGATCACGTTCTAGTCACATCCCCACTGACAGTCTTATTGAGACGCTGATATCAGTTCTTGCTTGATTGTGTAAGATATCTCACTTTTTGTCCAGTTGGTCCCGGTGGTCCCATCACAGGCACGAATTTCCCTTCTCCATTGTACCGTTCACATTGGCATTTCTATGACATTATGCACACAAAAAACACACAGTTATCAACGTTTGATACTATAATGCTATTTCTTTTTCTACATCTCATGTTACATATTCAATTAAAGATAAGAAATATACACGGAAATGATACACATTCTATTTTTGAATGGAATTTCAGTTTTGACTTTTTGAGTTTTCATCAAAATTTAAGATATTTCCTGAGAAAACTTATTCGCCTCTGGAAAATTTTCCCAAAATAATTTATCATAATTTACTGCTGTGTATATAAAACGTAGAAAATGGAGAACTACCTCAGCCAAATACTGCTAGTATAAACATTAATTTAATGTTATTATGTAACGGCACGTGGTGTTGTGTAGTTTGTTAATGCAGTGTTGGTACGTACCCCCGGTTCTCCAGGTTCTCCTTTTATACCAACACCGCTTCTACCTCGCTTACCCTGCAACAACGCAGAAGACCCTGAATTAATATGGCACGGAATGACACGAAATTATATTATATAAAACATCGCATTATTCGCGATACAGGCCCTCAAACATTTTATGAATTCATTTCCTCGATATATTTATTTTGTTATATTTATTTATTCTCTTCTATTATAAAAAAATGCAATATATCTTGCTTATATTGCTGATTTGTGTGTGTTTGTATGTTTGTGTGTCCTTCAGTAATCATCAGTTATATTGGCTTGTATCAGATCATAATGCCAAATTGTGCTTAAATTCTTGTTTATCTGATTCCTAAGTTTCCAAGCTCAAATACATAGAAATATCCATGAAACGATGTGAAGTAATGTTTTGAATAAAATCTCCCAAAAAAGTGCATTAATTTCTGTCTCACCTTTCTCTTCTGGCGGCATGCAAAAACAAACACATTTTTGTGACTTGAAACAGCTCATTAAATATCATATTAAATAATATATATGCAGCTTCCTGAATAAGCTGAGCATCACAAGAGATGAATATGTTGAAGAAACTCACCGGCCAGCCAGGAAGACCCAGTTCTCCCATCACTCCAGCTCTCCCAGGACGTCCAGGTCTTCCTCGACGACCCCTCTCTCCTTTTATTCCATTCATTTTCTGTGAATTAATAACATAACCCACAGTAATTAACGCTGGGTGCTAAATGATACTCAACTTGAATATTTCTCATGTCATTCACGAGAAATATAACGAGATATTGTAACAGATCATTTTTGATCAAGGTATTGTAACAGATCATTTTTCTCCGAGACAAAGCCACACTCACTTTGATCAACGTTTCCAGAGTTGTACCATCGGCAAGTTGAATCGAGGAATTAGGAGCTGGTTGGCCGTCCTTGCCCGGGGGACCTGGCAATCCTCTTCCCGGAGGTCCCGGCGGACCCGGGGGTCCCACTGGGCCCGCGGGACCTGGAGGACCGCGAAAATTATTACCTGGTCGGAAAATATGGCATTAACAAACAGTAATATCGTGGGTAATATTACATCTTGATAGTACACCACCAGGTTATTTGCATTATGAGTAGGGCTGTCAAAAGTTAATAAAGTTACTTTTTCACCTAAAGGTCACTTTTTCATAAGCTACCTAAAACTGCATGAAAAAGTTGTGTACGATGATTATTAAAAAAGTTATTAGGTTACCAAAAGTTACTTTTTCATCGTTAGGTTACTTTTTTGCTTTTAAGGTTACTTTTTTATCGTCAGGTTAGCTTTTGTTATTTTTCTTGTTATTAGGTAAGTTTACCACGAAGTTTGGTGACTTTTTGCAGATAAGAGGCACAAAAACGGTATATATGAGGATAAAATAAGAAAAGAGATGGAATATTAGATCTGAAGATCAAGAAATGTCAACATTTCTGCTGTTAGGATTTAACAATTGATATTCATCTTATTATCTGTGCTACTCGATATTTATACGTTTTTGGGTACGCAGGATAGTGGAATTTCATTTTAGGAAATGTCCACGAACCGGAGGATGTCGTGAGATGTTTGGAGCGTGGTATAGTACGATGTGTGAGCTCTCTATACCAGATACTACACTGTAGCACTTGACAGTACGTATTTACTTGAACAGGAATTTGCACGTGATTTTCAGGGCGTGAGATAGCGCCATTATCCCACGTTTGACATATGGGAGGACGGGGGGCATTCACACATGCAGTGTTTACGCTCGCACTAATATACAAGCTGTAGTACGTGCTATTTCATAAAAAGTTCCATTGAAAAAATATAAAGAACATCATTGCGACCATTACTAAAAATATTTACATTTGCAATTAGTGTATTTCGCATTTGTATGAGCTTTCCACTTAAAAATTATATTTTGATGGTTATGCTCCTTTTTTCGATGTTAGCCAAATTATGTTAAGTCACTTTTGGTTGTTTGTTGTAAAAATGGTACCAGATCGGAGAGGGTGGAGAAGTAGTACCAACTCGGAAAGATGATAAAAAAGAAGGACTGGTGTATTTTCTTCCTTCAGAACTGCAAACAGAAATTGACCTTTTTTGAAGGAGGTTATTTTTAGGTTACCTTTTTATTGGTTATTAGGTTACTTAATATGTTCACAAACAAACAACAAACAAACCGTGTATTTCACATAGCGCACTAATCAGCAAAGGCGTGATAAACATGTGATAAAACGATAGAAAAGTGATAATAACTTTAAAACTCAGGTTATTTTTAGGTTACTTTTTTAGGTTACTTTTTCTCGAAAATAAAGTTACTTTTTTCTGATTTTTAGGTTACTTTTTTGACAGCCCTAATTATGAGTAAATAAATAATTTTTACATTTTTGGATAAATCAAGACATGTTTAATGATATTTGTTTCAATTTAATCACGAGAAACCACCAACATATTTTACACTTATCATGTAAGAATTTTTGTTTGCGACTCTTATTTGATTATAAGCAGCATTAGCAGACCTGTGAATATCATACAATTCTTATTGAGAAAAAGACTCCAGTTTTCCTGCCTCACTCGCCTGTTTTGTAGGAGCTGTGGCCTTGTGACTCGCTCCAGCCCAACTCAGAGGTGTAGGGTGCTGGCATTCCCGGGGGTCCCGGGGGTCCGACAGCACCAGCAGGTCCTGAAAATATCAATGCCCAACTGATATTCATATGAGGTGTATTGAGGGAATATTTTATGAAAAACAACCTCACTGCCACCTACATCATAAGTGGCTGATGCCAGTTTTCACGTGCTGAGCTAATACGCACAACTTTCATCTTTCCTAATACTTTAATTTTTATTACAACTGCATTCAGACATTTAATTTGGCGTAAATACTGATCATTTTGAGAAAAATAACATTTATGAAAATTTATTAATACTAATAATAATAATAAATTATATATCCTGCCATGATTTTCTTATATATCTTAAATATTGCCACGTTCGTGGCTTGTTCTCGAATAATGAGTTTTCTGAGCTTGTAGTCGGTGTTATGTTGTACCTCTTTCTCCACGTGGTCCAGCAGCTCCTGGTTCACCAGCTCGTCCATCTTTCCCAGCTAAACCCGGCTCTCCTTTGAAGCCTCTTCCACCAACTTCACCCTTGTTACCCTGACAAGCCATGCGGTTATTCATATTAAATGTTTTTCTGTTAATGTACTCTCTGTATGTCATCAGCGTTATAAGCTCATAAATTGCTACCGTTCTACATCAATGTGAAGCAGAAAAATGTGAATTGTACACATACTCAATACACAATGTTTGTGCAAATCTGAAACATAGTACCACTGTGGCTGTGATGCTGTAGTATGCGTGTTTCCATATTGGCATGTCACTGCTCGGAATAATGATATAATGTTTAAATAATGTCGCTGTTTTGTGGCGGCGAACTCATTGTCGAATGCAAACTTGATATGATTGACTGAAAGTTGTGTATCAGTTGAAACTATCACAGTATCAGTGGTTTATTCTTGCTATACCGGCATTCCTTTCGGTCCGGGAGATCCGTCTATTCCTGCATCCCCTTTTTCTCCTCTCATACCACGGTAACCACGAGGACCTCGATCTCCATGCAAGCCCGCCGGACCTGGTCAACAATCACAACACCAACACCAGCATGTTCTGTCCAATTGCCTAGCGAAATATGATGTAAAGCGCGAATATTTACATCTAAATTGTTTGCAATATTTCTAGCCAAAGTCAGCCGAAATTTGGTGATGCGCTTTGAATATTTGTTTTGGTTCGTTTTTATTCATTCAACCAACAGGAATCAGATTAGAAATTCCAGGTGACGGCACCAAATTGACGCTCGCACCTGGAGGTCCAGGAATACCAGGACGTCCGATGTTAGTGAGATGCCCTACTTGCACGTCGTAGGGCGCCTCTTCCTCGGTCTAACAAACACACACACACACACACACACACACACACACACACACACACACATCTGTAGGTCACCTGCTTCTAGCGGCCATTGTGAGTGCGTGCGATCAGAGAAGTTATGGAATGGTTTTGTAAACAAGTGTTATTGCATGGCGTGAAGAAGTCGGTCACGTTTCTATAGTTTATTCCAAACACAACAACCCGGGTGTAACACTTATATTTTCCCAGTTTATCACGTAACAAGAACTTGAATACGGAACGTATATTTCTAATGATCATGAAAAGTTGGATTACTAATATTCGATACTAATATTTATAATGAATACGTAATAATTTGCTTCATTCGTCTTCTCGAGTTCTGTATTGGTATTTTTGCATCATCGAAGGTGCCTCGAAGGCTGCAGTCATCCATCCAATTGCAGCTCATCAGAATTGCAATAGACGTGGGACAGTGAGGATTTGCAACACTGAATGTATTATACATTTGTTACTAAACAGTTACTGAACAGTTACTAAACAGTTACTGAATTGTTTTTAGTTATCAAGTACTGACAAGTACTTGTCTGCTCACCAAAAATGTACTTCCCGCTTTCCAAAATGGCTGTTGCATGGAAAAACAGCCACAAAATTGTCATAGAATCATTTAAAAACAGCACACATACATAGACACACACAAATAATAATCTCGTTCAATATTCAGTGCTGCATGTGCCAAATAAGAATTTTAATTTGAGCCATTCTAACTCACAATCACGACTGATTAACACATAATGTGCTAGCGCTGAATATATTTGTAAAATGGCTATAACAACATCATTCATTTAACATAGCAGACAATATACAAAACGCGATTAGCAGGAGAACGCAGTGAGAATTAGGAAAAATGGTGGGAAAATGTTGAAAAATGTTAGTAACGAGTCTGGAAATGTAGACAGCGGAACAGGGTATAGATATAGTGATATCACAATATGTCGTGGAGGAAATGTTTGTTGTTGTTCATGTCGTTCTCACATCTATGTCGTCCCTGTAGCCAGAACCAGTAGATGCGAGGACAGAAGCTGAGGGACCTGGAGGCCCTGGGGGTCCCGGGGTCCCATCACGACCAGCATCACCTGATAAACACGAATTAACATCAACAAAACTAGGTGCGATTCACACCGACACACAAACAAGCATACGCACATACAAACACATGATAAGGTACGCTCCACTATGATATGGCACAATAAATACATTACATTAAGTTTACCTAAATGTGATTTGATGATGATGAATACAGCCTCGAATGGTGTTCACACAATACAACGTCAATTGCGTTATAATAGCGTTTAAAATGAATCTCGTCCATCGACTCGGCATAAATTCTGTTATACAATGTCTGTGCGAGGTCCACCTTTATGTCCCTGGCTTCCTTTCTGTCCACGAGCACCTGTGGCTCCTGGGGATCCTGCGACACCTTGAGGACCTGTTGCGCCCCGTTCTCCACGAGCTCCCTGAATGCCCTGTGAAACACAACCTGTGCTACATCCTGCTGGCACGTGCACGTGATTTCCCATCTAACTGACGAGTTTCAGCAGCAAGATCCACTCAGACATGGAAACAAAGATTACCGTTGGTGCGTTATGAAAGCGTGCAGTAACTTCACTGTAGCAATGTGTCTGTTGCTTGGTACTTGCTGTCATGTTGCTGTTATTACTGAGTATGACTGTCATAATACAATAAGTGTAGCCGGCCCTGTTTTTGCCAACCAATCAGCTTGAGTCAGATTAAAATTCAACCCAAAATATTCCAGTTTATTTGTGATGTTTCAATCGTCCACTTGAAACGACATTTATCCGCTACATGCACAATTCTATTTGTTCGGTATATTTTTAATCATATTATTAATCATTTGTTCGATATATTTCACCCGGGGTTTTCTTCATGATTAATAAATGAACGCTTCCGTATTTTGATTCAAGTGTTTGTAAACATGCCCTATGACACATCTACCTTGTTGGATACGCTAAGCTCCACTAAGGAACTTTTGTGCGGATATACTTAGTCTAATTGTTGAGAAGTATATTGACATGCGTGGCAGTTGTGTGTGTTGTTGTGGGAGTTTGTTTATAAGACGAATAATGCTGTTGTCTTGCATGTTGTTCCGATGTCAAATAAGTGAGTTTGTTGTTTATTCACCGGTAATCCAGGAACTCCTGCTGGTCCTGCCACTCCAGCCGCACCTTCCTCTCCTCTCAGCGAGCTGAATGTTGACAAATACTGCGCCATCTCGCTAATGTTGCACTGACACTGACCCCTGGGACCGGTGGGACCTCTCAGCTGCGAAATCACTTCCTCCTGACAACACACGCGCACCGCATTGGTGACAGCCATGCTCTTGCTTATATAACGACGACAAAAGGACAATTTGACCGCGCCCAATCATGCCTGTGATTTGTCCGGTGGTGTGTGATGTGTGACACGCAGAACAATGATGCTTCTCACGTCAATGCCGCGGATGTTGGTCCAGTCAATTTTGAAAGGTTTGCCCGGGGAACCAGCAGGTCCGGGCCGACCAGGAGCTCCTCGCGGACCAACTATCGACTCTCCAGGAGGTCCCTGACAGAACAGATGAATCTTGTGAATTAGTGATGCAGAACAGACTCGGTGAATATTATGAAATATTTTGCTATGTGGAATTTTCATGCATGTTTAGTTCTAATGAAAGCATCATATCGAGAGAAAAACTTACTCTGGGTCCGGGCTCTCCACACGGCGGTTCTGTCGAGGTTCCAACTGATAACACCAATACCAACAACAGGAGAGAGAGAGAAGAATAAGAACACCAACCACACGTTCACACATAAATCAGTGTATTTGCTAGAACACGAGTAATGTGTGAACTTGCTGGAAACCATATAATGTGTTGTTATGAGTATGAGTGTCAGTACCTGTTTCAATTGGCGTGGAAGTTGTGGCGGTGAAAATGTCTGAGACTGAATGATCTCCACTTGACAGAGGAAACAAGAGCTCGTCCTTGTCTTCAAACTGCCCGAACACAATGTCCCGTTGATCAGCTTGACGATCATTGATCACATTTGCAGCCCAATTACTGCTTCATTAGCAAAATCAGCGTTTGATCAATGAATCAATGCTTTCTAACGATTTTATTGTATAATTGTGAACTTTGGAGTTGTATGTTCGGCAGGAATTTGCCATAGTGAAATTGGCATTAATTGTGCAAGATTCTACCGAACAATAAAATGGTCACATCTGCAAAAACCACTTATCAACACACACACATGCCACACGCACATACACGTGCACACACACGCGGAATATAAGTAGAGACGGGATATTCTTTGGCAGGGAATTTTCACCTGTCCAGAGGTCTCTTGATGCTCTTCTCCCGAGTTTTCGTCCGTAATTTCTTCATCAACACCATATACTGCCTGCTTGCCAACTTCTTTCTCCTCCAACTGATTGACATGCACGACAAACACGTACAGACAGACAGACATGCAGATGGACGAGTACTACATCGCTCATGCTTGCTCGTGATACAGGGGTACATATAGAGCAGGTACATGAGGTTGCACAGCAAGCAGTACAAGACAGGCGAGCTGACACATTGATAATAACAGGACAGATGAGCTGACACATTGATAATAACAGGACAGATGAGCTGACACATTGATAATAAGAGGACAGATGAGCTGACACATTGATAATAACAGGACAGATGAGCTGACACATTGATAATAACAGGACAGATGAGCTGACACATTGATAATAACAGGACAGATGAGCTGACACATTGATAATAACAGGACAGATGAGCTGACACATTGATAATAACAGGACAGATGAGCTGACACATTGATAATAAGAGGACAGATGAGCTGACACATTGATAATAACAGGACAAGCGAGCTGACACATTGATAATAACAGAACAGATGAGCTGACACATTGATAATAACAGGACAGATGAGCTGACACATTGATAATAACAGGACAGATGAGCTGACACATTGATAATAAGAGGACAAGTGAGCTGACACATTGATAATAACAGGACAGATGAGCTGACACATTGATAATAACAGGACAGATGAGCTGACACATTGATAATAACAGGACAGATGAGCTGACACATTGATAATAACAGGACAGATGAGCTGACACATTGATAATAACAGGACAGATGAGCTGACACATTGATAATAACAGGACTGATGAGCTGACACATTGATAATAACAGGATAAGCGAGCTGACACATTGATAATAACAGGACAGATGAGCTGACACATTGATAATAACAGGACAAGCGAGCTGACACATTGATAATAACAGGACAGATGAGCTGACACATTGATAATAAGAGGACAAGTGAGCTGACACATTGATAATAACAGGCCAGATGAGCTGACACATTGATAATAACAGGACAGATGAGCTGACACATTGATAATAACAGGACAGATGAGCTGACACATTGATAATAACAGAACAGGCGAGCTGACACATTGATAATACAAACATAAGCCAAATAACGGACGAATGTCGTGTTTTATCAAGCTGCTGTTTTCAATGTCGATCAATGAAATGCGTGTATTTTTATGTGCAATGTCAAGCAAGCGGGAATTAGGTATGACCAGTGAGTTCAGCTAAACCAGCCGTATCAAACTCAAATGAAGAAATTAACATTTTTATGAGATAAAAATGACACACACACACGCACGCACACATTCATTCCTTTAGCAGGCTTCTTTTGTGTTCAATTGTAAGGTTTGTAACTTAATACTTCTCACGCACACACACACACCCACACCCACATACACACACACACTCACATACACACGTTAACATACGTATATATCGGAAGCATAGAAAAACAACAACACTAATGTCCTCGGTGTTTTCGTCCAAGCATGTCAAAATGTGTATGTATTTGTGCGTATGTATTTGTGTGTGAGTGTGTGTATGTATGTTTGACACTCAAGTTTTATTAATAAAAACCTAATGACTAATGTGATGTTTATGTGAGTACATTTTGTAAGAACACATTTTTCACGCACGATTGTAGATTTTTATAAGGAAATACTCGATTACTCTCAATTTATTAATAAAACTAGGCGGATCAGTCATGAAGTTCTTGTTATCAGACATTATAACTCGTTCATCACTGGAAGCTTTCTAGCGAAAAGTTTCATTACTGGATCTGTATCATACTGTTGTGTGTTTACGACTGCTAGATATGACCGCCAGACTTTTATTTACTAACTACGAGGTACGTTACTAGCTTGAGTTACAAGTTACCTGAGTTACTACGAGCTTGCGGCATTTAAATGGTTGTGAAATGAAAATATACTCACGAAATCTCTTGGTAATAACTTCATCTGTTTACTAATAACAACACATATCACTGTTTTTCAATGAATACTGAACCTCGACTCACAGAAATACAACATTTTTTCAATAGATCCGTGTTTATTACCTGTGATGCAGTCGATATTCTTACTATCTTCAATAAAATACTATTTTTCATTTCATTAAAACTCTCCGGCATTATGAAAACAATTCCAATTTACTGTCTTATGGAGATATAAGGACATAATGTTCAGCACAAAATGTTCATTTTGGTTTCATTCAAATATAAAAGCTGCAGTTTATCATGCAGTGCACTGACAGGGAGGTTCAAGCATATACAACACACGTGCATTGCTACAGTACTGCTACAGTACTGCTGAACTCACCTTATTGCCAATATGCACGTTCTTCGTTGAGACGGCGTCCTCGATTTTCAGCTCTTGTATCGCACCCTTCCAAATAGACACAACACCCCACAATATTATCAGATGTTTCATGGTTGATGAGCAGTTGTCCGGTACTGCTCGGAACAGCACTGTCGCGATCTGCTGAGACACAACTGGTACTGATCCAGTCACTCACCCGACACCCCGTCATATCATCCACCTGGCTCGTGACATTGTCTCTCTCACTAGAATCGCTAGACTAACTGAAGCCATAACATAACACAATAGGAATGAAATTGACACGACGTCGAAAATGGTAGAATCTATTCTGTGCTATATTTGATGTTGAATCATAAATACTGGCAATTTCGGGCAAAAATAGACTAAAAATGAAATCTTGGTGAAAGGTGAAATAATGAAAGATGAATCTTGAAGAGAATCATGAATATGTTTTTTTTATCTACTAGTAAGTTTTAACCAGCGACGAGGCATGTAGATTTTGTGTATTCCTGTAAGATATCATAATGGTGGTGTCATCCGCATACATAATAAAATGTGAATTAATGCTATTAACAATATTGTTTATATAGATTAAAACAATAATGTTCCAAGTAAAGAGCCCTCTGCAGCCCTATTTGAGTTGAATTCATGATGAGAATTACACATCGTGATTACACAGCACACATTGAATTCGGTGAGTTAGTAAGTTAGTTTTCAACGAGTTCACTCAGCAACGCTTACATAACTATATGCTACGTAACTTTGCCAACAATTTACCATGATTTAACAATTAACACATGGTGTGAATTGAATGTATAACCAGTTGAACGTAGTATATAAATGTGTGTATGTTTATTTGCGTGTGTGTGTGTGTATGAACGTGCACATTGTACAAGCCAGTAAGATAAGCAAGTTGTGCGATTTCTCAGTTTGTTGGTATTTGTAGAAGTTCAGTGGCGTGACAATTGATGGCTGAGGCATTCAGTTCATCAGACAAACTTTCAAGTTTTCTCGAGTTTTCTATCCACAAATAAAGCGTGATTTTCTGTCGTTCAGTAAAAACACGTATTTATCCTGTGTTAGAAAATATGACAGAGATTGCGTCAAAGCTTGTTTTACTAAAGTATACATCATAATAGAATGCCAGGAATTTTGCTCATATTTACAAGTTGAAGCAGAATAAGAATTAGCACATTTATTTGTGGTTACACTAGAGGGATGTGTCTGCTTGAGTGTGTGTCGCAAAAAAGACGAGAGGCTGGTGGAGTAGTGAAATAGCTTGTGGCTTGCTGTGTTCAGGCATTCAGCTGCCACTAGCACACCACTCACCACAACCCCGTGCCTCTGACGCACTCTTTGATGAACAAATCATCTGTGTGTGTGTCAGTGTGTGTGTCAGTGTGTGTGTGTGTGTGTGTGTGTGTCAGTGTGTGTGTGTGTGTGTGAGCGCAGTTGCGCTTTTTTCGTGAGCAATTTTTGCGACATAAGTCCTCACAGAGCAGCATTGGCATTTTTGTGCGGCATTTTCGCGGTCTCTGATAGCGTGCTGTGCAAGCAGAACACCAATCTAGCTGTCAATGTATTTGCTCGCTTCTGTCGCGTGTGTGTGTGTGTGTGTGTGTGTGTGTGTGTGTGTGTGTGTGTGTGTGTGTGTGTGTGTGTGCTATAGTATGTTTGTTCACTTGAACCTCGGCAATTTGCTGTTGAAAAGGATAAAAATCAGATTTGCTCACTGCGGACTCGATGCAAACATACACCCACACACATACATGCACCGATACATACACACACACACGCAAACATACACCCACAAGCACACACAAATACACACATACATGCACCGATACACACACCCACACACCCAAGCACATACACACACATACACACACACACACATTCGTGCTTCGTTTTGTGATGAATAGTACAGAATGCTTGAAATTACATCTATAAGATCCAACATATGTTAGCATTGCCCGTAGTAAATTGTCTCTTATATCCGGGGTCTCTTATATCCGAGGTCTCTTATATCTGGGGTACACTGAAGTCTCAACAAAACAGATAGATATACCTTTTACAATCTCATTTGTCCCAACTGAAATCAAAATTGGCCCAACTGAAATCAAAATTGTCCCAACTAGAACCACAATGTATGTTATTTTTTATTTAAGTTGGGATAATTTTGATTTCAGTTGGGACAATTTTGATTTCAGTTGGGACAATTTTGATTTCAGCTGGGACAACTTTGATTTCAGTTGGGACAATTTTGATTTCAGTTGGGACAAATGAAATTGTAAAAGGTATAGTTGGTAATTGTCCGGGAATTGAGTGATATACTCACTGAAGCTGGTGTTTTTGAGCTTATGTTGAACTCTTGTCCTACATTACTGTGGCGTCCACTATGTGATCGATGAATATGTTGATGTGACGAGTGCGACTTGATCCAGCCGCTGATTCCCAGGCACAAGACAATCACACACAGCAGTACTAGCATGATCATGAGCACGCCACATCGTGTCCGGTTCGACAACACTGTGGCCATTTTCCCGGCAGTCGCAACAAACAGAGAAGAATACGCAGATAAAAGGATGACTCAGACTGGTCAGTCTCAATGAGGACGATATCTTGTAGCAGCTTCACGCATTGTTCTGGTCCTGCAACGTTGACCAGGTGACACTCAATTGTGCGCACGAGATAACTCCTCGCTGAAGCTGCTGCAGGTGACCTCAAATGACCCAGCTTGTGCTCCTTGATGCTGCTGTGAACTCACGTGCGTGTTCAGCTCCTCGTGAAATATGAACAATGCGCGTGCTATCCTGTCTTGACTGCACTGTTGTGTGGCACGTTATTAATACGCAGCAGAAAATTATCCCTCGGATCCATGTCTCGCCTGATATATTTGCACTCAACCAAGCCAGAGCTGCGGTCGACACAACAGAACAAACCATACTGATAGCTGAACATGTTCTGCACCGCAGCGAACCGTCGGTGCACGCGACACTACCACCAACACTACCACCAACATTACCACCAACATTACCACAAACACTACCACCAACACTACCACCAACACTACCACCAACACTACCACCAACACTACCACCAACATTACCACCAACATTACCACCAACACTACCACCAATATTACCACCAACACTACCACCAACATTACCACCAACATTACCACCAACACTACCACCAACATTACCACCAACACTACCACCAACACTACCACCAACACTACCACCAACATTACCACCAACACTACCACCAACACTACCACCAACACTACCACCAACACTACCACCAACATTACCACCAACACTACCACCAACACTACCACCAACATTACCACCAACACTACCACCAACACTACCACCAACATTACCACCAACACTACCACCAACACTACCACCAGCACTACCACCAACATTACCACCAACACTACCACCAACACTACCACCAACATTACCACCAACACTACCACCAACATTACCACCAACATTACCACCAACATTACCACCATCACTGATATTTGCGCCTCATAGCGATGACATACAGAGAAGAGGCTAATTTATGGGTGCATAACATATTTCCAGATAAAAAGAGAGAAGGAAATAGTGAGAAAGAGAGGTAATAATGTCAAATATGCACGAGCTTGTGTCATGCAGGCTTCTTGTCACTCAGTGTTGACGCGATTTTGCATTCAGCACTGTGGTGGCGGGGATTTCCAGTGATGAATGGGACACAATACTGACTGCATATCTATCTCAAAATAAACCTCACATTGGGAGCTGGCATAGGTCGTCTTTTTGACAAGTAAAGTTTTGAGCCGTTTTGTGAAGTAGTGAAAGTAATCATATAGTGAGTATACACACAAGTATATGATATATTGTTATTATTCAAGGGAGCACATAGTATTTTCATAATTGGACGGCTGTTGGCATTGTTTTGAAAGCTTAATTACTTGTTTGTGAATTATGAGTTGCGACCACGTGGCTCAAAAGCACTCCTGAATTTCATTGTTGAAGTCTCACACGACTCACACACTGGCTTCATAAATACACAAACACGTGATATCACTGCATATACACTTTCACCGAGCGTGACAGTTGTTATGCAGTACCACCACTGTGCCAACAATTATCTAAAATGTCCATTTTCAGTGGTTGCCGCGTGCGATAAAAATGAGCGGTAAACGATAAACGATAATTATCGCTGAGGTCAAACCTTTTTATCTTTTATCGCAAAGTTTTCTAAAATTATCGCTTATTCACTAATCGCTAGTCCCAAGAAGTGAGGAACGATAAACGATAAGTTCAAAAGACTTTTGTAAAAATTATAAAATGTGCACATCGGCAATAGTCACAACAGCCCGCCTGACAGATCAGTTCAAGCTGAGAGTATATATATGGTAGAGACTAGAATGATCAACACTGGCTTGCAAGTGAATCATGAAAAACCTCATATGAGAGCTGTCAAGTGTGTGTGTAGTTGGCCAATCACATTAGTATTCACAGCTGCAGTGCGCCAGTCTCGCTGGAGTTCTCGAGTTAGGAGGGTGTGTGCCGCTCTCTCCCATGCGCCTTGACCCACCCCAACCATGACCCCTTCATGTTGAAGCATGTGACCCGTGCCCTTGAAGAAGACATCTAGGAGAGGTTCATCAGGGAGACCGTCACCTCCATCACATCCACACCTAACAGTGGCGGATCCAGAATGCAATATTGGGAGGGGGTGAATTAATTTTGGTGGCAGAAATTTGGGGCCGATCAGCCGTGTGCATGCATCATTATGCAACGTCTTTGCAACAATGTTTATATCAACAAATTATGCAGAAACATATTTCTCTTGACCTCTTTTAGTGAACCTCTTGGTTATAAGGAGTTGATAGAAACATTTTTTGAGGGGTTTTAGACCCTGATCCCCCTCTGGATCCGCCCGTGACACCTGATCCTCTCCTTCCAGCCAGAACCAGGACAAGGCGACAGAAAAGCCTAAAGAACTCAGCGACGACCCATTTGCCCTTCAGGAGAGCTCCACTGTCATGGAGGATGGGTTCAACATTGAGGAGCTAATCAAGAAGGAGGTGGACACCTGGGGCAGGAGCAAGGTGGCAGATGTGAAGCTTGAGCAATTCCCCAGCATGTGCAGGGAGAAGTGGATCTCGCTGTTCATCAAGTACAACACGGCCTTGCCCAGCTCTGCTGCCGTGGAGCGCATGTTCAGCACTGCTGATTACGTCCTCAGGTCCAAGCGTGCATGCATGACCAGCGACAGGTTTGAGAAGCTGGTCTTCACCAAGGGAAACATGCAGCTCCTGGGTGCTGTCTTGAGGAGGGAGAGTCTGAGTCAGAGAGACTGATGTGGAATAGAACTTGCTGGCCATACACTGGTTTCAGTGACCGTTTTTGTCTAGTTTAATTAATTTTCACTGCGGAAAAATAGTTTGTACGCTATTTAAAAAAAATATTTCAACTAAGTAAACGTACTTATCATATATCGCTTTTGTTATCGCAAGTTAACATTTTTATCGCTATCATTTTATCGTTTATCGTTATCGCAAGTTTAAAAAAAAGTTAACGCAGAAACCACTTCCATTTTTCCTACTGGTATTTGTGTATTACTGTGCGTACGTATATGTGCATGTGCGTACGTATGCGGTTTTTGTACGTACATGTGTATGAGTGTGTATGTACGTGTGTGTGTACATGCATACATGTGTATGTATGTGCATGGGTGTGTGTGTGTGTCCAGCGTGTACGTCAACAAGTTGATCCGATAAATTCCCTAGAGACAACGGGCTATATTTCAGTGCTCAAATCACACGCACACACACTCACACACACACACACACACACACACACACACACACACACACACACACACACACACACACACACACACACACACACACACACACACACACACACACACACACACACACACACACACACACACACACACACACACACACACACACACACACACACACACACACACTCACACACACACACACACACACACACACACACACACACACACATTGGCAGAACCCACATCTTCATACTAGCGAGATTGATTGCATGCTTGTGCGTGTGCGTGTGTCAGTGTGTGGAGGGAGGGATGTTGGTCTTATCCGGTGTGACAGTGGTGCATGTTGGAACAAATGGATCGTAGAGACAGTTAGTTGAGAGAGCAAAATAGTCGCAACAAACAGACAAACAAGAGATTTGCATGCCACACTGACACACACTGACACACACACACGCACTGACACACACTGACACACTGACACACTGACACACACTGACACACACTGACACACTGACACACACTGACACACACCGACACACTGACACACTGACACACACTGACACACACTGACACACTGACACACACTGACACACACTGACACACACTGACACACTGACACACACTGACACACTGACACACTGACACACTGACACACTGACACACTGACACACTGACACACTGACACACTGACACACACTGACACACTGACACACACTGACACACTGACACACACTGACACACTGACACACTGACACACTGACACACTGACACACACTGACACACTGACACACACTGACACACACTGACACACTGACACACTGACACACACTGACACACACTGACACACTGACACACAGACACACAGACACACACTGACACACACTGACACACTGACACACTGACACACTGACACACTGACACACTGACACACTGACATACACTGACACACACTGACACACTGACACACTGACACACTGACACACTGATACACTGACACACTGACATACAGTGAGAGGACCGCGTGTTAACATAACTTTTGTTTACGCTCTTCAGACGCCTCGTTGCGAATTTGTCGTTATTGTGCGAAACAGCTAAGTTTTGCACTAAATTTACAACTATACACACGTACGTTACGTTTACGTCGAGTTAGATTGAAACATGGCTGTCAATTTAACTCCATTAGACTGCATAGTTCAGTACTATTCCATTGACATCAACGTCAATAAATACTGCACACAAGATTATTCACTCTTGTTGCAGTTCACTCATACACATACACAAAATCACACCTAATACAATTAACACACACCAGCACGCGCTCACTACCACAACACAACTGCCTCTCACAATCAACCTGTCACATCACATACACACACACACACACACACACACACACACACATACAAGCAAGCAGTAAAGTTCAATGAGACGTTTTTTCCGCACTCAACAACAGCTATTCAAAAACACAAGATATGATCGTGCAAAACTGCCTAATTAAAACAATGGAATATATTGTTTCTTGTTATTTATTTAGTTTTTTTTTCGAACTGTCCTTTTCTCTAGAATTCTTTACTTTTTGAACCCTCTTGGTGGTTATAGTGCTTGCAGTATTCCCATGCTACTGGATTTGCCTGTAACTAATAATAACAATTATAATAATATAAATAAATACTATCTCACAGTAAGATCCTACGTTAAAAATGGTGGATCTATTTTCAGTGAAGGTCTAGCACGAAATTTGGCTCAAATACTTTATCATTGTAGCGACCATCAGACATCATTCCATCAGAAAAATCAATAAAAAACATCGCAACTTTTGATAATTCTTTCTGGAAAGTGAATTAATGAAGTAATATTAATACGGCCGATGTGAATTTTGTACTAGGCAGGCCAATACATCCTCACTCGTGTAGATTTAGTTATGCAAGCCAGGGGTGTAGATTTGTGTCGAGGCTCGGGGGATGACAGTCATCATGCATTAGTGTTCAAAGATGACTCAGTTGGTCAATTACATGAGATCCTCAACTATTTTCAGCCTATTCAATTACAACACACATAGCTCAATGGAAAAATATGTTGCGTATAGTGAACATTTTCACTCATTTATCATTTGTTACATTTTTAGTGTATTGTTATTTTTGCTATACTGATTTTGATGACAATATACTGCCAATTAACTGAACTCAGCAAAATTATCGTGGGTTTTATTACATATTGATGCCCCCAGTCAATTTGTGGGGGTATATATCATCATACCCCCAGGATCTGCGCCCATGATGCACGCATATACAAATGTATGACAGTGGAAACTCACCACAAATCTGTTCTGCATCAGTCCTCCTGTCTGACCAATATAGAGCGTTGAGGCGGTGTCGAAGCGCAGTATAGATGGCACTCGCATTGCTGTTTTGCTGTAATGTAACGAGTTATTGAACATCAGACTAATGTTGTCTCCAATCACTGATAACTTCATCCGCACCCAACAACCCTGACACACACACACACACACACACACACACACACATTCATGAAAACAGGAACCCTGGACAGGTCTGTTTTACACATGTGGTCCAGAATGGATCATGTTGAACTTGCTGAAGGATAACGACAGGTGGCAGCACCGTCGAAACAATAATTCAGTCATGAATGTTGACTGTTGGTTCAGTTCAACCTCACTGACAATTACATTTCAAATGTCAACAATTTTCATTGTTAAAAGATTCCGTATTTCCAAATGAGATTATTTGTCAAACATGTAAACAATTGGCAGAAATATGTTGGGGAAAAAGACAGCAGAATTACCTGTATATCCCGCCATTACCTGTATATCAGGCACAGTGAAGGAGGCGATGGTCTGCGAGGCGAAATGCAGTTCAGGATCGGAGTAGATGAGAGATATCATTGTAACACGATCATCGTCTTCGTCATCATCAGTGTTGGGTCTCGGTTGCAGCAGACTCAGCCCCAATTGTACCAGGGTCTCGATGGGGTTCACCACGGCGAACACGAATCCCGCCTCTCCTTGTCGAGACATATTGGAGAATAGCACCGTGTTGATACTGAAGTCGGACGGCATTCGTTCAGGAAACAGTACGCGATATGATTGCTGTGTATCGGCAATAACAAACACACACACACACACACACACATACACACAATATTTATAATACACCGTAAGCTGTCTACGGCGTTCGGTTCTATTTTGAAAACCTTCTACCGTAGTGTAGCTCAATCAGAGAGTGCCTCTCTATTTTTTCGACTAGCTCGCCGGAATTTAGACAAAATACGGTTAACTTTATGGATGAGAAAGTCAGGTAACGCATGTATATTTAACAAATGACATAAATACATGGTGATTTCTGGTAATTAATCACAAATTTACTAATAGAAAACAGTCAATCATAGCTATTGCCAAAAAAGAGGAACTCATCAGAGTGTCGTTCTATTTTTCAATTGTCCCCCAATATGCTGTTCTATTAGATGTCGTACAGGTAGAGTTTTTACGGCAACTACTAGATTGCGGTGTTGCTGAATTTGTGCGCCTGTTATAAACTACATTGATGGTGGCAGAGATGTTGAATGATAACTAGCCTCACCTTTACATCATGATCTCCGTGAAAACCGAACGCAGGAAAGCCATCCTGTCCACTGACAAATGACAGCGAATTGTCGGGCAGTGGGATTGGGATGGCGTCCAGCAGATTAATTCCTCCTTCCCGCTCGCCTACACCTCGACAAGCAGACACGCTCAATGCTCATCAAAATCCATATATATGTGTGTGTGTGTGAGTGTGTGTGTATGTGTATGTGTGTGTGTGCGCTGGTTCTGTTTTGCTAGTGACCTGCCAATTGCACGCGCACAATTTGCTGTGAGTAAATTGGATTTGTGTTGTGGCAATTGTCTACACATTCTCGGGTGACACTGACACCCACCACTGACACCCACCACTGACACCAAACACTGACAACGTGTTTGTAGGCGTGTGTGTTGGTTTGATAGTGGATGCAATACACACACACAATCCCCATTGCGCGATTATGTGTGTATACACATATACTGGCATATATACACATAGTATGTAGAGTACAGCATACACATATAACATATAACATATATATATATATATATATATATATATATACTAAACTACACTAGTGTATATTATCAGAAGGGTTCGATTGGGACTGAAACATCATCTTTATCCATCTATATCTGTTGTTTTTTGATAAAACTCACTTTGACCCACCAGAGCGAATTATAAATATATATTTATTCATATACAATACATTTTTTCGGAATATAATTCGTGCATAGCTTCGGACACACACACACGCACACACACACATACGCACACACACACACACACACACACACACACACACACACACACACACACACACACACACACACACACACATACGCACACAGGCACACATGACAATGTTCTCGAAAGAACAAATCTTAAAGTATAGAGCTACTCAATAAAAGCTGGAAAACATGATAAACATGATAAACATGATAAAAGCATACACCACGCATGCAATAAGCACACACATAAAACATCAATTTAAATGTGCAAATGAAGTATGTCTGTCATAATTGCGCGCGATGTATAATTTATATGAGCAGCTGTTATCCATATGCAATTATATGCGTGTGTATATAGTGCAATATGTATGCGTATATCAGTATTTGTGTATATATGTGTGTGTATGTGTGTGTATGTGTGTGTATGTGAATAGTCGAGATGATGGGATATCCATCTAGTGTTATGAGGCTGACTATTCTGCAAAAGTTATTGTCACGCCGCACCCGCATACTCAATGCTAAATACCATCTGCACGCTAGCCTTGTGTGTGTGTGTGTGTGTGCGTCTGTATGTATGTGAATGTGTGCGTGTGTGTGTGTGTGTGTGTGTGCGTCTTTATGTATGTGAATGTGTGCGTGTGTGTGTGAAAATTCCAGCTGTATCTCTGTATGTGTGTGTGTGTATGTGTGTGTATGTGTTAGTGTGTATGTATGTGTGTGTATGTGTGTGTGTGTGTTAGTGTGTGTGTGTGTGTATTTGTGTGTGCGTTAGTATGTATGCGAGCGCTCAACACTTGATATTCGCCGGTTGACGCACTATTGAAAATAACTTTACCGCGAAAACTTTTGCCAGAAATGTTGGAAGTTGTATTCAATTCAGAAAACAAGATAGTGTATGAGTCGAAATTTCATGAACAAGTTTGGTTTTCCTGCCAAGTTTTGGTTGCGAAAAAATAAATTGGTTTGCGCAGTTATTTTTTGAAGAACCAATTTCCACCATGTAGCCACGTGGAATTACATTTTTGGTCATTTTGTGTCGGACAAATTTCATGGCTTATATGTTGTGAAAAATGTTCATAGAATATATTTTCCCTCAAGAAACATTCCCTGAAGCAAAGTGACAATTACTAAGTCACACAAACGCATTGAAACATTTATTTTAGTGTTGGCTGAAAATGTAATGTCCGTTATTGTTCCTAATTCAGATATGACACATATAAGAGGGATATTTTTATCCATATTACCGAGCATCGTAATGTTGATCAAGCGTGCGATAATTAATCAAAACTGAGGGTTGTAGAACAATATAGTGCACGTGAAAATTACCAGCACTGCTTCTGACTGAAGGAATGTCCCAGTTTCAAATTGAACTGGAATTATGTTTTATTCGAATTGCATGATAATTCTTGATACCGGGGCTTAATGTGCACCCTGCTGACTTATTGATAGGTAGCACGTTTATCTTGGTCGGTATTTCCCTCATCTGAATTGGTGCCGCTGCACTTGTTTGCTGAGTTGATGTGGTGTTCTTGAAGTTTCTCACCAAGTCCTCCATCAGAGCTATCAAAGAGCGTGCGTACACTGTGTGGTGCCACTCGATGCCTGGATTAGTATTGTTGTTGTTGTTGTTGTTGTTGTTGCTGGATGTTGTGTTGTCGGCAAAACTCGGTAATGACTCGGGAGCGTGTGGAGTTAGCGGACGGGAAGATAATGATGGTTCATCGGGAGGAGCCAGACGTCCGTAAGTGAGTGCAGTGAGCAGCAGTAGTGTCGACACTGCCGCCACCAGAGTCAGGTAGGTCATTTGCGGTCCGAGGCGACTGTAGAGTGCAGTGAAAAGCAGGGGATAAGCGGCTCGTCCCAGATTGGCGGCCGATCCCATGAGTCCGCAGTGGACGGCGTGACCATAGACGGGCAGCAGGCGTGAGTACAGCGAGCCGCAACTGGTGAAGAGCACGGTACAGCTGGCGCCGGTGAGCAGTACGCACGCGGTCAACTGACTGAACGGCAGTCGGGCGGCCGAGTTGCGACACCACTGCTGCTGCTCGACGGGACAGCGCGAGGACCAGGGTGAAGAAGGACGCGAGACCGACGTCGACGGATCATCAACCGTCACCACCATGGGCCACGGCATCAGCTGGCGAGTGCCATTGATGCGGTGCACCGTGAGATTACCTGGCACGTGGGGGAGAGGTGACGTGGCTTCCTCGAGGGGTAGTCCGAGCAGTGCGGCGGTGAGGGCGCACAGCAGGGCACTCATCAGCACGAGACGCTCGCCTAGACGCGCCGCTGCCCTCGTGGCCACACTGTTGGCCGCCATGGCCAGTACGCTGGTGAGCAGTAGCAGAAGACCAGCGTCCCGCAGGGCACGTGCTTCCTGCCACCCGTATAACTCCATCAGCATGGCCACCAGCAGTGCCTCGTGCAGCCGTGTGGCGCCGAAACTATGTGCCGTGGTCAGCAGGCAGACCAGTGGAGCTACGCAGGAACACGTCAATGTATCCTCGCCCCGCTGCTGCTGAGGCTGTTGCTGCTGTTTTTGCTGCTGCTGCTGCTCTTGTTCGTCGCGTGCCAAGGAAGAGTCGGTGAACATGAGGAAGGAGAGCAGGGTCATGATACTCATGATGACAGTCAGCACTAGGGAGCTCACGGTGAATGTGTTGAAGCGCATGTTGCCCACGCGAACTCCCTCCGTTCCGATATATGAGAACCCGGCTAGCAGGCCTGGCCCCAGCACTGTTCCCACGCTAAGCGAGGTGGCTGCCAGGGCGGTGGCGCGGGTGCGCTCGTGCACGCACGTGGCACGTGAGATGTAGGTCATGAGCAGTTCGAGCTGACCTCCACACAACGCCATCACAAGTCGAGCTAGCAGCAGCCACACACCGGCAGACACGGGAGCCACGTAAGCGACGCTCCACAACACTCCGCCGCTGCACACGAGCACGTCACAGAGGAGCGAGACGCCGCGGTAGCCGAGCGGCGCGGTGAGCCAGCCTGCCAGTGGCGACGTGAACAGACGCAGCAGAGCAGTGACAGACACCACCCACGCCGACCACGACTTGGACGCTGACGGCTGCAGTGACTGCAGGTACGACCAGGTCTGCGGCAGCGTCACCGAGTTGAGCAGGAAGAAGACACTGTTCTTGATGAGCAGCACCTTGAGGAAGCGGAGTCTTCGCCGCCGCTGATTCCACGACTCCAGATGACTGGTCGGATGCGAGTCTGGCAGAAGACAACTGGAGTCGAGGGTCTGTCGTTTCGACAACGTCCACTTCATCTCATCCAACTAGAAGATGACTGTTTCAAGACGGTCGACCAACCCTACACTGATCAATTGTCACAGCACAAAGAGGTCGTGTTCTCCGTACCAAACGAGCGAATCAGCCTGAACGCCTATACGACGCATCTATTCTTCTTTCTCAGTGCGTATGTGTATGTATGTATGTGTATGTGTGTGTGGGTTCACCTGATCAGTCAACACCTGTGATTTAATTGGATTCTCTCGGACACAGGCAGAGCGAGAGAAAAATTGGCCGAAAGAGAGAGGTAGAGAGAGTGAGAGAGCCACCATGTCTTATGATGTCATTACTGATGTCTGTTGAGCGTCACCAATGTAGTAAGATAGGAGAAGTGGAGGTGGTGTCTTGAAGCAAGATTATCTGCTTTTATCACATGCACTCACATGTCATCTGCGGCGTGTCATGAATATCTCACCGTTCTTGGTGAAATAGTCCATCAATCTCATCCACTGAGTCTTTTGCCACTAGCTGCGTATATATGTGCGTGTGCATGTGTGTGTGTGTGTTTGTGTGTGTGTGTTTGTGTGTATGTGTGTGTGTGTTTGTGTGTGTGTGTGTGTTTGTGTGTTTGCGTGTGTGTGTGTGTGTGTGTGTTTGTGTGTGTGTGTGTGTGTGTGTGTGTGTGTGTGTGTGTGTGTCAGTGTGTGTGTGTAGTGGTCAGCAAGTTGATATACAGAAGTCCCAGCTGTACGTTGAATAACAATATGAGCCGTTCATATATGAGAACAACAGCACACACACACACACACACACACACACACACACACACACACACACACACACACACACACACACACACACACACACACACACACACACACACACACACACACACACACACACACATACACACATACATTGGGTTCAAATGTTTTCACAGCTGTTCCCACAGTGTGTATTATTCTTGGGAGCGATTTCATATACCTGTTCAAGTTGCTTGGTTGTGCTCCAATATACAGTTCTGTTCAAATTGCCATTATAAAGTCTGCATAAAAAAGTTATTTTGTGCGTGAAAATCCCTAAAAATAAAACAAATGAATAAATTATTTGTTATTTTCGCTGAGACATACAATGTACAAACGGTGTATAACTAATATAATATGATATTTCTGCTACATAAATGTAATAAAACGTGTTTATTTCAATATGATGTTTTTGTATGCTCACCATTGTATTTGGATTGAACGCTGTAGGCAAACAGTGTAAGGAACAGTACGAATATCCTGAAATAGCAAACAAGACAATCACATTACTAGTTACTAGTGACTGTGTCCATCAGTGGTGTAAATATATTAATAAATAATTAAGTGTTATTATTTCCATTTGAACATGTCTCACTGTCATCGTCCGGAATATAGTAATTTGTTGAGATTTATGTGATGCTTGAATGTACGTGTCAGTATGGGCCATTTTCACGGCAGTTGAACTTGCACGTTCTGTCTTTAGTGTAAAAGTTTCCATTGAGTCAGGTCATATATTGTGAGAGTAGCACAGATAAGGAGCATAAAACAAAAGTGGCCGACTTTTTGATGGCTGATATGAATGCGAGCTTATTTGAATTGTGAGATGTTATCGTTGTCATTTCGAGTCGTTTCATCTCTCAGTTCTGAATACAATCAACCGAATGGCTGACGCAGACACACATCCACTTCTGTATTCACATAACATCACGCCACATGAACCACTGATCAAATGGTGTAGTGAACATTTATGTCATTTATGTAAATTCCAAATCTGCTGGACTAGTGAAGTAAGTCACGTGCTGTTATTACTAGATAACTTACACTAGAAACAAGGATGTTTTAATATTTTCCCCAATATGAAAATTTTCATCTGTAATAAGTTAATGCACTTGAGTTGAGGGGACATTAATATATTTTTACACTGTTTGTAAATTATTTTTCAAATGATATTACATAAAATATTGATGTAATTGATATGGTGTGTTACATAAATTATGCTACATAATTTCAAGTGTGATTTTTCGTGAAACTTACGAAACTGCAGACTATCTAAGAAATGTTATCTAATAAAAACAGTTATGAGAATGTGGGCCGAAAATTACCTCAAATTGAATAATAAAATGACACTGCATTATTTGTAGAACAAAATACTTGATCTGAATATTTTTCATATTTAATTTAATTAAAAACAATTTGTATTACTTAATAAATCGTCCAATATTATTTACCCAATTGGTTATTATTTGCAGTATATTACAATCTCGCTGACTATTAGGGATGTTTATATATTGACAACACTTTTATGGACCACACATGGGAGCCACACACTATGTTGTGCAGAGTGAGGATAGCGAGTGCAGGTTGAATGCATGTGACAGCCAGATTAAATTATGTTGCTGCTCTGACAGCAACACCAACATGCACGTGCAACTGGGGTGCATCAAGTCCTCAGAGAAAACTCCGATTGCAAGAGAAAATGTATCCAGACTGATATCCCGTGACGTCAGCGCAGAAAATATCAAATTAAAAATAACGCGAGTGAAATTTCTCGTGCCAGCAGTCCCTAGATACTTCACCTGCGAAACTGTCTTCATTTATACAAGCAAGAATTATATCGTTCAAGAGTTTCACATATTTGGAGAGCAGCGTAATAACCAGTGGAGCCAGACTCGAGCTTTTGAAAGACATCAAATCGTTGCTTGTATAACGAGGTGGAAATATTAAAACTGCCTATGCATTCTGATTATTTGTTAAATTATTGAAAAATTTGTGGTGTACGTTCAGTTTGATTTGGCTGAATGATTTTCTATGAAGATCGGACTTGTACTCTGGCAGGATGTGGAGCCAAAGTTCTCATTCAGCCGGGGATTAGGCTTCAAGGCCGCCACTCGTGTTGAAGTGTGAAACTTCACGAAACTCACAACTGAAAACTGTTGTTGAGAGTACATGGTGTAAATTTACACAAATACTACATTATTATAACTTATTATCAATAATCACATTGAGTTTGGTAATATTGATTAACATTTATAAACATTTATCAACATTTATCAACATTTATCAACATTTATCAACATTTATCAACATTTATCAACATTTATCAGCATTTATCAACATTTATCAACATTTATCAACATTTATCAACATTTATCAACATTTATCAACATTTATCAACATTTATCAACATTTATCAACATTTATCAACATTTATCAACATTTATCAACATTTATCAACATTTATCAACATTTATCAACATTTATCAACATTTATCAACATTTATCAACATTTATCAACATTTATCAACATTTATCAACATTTATCAACATTTATCAACATTTATCAACATTTATCAACATTTATCAACATTTATCAACATTTATCGAAGAGTTTTGTCATAAAGAACAAAGTGTTTCTAATTGTAAATCAGAGTGTGTGAGTGTGAGCTTGTGTGAGAGTGTGGGTATCTCACCAGCTGAATAATGAGGGGACACAACTGTGTTTGTACAGGAGCAACATACCGCTGTCACGAACCATGCAACACTGCACGCTAACTCCATCTCATCGAGTGTATGTGTCGCGGCCTCTACGTGTTTGTATGTGTGTGTGTGTGTTTGCAGTGACCAAGTTTCCGACGACAATCAGACACAAAGAAGAAGAGGTAGTGTAGATAAACAGTGACAAAGTTGTCACTGAGAAAACTAATCGTCCAGGTAATTATGTTGCATTGATCCCGCCAACTATCCATCTCTGGCCTAATTCCTTGTATGGGAAATTTCTTCAAATCTGCTGCTTTTTCTGTTTACTTTATATTTTCTAAAATTAATGTGCTAATTGAATTATTCTTTGGCTAAATGAGCGCTTGATTGTACTCAATTATAGTCAACATTTACTTCAAAACTAAATAATATGTGATTATTTAATCAAGATGTATGACTTTACTAATTGTTAATGTGCGGTTAAAAGTGTGAGTCAAATCTCGTGCACTGTACGTTTTTGCCTCTTCTTTTCACCAACTTCTTGCTGTGCAATATTCTGTTCATCTCTGAGTGATCGCAAGCAAAACATAATTGGGAAAACTCGCTATTGAAAAGCGCATATGTTCTCGAGAAAGTTTGACTTTGACAGTGTATACTAATATTCGCTCACATTTACTAGTATTCGTGTATATCAATAAGTACTTGTACTCATATATATAGTAATAATTGTACTCATATATAGAGTAATAATTGTACTCATATATAGAGTAATACTTGTGCTCATATATAGAGTAATACTTGTGCTCATATATAGAGTAGTACTTATCTGTATATAAGTAAGTACTTGTACTCATATATAGATTAGTAATTGTACTCATATATAGTAATACTTGTACTCATATATAGAGTAATACTTGTACTCATATATAGATTAATACTTGTACTTGTGCATAGAGTGGTACTTGTATTCGTATATAGAGTAATACTTGTACTGATATATAGAGTAATACTTGTACTCATATATAGAGTAATACTTGTACTCATATATAGAGTAATACTTGTACTGATATATAGAGTAATACTTGTACTCATATATAGAGTAATACTTGTACTCATATATACAGTAATACTTGTGCTCATATATAGATTAATACTTGTACTGATATATAGAGTAATACTTGTACTCATATATAGAGTAATACTTGTACTCATATATAGATAAGTACTTGTACTCATATATAGAGTAATACTTGTACTGATATATAGAGTAATACTTGTACTCATATATAGATAAGTACTTGTACTCATATATAGAGTAATACTTGTACTGATATATAGAGTAATACTTGTACTCGTATATAGAGAAATACTTGTACTGATATATAGAGTAATACTTGTACTCATATATAGAGTAATACTTGTACTGATATATAGAGTAATACTTGTACTCGTATATAGAGAAATACTCGTACTCGTGTATAGAGTAAAAATCATACTTGTTTGTAAGGTTGCAAAACATACAGGAAGTTTTTGTTTGTTATAAAACTGGCAGTAAAACAGAATTATTGTGAAGCAGATTGATTGATTGATTGATTGATTGATTGAGTTTATATTTGTCCGTTTATTGCCTGCTATTGTGCCTGATGAGCTGGAAAATTTGCTCAGTGATAATTTCTTGTATTTGCTCAATTACTTACTGTTGTTAGTGGTGGTTCATGCATCACAGTATTGAGCAAGTCTTGCATGTCGCTGGTCATTCACTAGAAGTTTTGTCAACGTGAAAATACACGAGCTGGAATGATACATCGCTTGAATACATCAATGTGTCGAGTGTAGATCACGCATCTTCTCAGAACAACTCATGCTGGGTTATTTACAGTGTCTGTATGTGTCTGTATGTGGCGGTCTCATCAAATAGCTCGTATTAAAGCAGTATCGGCCGCGACATAGCTGATGTGCTCATAATGACTGATACCTCACAACCAGCACGACACAGATAACATCAGACACACACACACACACACACACACACACACACACACACACACACACACACACACACACACACACACACACACATACATGTATATCACTCTCTCTCTCTCTCATTCTCTCTGCTCGTCAACCACATATCCATAGATCTATATCCAAGTGGTTTTATCTGTACTTGCCTTGTTCACACATACACACACACACACACACACATAAACACACACACACACACACACACACACACACACACACACACACACACACATACACATAAATACACAAGGGTGGTAAGTTGAGCGGATGAGCAGGTGGTTGGTGTAGCTGGTTCAATAACGACAACTGTCGTGCAAAACTAGTTTATCAGCTCAACATGACTCTATGCACCCTCTACACACACTGACAATGACACTGACACACTGATACACTGATACACTGACACTGACAATGACTCTGACACACTGACACACTGACACACTGACACACACTGACACACTGACACACTGACACACACACACACACACACACACACACACACACACACACACACACACACACACACACACACACACACACACACACACACACACACACACACACACACACACACACACACACTGACACTGACACTGACACACACTGACACACTGACACACACACTGACACACACTGACACACTGACACACTGACACACTGACACACTGACACACACACTGACACTGACACTGACACTGACACACACACACACTGACACACACTGACACACACACTGACACACTGACACACTGACACACACACACACACACACACTGACACACTGACACACTGACACACTGACACACTGACACACTGACACACTGACACACTGACACACTGACACTGACACACTGACACACACTGACACACTGGTTTGCTTGACACGGGAGGTCAGAGCAGACTCAGCATGAAGCGAGCAGCAATGAGAGGACAAATGTTGCTCATAGACACTGTGTAGCGATAACCTGTCTAGTAGACCGGCTGACTACTGGCATTTTTCTGCTGGTTTGTGTGTAAGTTGGGCTCATATTTCGTGTGTTTATGTCTGCTGCGATACAGCTCACACATTGTCACAATGTCCCACAGTGTCTCACATTGTCACACATGGTCTCGCAAGTTTTTATATTTGAATAAAGTGTGTAACTCACGTGGGTGAAGTGACATTATGCAGTGTTATCGGGCGATGGCTTATTATTTATTGTTTTTTACTTATTATTTTCTTTTCCAACTCTCTTTCTAGAATGATCTCTAGAATTCCCTTTTCAAACGCTTTTTCTCTGAATCGCTTGAGCACTTCCAGTACACATGCAGTCACCGCAGGGTGGTAATAGTACACTTGCACTCTTCCACCATGCTACTGTGGATTTGCCTGTAATTAATAATAATAATAAAAATATTAAATGTGTTGGTTACAACACATTGTCTTGTCTGGTAGTACATATGTGTGTGTATGTGTGTGTGTGTATGTGTGTGTGTCTGTATGTGTGTGTATGTGTGTGTGTCTGTATGTGTGTGTGTGTGTCTGTGTGTATCAAGGACTACTAAATACTATATTTAATATATATAATTAATCTAAATTAGTATTTAGTAGTCCTTGGTGTGTATGTATGTGTGTGTATGTGTGCATATGTGTTTGTCTGTGTATGTGTATGTGTGTGTGCGTGCATGTTTATGTGTGTTTGTGAGTCTATTTGTTGGTGTATACATTTCAGATGATTGTGTAATGTGATGTTCAGATCATGGTATCGTGAGTCTCACAGTAAACTGTTGTTTTTGCTGCTAGCTTAGTTTTACTGTTTCACATCTGCAGTTGTACACACGCACATGCATTAAATTACGCACAGTAACAGAGGATAATGAATATAATACTTAATTACTTATTTATTAACACATTAACATTATTAATTCACCTGATGTAGATCATACCAAGGTAGTATGTTTGAGAAATTAAAATTCAGCGATTCAATAAACAAACAAACAAACAAACATGTATTTGATATAGCGCCAAGTAGAGCAGAGGCGCGTAAAAGAGTAAAACTGGTGCCAACAATATAAAGGAGTATTAGCTCATAGATGGAAAATAAATGAGCCAGCAAAAATAATACACATGATAAAAAAAGAGAAAAACGAGTATAAAACAGCAAAAGAAATATCTTACAATTATATTTAGTTTTTGTCACTTGGAAAATGTGCAATAATTGTGACATTTTCCTGATGGAATTAAAATGATAATGACAAGAGACACTAGCTTGCTAGTTTTTTAGTTCAGTAGATGTTATGCGTCTGATTATCTGTGATATTCCAGAACATCACTTTGATGCAAGCATCGATGGTGAATTATCAACACACACACACACACACACACACACACACACACACACACACACATACACACACACACACACACACACACACACACACACACACACACACACACACACAAACACACACACACACACACACACATGACACAAGCAGAAATTAATGATATGCCCAAATTTGGTGCCAGCAGACGCGTGTTGTGAGCACGTGAGCACGTGATGTGAGCACGTGAGCACGTGATGTGAGCACGTGATGTGAGCAGTATTACAGTAACATAAAGGACACACTGCTCCTACATGATCTCAACATCTGCTTCAAACTATGAATAGACATGTGATTTTTATGGCCCGCGTGTTTGTTTATAACTGCTGGTCGTGTAGTTTGATAATGACTGTATGCTAATATGCACCGCTGTGAGGTATGAGATGTCGTGTGCCAATGTAATGAACGTTATCCCGTTGTTCTCAATTAACTCAGGCTCTGGACCCGTGTAAACACACACACACACACACACACACACACATACACACACACACACACACAAACACACACACACATACATACACACACATACACACATACACACACATACACACACACACACATACACACACACACACACATACACACACATACACACACATACATACACACACACTCAAATAGATATAGACAGGAACACATATGCTGTACGACATAAAAGTACCGCTATTTGTCGCCTGCACATTGTATATAATTAGCACTGGCTTCAAGGTGTGAAGGCACGGAAATATGTAATATATTTCACAATTTGTCTTTATATATTAATAAATTGTATTGTTGTATATGTATTTGTGGATTGCTTGATATTTAATGCTTGTATTGTTATGCACATTGCTTCGTCATCCACGTCTCTATTTAAATATTTTTACTTTGAGTCATAATTTTGCTTCAATGAATGCTTACTTGTAAATGAGCTAATGCAATCAATTTGGAAAATTATCATATATTTTTGTCTAATATTCCCATATATAACCAAATATTTTTATTCAAACATATTCCACGCATATTAAACATATTGTGTATTTTTCCTTTCATTACATTATTTTTTATCTCGTCTTATATTAAATGCCGACGTGCTGATTAAATGGGAGCCGTTGATTTTAGAAACTCCATGATGATTAAGCTGAGGCGTTCCCGAGCTTTCTGTGACTATTGTAGTCATGCTTATGTGAACGGGGGTGTTATTTTTTCGTTGCAGTTTATTCGACCGAGAGTAAATGTTTGTGTCATCATTCAGGCTAATAAGGTGTGTGTATTTCAGCTGGCCAACGATCTTATGTGTATGATATATTATTGACTTTTCTTCGGTTCGTCCAGTTCAGTAACATTTACTTCATGACATTTACCTTGTTCAATTCGCCGATACCTTGTTGAAAGTGGCCAATACATACATTTTTAATAGGAAATGTTTCAAATACATGCGATGAGGAATACGCTATGAACTCTGTCACCGGGTAAATATATTGCACGGATTTTTAACCGGGGATGCGACGTAGTATGTAACTGTTATGCATTAATTGTTGGTTTTTTCGTATCGCATAAACGCACCTCGTATACTGCGTGCTCACGCCTGGTGTTGATGATCCCACAAACACTCGCCGAGTTCTATCAGACTTGATGTTATTGTTGCAAGAGGTGGATGGTTGTGGCGACGTGGAGGTGCTCACTGCTGCAGCTCACGCGGCACTTCCAGCACGTGCGACCAACACTCGTGGCTGCCTGTGATCGGGCTCGAGGTGCACGCGCAGATCTCGTCACGCAGCAAGTTGTTCTCGCCGGCTCGTGCCAGTCACTGCGCCGACGACTCAGTAGCCAACCGTCACGTGGACATTCTGGACGCGGCACTGCCCGGCACCCTGCCTGTCAGTGCACGCGCAACCCATCAATATGTCTCGTTGTCATTGAGATGCTCAGTCTAGCTGGTGGTGTCGTGCTCATTGACTGGTAGGATTCACACAGATCTTTGCGTTTTAACGTTAAAGGCCTCAAGTTACAGCTGCTACACGGGAACAAGCAGAAGCTTATGAACACACACAGGTGTGTCCCGTGCAGCTCGCTGCCACCGCAGAACAAACCCTCCACGCTATGGCGCTACAAGGACGGAAGACGTATTAGAGAAGGCCACTTCCCCAAAATGTATGACACAACACATGACTGATATCTGGTACCATCATTTACTGTTGAGTGGACAGGGACTGTTGGATTATAGAATTCACCCAATGAAATTCTGCTCCGCCGGGTTTTGAACCACGGACATCTCCCGCTTGTGAGGCGGGTGTGCTAACAACTGCACCACAGAGTCCAACGAATGTGTGTTTGTGGGGATAATTATTGTGCTGATTGTTTCAAGCGCTAGTTGCTGATATTACTGCGTCGTGTGACGGACAGGTGTTGAACATCGCCTGCGTGCAGGCTGCTGTGAAGACGGCGCTCGCGCTCAACATGACCGTCAATACGGTCTCCACGTTCGACCGCAAACATTACTTCTACGCCGATATGCCGGTACGTCACGCTCCGGTGCTAGCAGTCTCGTGCGCACGTGCGTTCTTGTTGCCTGACTCTGCGTAACCTGTGTGATAACAGCTCGGCTACCAGATAACTCAGCAATATATGCCGCTGGCACGTGGCGGATATGTGAGCGCTCCTCTCGGCAACTCCACCGTCACGTCGAAAATTCTACAACTTCAGCTGGAAATGGACAGCGGCAAGAGTTTGCATGATCCTCTACAAAACAGGTGAGCCATTTCACCGTTCTCTTGTGCTGTTATAATGTACAATTTATATGCTACCCATCACACCAGTCTTCCATATGCAAACCTTTTTATAAGATCTATGACACAGCACGTGCAGTGTCAGGTGTTTGTGTGTGTGTGTGTATGTGAGGTCACTGATTGATCTGAACCGGGCCGGAGTGGGGTTGATGGAGCTGGTATTTGCTGCTGATCTCAGCTCGGGAGATGAGGCGGTGGCTGTCATCACAGAACTAGCCCTACTACTGCGCTGTATCAACACGTGTACTTCTCGCATGGCAGGTGCCCCCTCTCTCCTGTCTCTCACACGCTCTGTCTCTCGTGGCAGGCCCTCTCTCTCCTGTCTCTCACACACTCTTTCTCACATACACAAGACAACTGCAGTGCGCCTGGCTGCAAGATATATTGCGTTACTCTCTAGTTAACTACGTGGCTGTCATTGATGTCGTGCGTGTATATACATGCATGCATGTAGTTACATACATGTGTGTATGTATGTGTGTATGTGTGTAGAGGGAGCGTTGCGGGTTGATGCCAATGTGTCAGTGAGACAGGGACCTGACGCTCCACTGGGGGTTCGTACTGAAGTCAAGAACCTGAACAGTATCAAAGCAGTGGGCAGAGCCATCGACTTCGAGGTGCCGACTGTGTTAAGTCTCGTTTCTGCTTTATCTTCTGCTGTCTTCTGTTTTCTCGCCGGCACGCCGCACAATATTCTCATAATATTCTCTTATTATCGCTGTTTCGTGACATGGCAATATATTATGCTTATCTGGCGCTGTTCTGATCACCGCTGTGTTTGTGACAGGTGAGGAGACAAAGATCGGTGTTGAGTGCAGGAGGACGAGTTATCAACGAGACTCGCTCTTATGACGCCGAAATGAACCGCACTATTGTGATGAGAGACAAGGAGGTGGTGCAGGTGCCAGTTATCACGTGCACTGTGTCTCTCTCACGTACCAACACTCAATGATACACACAGTTCACAAGTGACATGTGCTATTTCCTCCGTGACACGACTGTTGGCTCGTTCAGTGATCAATGTGCTTCTTTCACATCATATCCAGTTGTGTTGTGTTTTTCACGTGATATGTCAATGTCTGCAGGACTACAGGTTTTTGCCGGAGCCCAACTTGCCTCCTCTGCGCTTGTCTAGTTCGTCGCACAAGAACGCAGCACTGCCTGATATTGAGCTTATTCGTGCTGAAATTCCCGAACTACCGGCCGCAACTCGGCAACGAATTGTCCATCAATTCGGCATCTCAATGTACGACGCGCAGTTCATGTATGTAAGTAATGCTCAGGATATATAAGTAACGATCAGGTTATATTAGTAAGTAGCATTTGCTGTCAGAATGATCATCGGCATACTTCCATTTTGATACATAAAATAGAAAATATAAATGTAGTGTATATGAAATATATATATTATATATGAAATATAATAATTTCATTTTCCGTAGTTGTGCGTGCTATCTGAACTTTATATGGTGTTTATGCTGGTGTTGATAATCAGATGAGGCCGGGCATGTTGGAGATGTTCAGTGAGATAATGCGAGCTGATGCCACGAGACACGCCACGGATTTAGCATTTATGTTGAGACTACACGTGTTGGGAGTGCTCAACGCTAATAAGGCCGACTTCACGTGCTGGTGCGTGACTTCTACTGTCTCACTGACTGACTGACTTACTGTCTCACTGACTGACTGACTTACTGACACACTGACTTATTGATTCACTGCTCGAGTGTTACTGAATTACAGACAGAGATCACCTTCATGTGTGTGTGTGTGTGTGTGTGTGTGTGTGTCAGTGAGACAGATATCAACATCATGTGTGTGTGTGTGTGTGTCAGTGAGACAGATATCACCTTCATGTATGTGTGTGTCAGTGAGACAGATATCACCATCATGTGTGTGTGTGTGTCAGTGAGACAGATATCTCCATCATGTGTGTGTGTGTGTGTGTGTCAGTGAGACGGAGATCACCATCATGTGTGTGTGTGTGTGTGTGTGTGTGTGTGTCAGTGAGACAGATATTACCATCATGTGTGTATGTGTCAGTGAGACAGATATCACCTTCATGTGTGTGTGTGTGTGTGTGTGTGTGTGTCAGTGAGACAGAGATCACCATCATGTGTATATGTGTGTGTGTGTGTGTGTGTGTCAGTGAGACAGATATTACCATCATGTGTGTATGTGTCAGTGAGACAGATATCACCTTCATGTGTGTGTGTGTGTGTGTGTGTGTGTGTCAGTGAGACAGATATCACCATCATGTATGTGTGTGTGTGTCAGTGAGACAGAGATCACCATCATGTGTGTGTGTGTGTCAGTGAGACAGATATTACCATCATGTGTGTGTGTGTGTGTGTGTCAGTGAGACAGATATTACCATCATGTGTGTATGTGTGTGTGTGTGTCAGTGAGACAGAGATCACCATCATGTGTGTGTGTGTGTCAGTGAGACAGAGATCACCATCATGTGTGTGTGTGTGTGTCAGTGAGACAGATATCTCCATCATGTGTGTGTGTGTCAGTGAGACAGATATTACCATCATGTGTGTGTGTGTGTGTGTCAGTGAGACAGATATTACCATCATGTGTGTGTGTGTGTGTGTCAGTGAGACAGATATTACCTTCATGTGTGTGTGTGTGTGTGTCAGTGAGACAGATATTACCATCATGTGTGTGTGTGTGTGTGTCAGTGAGACAGATATTACCATCATGTGTGTATGTGTCAGTGAGACAGATATTACCATCATGTGTGTGTGTGTCAGTGAGACAGATATTACCATCATGTGTGTATGTGTCAGTGAGACAGATATTACCTTCATGTGTGTGTGTATGTGTGTGTGTCAGTGAGACAGATATTACCATCATGTGTGTGTGTGTCAGTGAGACAGATATTACCATCATGTGTGTATGTGTCAGTGAGACAGATATTACCTTCATGTGTGTGTGTATGTGTGTGTGTGTGTGTCAGTGAGACAGATATCATCATCATGTGTGTGTGTGTGTGTCAGTGAGACAGATATCACCTTCATGTGTGTGTGTGTGTGTCAGTGAGACAGATATCACCATCATGTATGTGTGTCAGTGAGACAGATATCTCCATCATGTGTGTGTGTCAGTGAGACAGATATCACCTTCATGTGTGTGTGTGTGTGTGTGTGTCAGTGAGACAGATATCTCCATCATGTGTGTGTGTGTGTGTGTCAGTGAGACAGATATCTCCATCATGTGTTTGTATGTGTGTGTCAGTGAGACAGATATCACCTTCATGTGTGTGTGTGTGTGTGTGTGTGTGTGTGTGTCAGTGAGACAGATATCAACATCATGTGTGTGTGTGTGTGTCAGTGAGACAGATATCACCATCATGTGTGTATATGTGTGTGTCAGTGAGACAGATATCACCATCATGTGTGTGTGTGTCAGTGAGACAGATATTACCTTCATGTGTGTGTGTCAGTGAGACAGATATCATCTTCATGTGTGTGTGTGTCAGTGAGACAGATATCACCATCATGTGTGTATATGTGTGTGTCAGTGAGACAGATATCACCATCATGTGTGTGTGTGTCAGTGAGACAGATATCACCTTCATGTGTGTGTATGTGTTTGTATGTGTGTCAGTCGTGTGCCGGTGAGACACGTGGCTGCAGTGTTTGATTTATGGCAGGAGAAAGAGTTGGCTCCTGAATGGTTGTATGAAATGTTGGCTGCGTTGTGGCAACGGCCCGACTCTCAACCTCGCCAACTAATGCTAGCACGTCAATGGTCGCTCATCACTGACCGCCATCACGTTCAACAACTGTGTCTCGATGTCTCGCGAGAACATCACAAACAGGTCACTAACAGGTCACTAACAGGTCACTAATAGATCACTAATAGGTCACTGTTTTCTCTTATCATACAACAACAACATAACATTGTTCTCAGCCTGGCCTCACTACTATAACATTATTGTTATTATTAACATAAATTAACAAGGTAAAATGGGAAAACAGCGTGAACGCCGTGAATTGTAGCTCTAAAATTGGCATGCATCTATTTTATCAGAGACATGTTTGATATATGAGACATTCAGGGGTAAATGATACATTGTACTTATACTCGTGTGTGTGTGTGTGTGTGTGTGTGTGTGTGTTAGGTGAGGAATTTCATGAACTGCAAGTCAGACAAGAAGAAGCAGCGTGCCATAGCCGTGTTGACCAGGGCAGTGGTGGCTGCGTCCAACAACCGCGTGCTCTCTGAACTGGCTCAAAGTGAAATGATGCATCTGCTCACCTCTCCTGTCACACCCACAACATCACGTGACTCTCCTGTCACACCCACACCATCACGTGACTCTCCTGTCACACCCACAACATCACGTGACTCTCCGTGACGTCACACCAACCGTCCACGTGTGTGTGTGTGTGTGTGTGAAGTGTTTGGTTGAGTGTGGCGATGGGCGTATGTAATGTGTCATTGAGGTGAATGTTAGCAGCGAGTGGAGGTGTGCTGTCAGTGAGTGCACGTGTTTTGTGTTGTGTCAGTGCTGACATCATCCAGTCATATTCTCTCATACATCAACCATACTTCAATGTGTAAAATAAAAATAGTTTTGCAGTTCTGAACTGTTTATGCTCGAAATAAATGTTCGCAAAACAAACGAATTGAATGCCTACTCTGCGCCATAAGTGACGACTTCTGATATCTTCTGCATTCATTTCAGAAGCTCATAGCGAATAACTTATGAAATGCGAATCTTAGAAGTACTTCCGGATTGCATCTGAAGCTGAATAGAACATACCCGAATTACATAAGCTGTACTACAACTGAAGTTTGTATTATTGCCGTGTGCTCATTTAATAAACAGCATACATAGGTCTCCTTTTGAACATTCTTTGCCCCCTTACGTTCAAATGGTAAATGGATGTATTTTCTAGATGGCGTTGAATGCTTTCCTGAAAGTGTAGGTTGAATTTGGAATTATTTGGAATAAATTTTATAATTTGAAGAAATTACGAAAATTTTAAGTTTTCCTGTTTGTTTGACTTGTTACTGATATTGACCAATATAAATTATAAACTACTAGATGTGTATTCAGTGAGCAACTTATGTCTCGATTCGGATAACTTGTTTTCCCAGTTATAGTCGCAGTGTCCGATGGGTATGTTGCTTTTCCTAGGTTTGTGTTCATAGCTGTTAAATCTGCGCAGTAATTTTCCTGGGATATTTTGTTATATGAATTTTGTTCTTGCTATTTATAGGTACTATGAGCAGGGTGCATTGGTTTTTACTATATTCTGTATAATCTTTGTCTTGTAACAGTCATGCTACATGTCTATCGTTACATTATCCTTTGCATATTTTAAAAATTGAGAGTTTGCAGAATTGCCTTAATTCAGCAAACTTTACCGAGTATTGCTTTTAGTGTATGAGTAGAGTTGCGTCCTTTATGCGCATGTTTTATGTGAGTTTTTATAAGTTGGCTTGAGCTCTTAAATATTCATTGCGTAATTTGGTGACAGTGGAAAAAATAATGATCGCTTTAAATGAGGTATGTGTTTAAAAAACGCGATGTGCTGCTATAGATACAATTGCTGGTATGTATGTAAATAATGAGGTCAAGGTGATAAATAGATACTATTCGATAATATTGGCAGGTGTTGTTACTGAGACATGGTCATGTGTGCGTGTTTTTGGTTGTGGTGGTGTTTCAGTGTGGTTGAAGTTGTTCATGTTGAGTGAGTTATGGCCGATCGCAAGGCGCTGGAACCCGTCTATGTGAGTGCTATTATATCTGCCAGCCTGAACATCTTCATTTCTTTGAACATAATTTATTTTCTTGTCCAGGAGAGGTTATCCATCGAGCCAATAACTCCTGAATGCACTTGTAATTGCATTTACATATATAAAGACTAGTTAATTCACGATATATGGCTGCATAGACTCGATGTCATATCAGTATATGTATATGTGTGTGTGTGTGTGTCAGTTGGAGCCGTTCATTCACCAGGTGGGCGGGCACAGTCACATGTTTTCACTGGATGACACGACAGTGTGCAAGCCATTGATCGCTCGAGAACTCAGCTTTTACGAGACGATGCCTGATCAAATGAAGCCGTTTGTGCCCGAGTACAGAGGGGTTGTTGAGGTGAGTGTCTGCCTCACTCATCTGCTCTTTCCTACTGTATTAGCGGACTTATATGCTGCTTGTTCTGTGGCGAGTGAATATTTTTCCTGATTTTTTTTCTATCATCTACTATCTTGTTCTATCGTCAACATTTCTTCACTTGAGTAAAATATACGTGTTATGTTGAGAACATTGTATTTTACACGTTTTAACTGGATACATATGTTGTGTGATGGTGGACATATGAGATATTTGCGTGTGTTCAGCTGATATTTGTATACACAGTTGTTGTTGTTGTTGTTGTGATGACAGGTGAAGTTTGTCAAGGATTCTGACGGATCAGTCACGTTGATGGCCTATGTGCCCAAGACGTTCCGTCGTGCAGGCCAACAGACGGCCAGCTCTCACTGTGGACAAGTGCGAGCCAGACGCAGGTACTGCTTATAACACTGCTGATGTCTCGTGCGGTTCATGCATCTCACGTGCCTGTTGCTCATGTGCAGCATCAGTGAGGCTCGGTTATGTACCAGTGCTGTGTGTGTGGCAGAGTGCGCTTGCTGAGTTGCGGACGGATAGAGGTGTTTGACGAGCGGAGGCACGTGTTTCAAGAAGCGGCCGATTCAATGACCGAGTGTCAGAGAGCACTTCACAATCCCTGGCTGCTCAACTGCGCCTCTCAACAACTGTTCTCCTACAACTCACACAGTGATGTTTCTCACGTGACCGCCGCGTCTCCTCACTCGTCATGTACGTATTCGACGGCGATTGTGTGAGGCGGGCGGCGGCTGTGTTTTTGTCACTGTCAATGATCATGTTTGTGTGCGACAGGCAAGTACATTCTGCTGGAGAACCTGACTCATAGCTACACGTACCCCTGTGTTCTCGACCTCAAGATGGGCACCAGACAGTACGCAGACGATGATACCGACGCCAAACAGAGGAGCAAAAAAGCCAAGGTTGCCAACACAACCTCGTGCACATTGGGTGTGCGCATCAATGGCATGCAGGTCTGTTTGTCTGTCCGTCTGTATCTCTCTCTGTTTGTCCGTCTGTCAGTCTGTCAGTCTGTCTGTTTGCTATCTGTGTACAAGTAGTGAGTGTGTATGAGTGTGTTTGTGTGTGTGTGCAGGTGTACAGCAGCAGACTGGGTCGCTACTTGTGTCGTAGCAAGTACTACGGCAGACAGTTATCAGTGGAGGGGTTCAAGGAGGCGCTGAGATATTTCGTGTGTGGCGGAGACGAGGGTGGTGATGTGACTCTGTCTCGTGGCCGGTGTTCAGTTGTGGCGCGCTGGATTCACCGCCTTCATGAGCTGCGAGCCACTCTGATGCATCTCGTCTCATTTCGCTTCTTCACCTCATCTCTACTGCTCATCTACGACGCGGCCACATCCACTGTATCACCTCATCTTCCTCCTGCCACCACATCCAACACATCGCCGCATTTTCCCATCACATCTTCCGTCACATCAGACTCGCCACATCCGCACACCTCCACCACATCAGCCTTCTCTTATCAGCATGCCGACACATCCAGTGATGTTGAGTCACCTCCCGTGTGTTCGGGCGGCCAGGTGACTTCTGTTACTGCAGCGAGTGACTCACACGAGCGTGTTGATGTGAGAATCATTGACTTCGCTCACGCCACCCACGCCGGGCTTGAAGGCAGCGTGGCTCATCACGGACCTGATCGAGGCTTTCTGTTCGGCGTGGAAAATCTGCTGCAAATGCTCGAGTCAGTTTTGCAGAAGCTCAGCTAGCCTCTTCTCACGAGATTTCTGCCTGCAAACAACCATTAGTGCAGTGGTATCCGTGTGTCAGTGTGTGTGTCAGTGTGTGTGTCAGTGTGTGTGTCAGTGTGTGTGTGTGTGTGTCAGTATGTGTGTCGGTGTGTCAGTGTGTGTGTGTGTCAGTGTTTGTGTGTGTCAGTGTTTGTGTGTGTCAGTGTGTATCAGTATGTCAGTGTGTCAGTGTATGTGTGTTTCAGTGTGTGTCAGTGTGTGTGTCAGTGTGTGTCAGTGTGTGTCAGTGTGTGTCAGTGTGTGTGTCAGTATGTGTGTCGGTGTGTCAGTGTGTGTGTGTGTCAGTGTTTGTGTGTGTCAGTGTTTGTGTGTGTCAGTGTGTATCAGTATGTCAGTGTGTCAGTGTATGTGTGTTTCAGTGTGTGTCAGTGTGTGTGTCAGTGTGTGTGTGTGTCAGTGTCGGTGTGTGTGTATGTGTCAGTGTGTGTGTGTATGTGTCAGTGTGTGTGTGTGTATGTGTCGGTGTGTTTGTGTGTGTCAGTGTCGGTGTGTGTATGTGTGTCGGTGTGTTTATGTGTGACAATTGAGAGCATGTGATGTTAGCTGATAGTATATGATACACAAGATAGCGGTACATGCGAGTGTGTCGTCTTATTGCTGCTATACTCGTCGTAATGATAGCGCTCAGTTCATAATGACATTGCTTTATCTAGCTAGCAAAACAACAAACCACGCAGTTATGTCGAATTATCGGCTTAATGTGTTTGATGAGTTCGTCTTATATGCTGCTGCTATTGTTATTATTATTATTATGGTGGAGTATTTTTCTACGTTTGTATGATTGTTGTGTTTGTGTGTTTAATTGCTGATGGCGATCATGTTTGTGTTTGTGTTTGAGTTTGATTTGGTCATTTCTAGTCGTTCATTTCGTTCATCCATGTCCATTCAATTTCACCTTGTTTCTCTTCATCAGTTTCTATATGTTTTTACCAAGAATCTGTTTTAATATATCTTTTAGCATGGTTGGTGTATTGAGAATATCGCTTGATACCAATTGGTGCTGAATTACTCAGTGTGTGTGTGTGTATGTGTGTAGTGAGTGAGTTCAAGATATCAATATTAACGGTGTATGACGTCATTGGTGTCATTTTTTTATTCAATCACTGAACGACTGCAACAGGAGCTAATCCAGGTGGATTATCGCTGCTTATTATTACAGTCGTTCCCATTGTTGCCAATCTACCACTCCTCTCCATCACATTCCTCCTCACACCACACTACATCTCCATTCCTCCATCACATTCCTCCTCACTTCACACTCCATCTCCATTCCTCCATCACATTCCTCACATCACACTACATCTCCATTTCTCCATCACATTCACCGGGCATATACACACATAAATACACACACATATATATATATATATATATATATATATATATATATATATATATATATATATATATATATACCCATATATGTCTATACACATATAATATAATCAGTCAATAAATCACAATCAATCACAACAGTTTCAATGTTCCTGTTTTTCTAATGTTTTAAGGCAAGTACTACCCATTTCAAATGGTTGTACATACAATGCATGCAAATATATACCTTACATATATACCATATCCATAGATATATAAGTTTTTTCCATGAAAATAACACATAATACAATCTGTCACACATTTGAGAAGAAATTGGTCAAGTTCAGTACACATGGCTGTCATATTATGTTGATGTTCTGATCTATGTACTGAAGCACCGTGTTTACTATTGGTTGATTTTCCCCCAATACATTTTCAATTGTAAGATAAATATTGCTGCATTTACAGTAATCGTTTAATGCTTTTCTCTGTTGACTGTACCTAGTAAATTCGAGTATAATATGTGCAACATTGTTAGTCTTGTTGCAAACATGACAGTGCGGTGCACCTCCATTTAGTTCAATTCTTTATATGAAATACTAGTATGTCCTGTTCTTAATCTTACCAATATTACCTCTTTTTGTTGACTTCTAATGTCACTACTGCTGCAATGCTTAAATTCGTCTTTGATACGCCTGAGCTTATTGTTGTCAATTGCCCTCCAGTTTCTCTGTAAGTATTTTTTTGAATTGTGTTTTTAGAAACGCATAATAGTCCTCTCATGTGATTCCTACATTAACTCGTATCTTGGAAGTTATGATACTTATCATTCATTATTCCTGTCTCATTTACTGAGCGATTATTATGTTTATTTGTGTTATTTGTGTTGTTCCATGTTAGTCGGTACACACACACACACACACACACACGCACACAAATGCTATTGACCAATGTGTCCCATATTTGCAAACACGCGTCCTGCCAGACTTGAAGTCTGTGTCAGGCTTGTAATGACGAAATTGTCTACCTCCCAGTGAATATTATCACAAAAACGTGTCATTTCTGGTTGCTCATTTTACTGCATGGTTTCCCGCTGTTGGAATTTGGCACAATACATTCCCTGAGTGGTTTATCTAGCATTGTACAGATATTTCACTGGTGGTTGTACGAGTGATGAGGAGTCAGATATAAAACCTGTCATAAGTCAACTAGTCCCTGTCCCTGGGAAGACCTCGACTTTCACCGTTCTGCTCTCTGTTCTGCGTTATGCGAGATATACATTCAGATCGTACGGTGCCATAATTCACGTCGTTTCGCCAATCCTTGAATTTTATACTTTCATTTAACTTGCATGAATTTAGCATTTTCATCGTTTTATGGGGCGATTCACGAATATCGGACTCAAAAACAAATAGGATGGCAACGACAAATAATATTTGTTTGTCCAGTGTTTAATACTTGTTTATTATATTAGTGGTTATGACTCTTATCGACTTAGTGAGTTGGCATAAACAGGTTAAACACAATTGACTGGAACTGTCAACACAACGACGCAATTACTCCCACAGTGATGGGGAGGGTGGGGGTGTGGGCGTCACTCAGAGACAAAGGCGATGCAGTCAGCTGATCGTCTGCCATCATAATGGCTATTGCTTTGAAAAAACACTTACAATTACGAAATTAGTTATTAAAGAATGAAAAACTCTTTTTGAGTCATATTTATAAATACAGAACATGTTCCAATGTTTTCTTGGTTCATTTTTTCGTAGATATACCTTTGTTTATTGTTTTGTGGGCGGGGCTGAGCAGGTATCAGCCAATGGGAGTGCGTGTCGTGGCGTCCTCTGATGACGTCGAATCGTAAACTTTTCAGCAATAACAGCATAGTAGACTAGTTCTGCTGCTTCGAGGTTGGTTGTTCTTTGTTTTTTAGTAAATTTCTGCTTTATTTCATGTTGGCATACGTAAATTGAGTGCATTTTTGGTCGTTGGTTATTTGCTTATTACTTGGGGTATGAAATTGTTTTGCAAACACTAGAATTCGATGGTCTTTGTGTTGTGTTTCCTAATGAATGATAAATGTAGTTTAGATTGGGCTTAGTTTGCGCAGTTGCACTGAATATTTTGGGGTATATTTTGCTGCTGGTTTTTGGGACTAATGATTTTGAGATGTAAAATTTTGAGTTATTTCACTGTAATTACTCAGTTTTATTGTGCCACTGCATCCCAGTTTTCTTTCTTTCCCGATATAGTGTCTATGCTTCTCCATTTAAACTTAATGTATAATTTGTACCATTTTCGGAACAATTTTGAGGGACGTGTTGTAGTTGTTTTTGCCTGATGAAACTGGACATTTCGTGCTGACACACACAATACCGCGCCATCTTGATTTATTAATCCACTGCATTGGTTCATAACACCACACTCTCATACCTGGTCAATTAGTGGAACCTGAATGTTTTGTTATTCTAATATCAGGTTTTATCGCGTGTGTTATCGCGTGTTGCGCGCTTGCCTATATTTTGGCGATTGGAAACGAATTGGTGTTGTGGTTTGATATTTAATTTTATGATGTTTTGTACTGGTTATAATGAGGTTGTAATACAGACCATTTGTTATACATGCTATTTGCATGTGTATGTTGTTATTTGCATGTGTATGTTGTGTTATTTGCATGTGTATGTTGTTATTTACGTGTGTTAGCAGAAATGCTGGGACAATTGGCCGGGTATTTTTTGAGTGGAGCTCAGACCGAGTTGGAGGATGAAGTACAGGCTGCCGTAAGTGCAGATACAGCAGTAACAGCGACAGGCGGCGATCAAGCACAATGTTGCGCCTGCGACCCGGAACTAAATGACTGGGTCGTTATTGCTCAAGGTGACTCTCACATAATACACTGACTTACTGATACACTGACATACTGACACACTGACATACACTTATAAACTGACATACTGACATACTGATACACACTGACACACTGATACACTGACATACTGATACACTGATACACACTGACACACTGATACACTGACACACTGATACACTGACATACTGATACACTAATACACTGACACACACTGACACACACTGACACTGATATACTGACATACTGATACACATTGAGGTTTTTGTTAGTGTTTGTGTTAGTGTTTGTTAGTTGTGTGTTGTCATGATGAAGTGATGTTGGGGTGTTTGTGTTAGTGTTTGTTAGTTGTGTGTTGTCATGATGAAATGATGTTGGGGTGTTTGTCGTGCAGATGTGGCGGGAATGACGGCTGATACAGTTGGTATCAATGGCTCCAGTACCCCGGGAACTCCCTGCTCCAACCAGACAGTCGAGGATAACTGGACTCTCACCCCGGCCGCCTGCTTTCACGCCCGTCTTCTCAGTCCCCTGCGAGCGGCCTCCAGTCTCGAGAATCTGCTCATTGAACATCCGTCCATGTCTGTCTACGTGAGACCCTCACAACAACAACAACAACAGCAGCAGCGTGCGAGACGCAGTAACAACACGGTGTCCGGTGCCAGGCCACAACAAACAGTAGCCAACATCACAACAACAACCAACTCTGCTCAACTGGCCGCCGCACAGCAGGTGTCTGTCTGTCTGTCTGTCTGTCTGTCTGTCTGTCTGTCTGTCTGTGTGTTTGTCTGTCTGTCTGTCTGACACTATCACGACGCCTCGTCTAGCTGCCCAGTGGCTGAATGATTTTGTTCTACTTGTCCAACCTGCCAACCAGACGTTCCTGTGAACATTCACCACGAGAAATAGCAATGCGAATCGGTTTATTTTTGTTCTATTTTCTCCGTCAAGAAAACACTGGATAATATATCAGTTGCCGGCAAGTAATGCCACTGTGTGTGTGTGTGTGTCTCTGTGTGTGTGTGTGTGTGTGTCTCTGTGTGTGTGTGTGTGTGTGTCTCTGTGTGTGTGTGTCTCTGTGTGTGTGTGTGTGTAGACGAGTGTGCGTGACAGTCGCAAGTGGTTGGGTCAGTGTCGTCTGAGTCGCTGGAACAAATGTCGCCAGATCGAGTCATCTGGCAACCAGCGAGCTCGTCGTCGTCATCACTACAACACGCGTCACTCCGGTGTCAACAATAACCGCAAATGCTGAACTTGCTTTCTATCTCTCTCTCTCTCTCTCTCTGCTCCACTGTGACACACTCAAACATATTAAGACACAAGCCTCAATCACACACACACAAAATCACACCCTCAAAATCCTACTCATATATTCATGCATATTTGCATGTACACTTTTTTCTCTCCCACGTGCACATTTAAACTCACGCACTTATATTGTCAAATGCACCCAAACACACACACACACACACGCAGACTAACACACAGCCACATTGTATTAGGCGCTGTGCTAGTATCTCTCCTATATATTTGATTAATTCTCACTTCCTTCTTGGTTTTGTTTATGCGAAATTTCACCTTGGTATGCATTTATTTGAGCGATATGTTGAGTTATTTCAGCATGATCGCAGTGTATGTTGGCAGGTTCAATATTGCCAGCTTGTTGTGTTGAGTTGTCTTGCAATTCTCGCTGCTTGATATTCACATTCTTCCGTGTTGCACACACACACACACACATACACACACACACACATACACACATACACACATACACATACATACACACATACACATTTCATGTATTAAGTTATTTATATAGAGCAATTCACACACATTATGTCTCGCATGCGCATGACACGTACAAACACACACACACGTACATACATACACACACACGTACATACATACACACACACACACACACACACACACACACACACACACACACACACACACACACATACACACACACACACACACACACACACACACACACACACACACACACACACACATACATACACCAGCTTCAGGCAGTATGTATACGCGTCACATAACGTCCAATCAAGACAATTTAATGCAAGCTGCCGAAATGAGGGAAAAACGCGGTCACATTAAGAACTAATTAGATGCGGGACATACTGAAATATCATACCGACACATCAACATACAAACACATACAAATATACACAAACACACACAAACTCATTATGTACATAGGCGATCAATTTGACGGCTGATAAATTGTTTTGAACATTCAACCATGTATTACCTGCGCCTTGCGTACTGAACCAAACCATACAACTCACACACAAACACACACATCGACACACACAAACACACACAAACACACACAAACACACACAAACACACACACATACACATCGACACACAAACACACACACATTGACCATCTGTTTTGTGGCAGTGTTTGGTTCTTATTGATGCTTCTTACTGAGTGTTGCTGGTGTTAGTGTGGTGTTGGTGT
>OU696593.1:585000-645000 GCA_916048095.2 Sacculina carcini | reverse complement strand
GGCAGGTCAGTATTTGCCATTTATCACACCGATGTTTCTCACCGATCTTTCACACATTGGTGACGATAATGCTTGCATCACCTGCAAGTCTAGCGAAATACTCAACATTTGCCGATATCATATTTCAAACAAAACTTTTGTTAATTCCTATGTTTATTTTGCTACGTGCTGTGAGTTTTACAGAGTTTGTGTAGTATGCAAATAACACATGAATACTGAAACATATGTGTACCAACACAAACAACATCATTGAACACTAACAAAACAACATCATTGAACACTAACAAAACAACATCATTGAACAATAACAAAACAACACCATTGAACAATAACAAAACAACACCATTGAACAATAACAAAACAACATCATTGAACAATAACAAAACAACATCATTGAACAATAACAAAACAACACCATTGAACACTAACAAAACAACATCATTGAACAATAACAAAACAACACCATTGAACAATAACAAAACAACACCATTGAACAATAAAAAAACAACACCATTGAACAATAACAAAACATGATTGTGCAGGTTCAGGTGTAATATTTTCTATATTATCAATTATGCATACATTATGTGCTCCGCTCATCGTGCGGTTCTTACCATAAATAATATATGTTGACTCGCTAACACACAAGCAGATACACATGCAGAAGATGAGAGCGATATTAAACCTGGCTGAACGTGAATTATAGTGCAATGTGTGCAGTGTCAGTGATATTTCGCACTGTGAACTGAATGAACTGTCCTGAAACGGACATATTCCAGGAATAAATTTGGAAACAGTGACAGATGTAGTACAGATATAATCTGGGTGCGCAAATGAAGATGACTGAACCCCTAAATGAAACATTCAAACATTTTGCCAGTGTCATTCGAACAGTCTCTTTCAATGATGAATTTGCCATGTTGCCACATTGTGTGTGGTATTTGCCACTTATTTTCTTGTTATTGACATATGGTATTTGTTGTTGTTTGTTGATGTTGCTCATGTTACCAAATAGCACACTCACACTAGGACCTAGTATTTAGAAATACTGTTTTCATGAGCAGTTTGATGTATTTGCTGGTTGATTGTTGGATCAGTCAGTGCTGAAGGCGGGTATAAATGAGCTAAATACAGATAATGTGATGGCGAGGCACGCACTGACATGCTGGAACATATGACATGACTACGCTGCAGCATAGAAGGGGTAACAGTGACGGAACTATATCATGTTCATAATGTGACGTGGTTTTATCATCATATTTTCAATTGATAATTAGCTGAATGATGACAAATCTGGTCTACTCAGTTATATTTTCATGCAGATATTAATTGTACACAATGAAGCGCTGGGAAAGACACGACGCTAGGTTCTTGGCGCTAAACTTGCAGCAGAATGGCCACTGAAGCCAACACCCACTTGGCGACGGGATGTCTCGTGCGCAGTTGAAACTGACCCACATATGTATCACCCCGGTCTTTGGTCACGTACACGGGACAATCGTAATTGTTCCACGTTTCTCTCTTGTCCTGCGTTATGGCCTGAAAACACCACCGCATTACAATTATTAATATCAGTATCAAATTTAACGTCATTAATACTACACTGTCAAAGTCACTAATACAAATAATATATTGCCTTTGTAAGTCCATTGCTGCTTTGCTGGATTTTGATTGGCTGTTGCGGTGATGACGTAATTGTTCAAAAACGAAGCAGAAATTATACTGGACAGCGGTGTGAAATGAGACGGTCGAGCAGAGTGCTCAGTGACGTGCTCAGTGCTCAGTGCTCGGTGAGCAGAGTGCTCAGTGACGCGTGAAGCTGTGCTTGTATTGCCACTGATTGATTGTGCATTTGATCGGGACCGATTATATTTTATTATGCGTGTGTTAATTGCCAGCTGTAATGAAGCTTTGTATTTTTCTGTTCTCACTACAAGTGGATATTCTAGCTGAGCAGTTACAGCGTATAATGACACAATTCATCCACAGTTATAATGATACAATTCATCCACAGTTTCTGGTTGTTTTTTTGAGAAGCAGGATTCTGTACAGGGGTATTGAACTGGGTGCCGTCATTTTAGGCTAGCCGTATAAATTCTGAATGCACTTGTGTTCGGTTTCGTTTCATTGTGATGCTGTTACAAGCGCACATAAGCGGACCCAGTTATACAGGTGAGCTTACTGGAGATTCGAGATACGTCGATAAATATGGATGAGCTGTGAAATCATCGAGTTGCAATGGTTTTTCAATATCCAGTCGTATTTGCCGATTTATAACCAATTAAAGGTTTCCAATTGAACCTACTAATATCACGCGATCTTGCCTTGATATAGATGACTGGCAGTTGGGGGTTCATCTCGTTGATTTCTGCTTCGGCGATGCATCCTGCTGCCACGTCCCAACTAGCTCCTTCCAGGAACAAACCGTGCACATTGACACCATCTCGTGGAGCCCATCTGCCACCATATTCCACCACATCAGACCAGTGATAAACACGAACAGAGAATACATCATGCCAGGGTGTTGCGCTTCACTCCAGGATTAACGAGTTTCCAATTCGCGCACTTATTAGCACATAGAAGCTGCGCCGGCATGTACATGATACTGGCCAAATTAATGAGGGAAAATGTCTGACAGGTTTGCTTTTATTGACTGTGCCAGATAATGCTTTAGTATATATCTAGCATCAACTGGTCATCTGAGATTTAAGTGTCTCTAGCTTCAGTTTTCATACTTGATCCACCAAACAAAATTCAGATAATTGGGTCAGGGTCGAATATCTGGTGTTGTTATCAACAGCAAGTGCGAGCTAAAATCATGAGCTAAAATCGCTATTGATATCAATCGTAAAACATTTATTGCGTGTGTCACTAATATAGCTAAATTGTCCATATGTTATAGCAAAATTGATGGAAATTCAATGAAGTAATTTTTAGTTGAATTCAGTGCGTCTTGTAGACGTTTGGAACCCTGATTCGTTCCAAACTTTATCATGTATGTGTGTGTGTGTGTAAGCAAGTTGAGTGTGAGTAGCTACTAGTGTTGCGAGCATGTAGCTGCTAGTGGAAGAAACAGTGTGAGAAGTTCATCATATGAATCAGTGAAGCTTGATATATGAGTGATTGAGGTTGTGTGTATTAGAAGTGTCAATGTGTTGTGATTGTGCATCTTCTGTGCTGTGTTACCTATTGTTTTCATCATTATATTAATATATCACCATAACGTGACATCAGTTCTTGATGTTTGTGAATTGAAGGCATGTGAATCTTTTCTCTCTTTTGCGCGTGATCGTGTGCTTTGTCTTTCTTTGTCACGTAATAATATTATTAATATTAATATTAACTTAATAATGTTATTAATATTATTACTCTATATACTTTGTCACATATCTTGTATGCTTGTTCACGGATAATTCGAAACAATATTTATCTAACAAGTGCTTTATCCGATGTTGAGGACAGAAATTCCGATATTCAATCATAGACATCAATGTATGAGGCATAAAGTGTGTGCACATCTGTAAACAATGGGGAGGGATACGGTGTCGGTGCTCACGTGAATTCTTCCTTGGTTTTCTTGGTCACTTCGAATTGGAGACACATTTTGTCAAGCGACCATTCCATGCGGCGTGCCGTACTCTGCATGATGGCTGTGAGAAATGACTGCGGACTCACAAATCCCGACAACCACACACACGCCGGCAACTGAAACCGCAGCAAACAATTGCTTGTCAACCTGGTGGTCAAACCATCACAACTTTCCTCTGTGTCGCTGCGATTGTTGTGTGATGATGTGGCTCGCTGTGTTGGACGTTGTATATACACTGTTTGATTCGTGGTTTTGTTGTGGTCTTATGGTGTTATGTTGTGGTGTTATGGTGGTTGAGTTTACACGCTGCTAGTGGGGTGTCACGTGATAGTGTGTGATTCCGTTATTCTTGTGTCGTACGATATTTTGTCTTCTATGTGACCTCATGTCGTCTTTTATATGTCTATCAACGCATAGTGCCATGATCTATTTTTGCGCTTGTTCGTGAATAGGCCGCTGTTTTTTCATTTTCAAGCAACCCTCCTTGATCGTGTAGACTCCGCCTACTGAATTAACCCCAGTATGCCGAAAAAGGGACTCCGCTGCAGTTTGGCAAGAAAGTTTGTGGGTGTGCATCACAGGTAACGAGTGCAAGGCTTCAATTTCGCTAGGTTGTGTTAGCTTATAGCTGCCAAGCTGCCGTTAATTACATTATATGCCGTACTCAAGCGAGCCGCAGTATCTCAGTGCATCATGCTCCTCATATTTCCTCTCCAGAATTGCTCATCTCTACGGGGGCAAGATCTTGTGGCGAAAGCATCTGTTGCGGGGAATTATTTGTATAGCTTATGACAGTAGCTGTGGCGTGTGTGAGAAACATGAGCTCACGTGGAAGTCGGTCACCCAGGTGTCGATTTCACGCACGCGAGATAGAAAATCCACAAACCACGCCGTGAGTCCGTACAAACAGGGGTAGGAGCGGCGTAGCCAGCTGCTAGGAACATTGTCCAAAAACAGCGAAGTGGCAAGTGTGTCCATCTCAGCCGACATGCTCAATTCTCCCTGCAATGATCGGATATTGAGTGTTTCATTAGACTGCTAGTCGTCCAACAGGTAATTCTCTCTTCGCTCACCATATCGCTTATAACAAACACTGAAATGTTTATCAACAGAAACGAAACCCGGTGGACTGTCTAATTGAAAACGCAAGGACAACATAACATACAATAACTGTGAGGTAATAATTAGAAATTGGTACAATGTGAAGCACAATGAAGCACATTGAACAAGCACAATGTTTGCTGCTAGATGGCTGTTAAGTAAAAAGTTGATACTTTGCAAACATTTCCATTTTTGTTCTGGATGTATATGCCCTTCTTCAATTACAAGAGAGAATTAGGCAACTGGTTTAGTTACCGACAATTCGAACATGAGGCTGAATGTACTGGACTGTAAGCAGGATAAATGTGGACCACACAAACATCAGGCACCACGGCACACCAGACACGTGCCTTCTACTCACCTTGATGCTCATATCAAGCTGACTGAGCGATTTCTTGATTTCTGCTAGTAAAATGTTTAATCGTTCACATTCCTGGAAATTAAAAGTGAACAGACACGATGTGTAAAGTTTTAAAGTTTTTTTGTGTAAGTTGTTAAGTTGTAAGTTGTTCAGCTTTGCCACGTTGCATATCACTCAATGTTATGTTATTCCATAGTACAGGGGCTCTTAACTGGGGGTACTCACACCCCTAAACTGGGGGTACTCACACCCCTAAACTGGGGGTACTCACACCCCTAAACTGGGGGTACTCACACCCCTAAACTGGGGGTACTCACACCCCTAAACTGGGAGTTCTCACACCCCTAAACTGGGGGTGCTTACACCCCTAAAGCGTGCGAGCCTGGTTCCTAAGGGGTGCGGGGATTCATGTGAAACTTAAAGAACACATGTTTTAGCTATGCTTTATATTTTCCAGTAAAAACATTAGGGAAACATATGGGAACTGTAAGTTATATGAATGATTATTTAGTATATAAGTTTTGTTATTACCTCGTTTATATTTTTATCATTTCATGTATTCATCGAGAATGCAGGGGGTGCCAGAAGTGACTGCTTATTTGAAAATCATTGTGCCAGCACTGAAACAGGTTAAGAACTGTTGCTATATAACACTCAGGTGAAAAGTACTTGCTCAGACAGGTGAATGAGTGATGTTAAAGTAGATAATGCAGAACAGTCACAGACACAGACACGTTCACATGGTGGCGTTGTGATCACCTGAATTGCAATGACAACATAGGGAGTTGTGTCCTCCACTTTGCTGGATATTTCCGCCACGTTGAATGGCGCAGGTAATTTATGCATCATGTCATCGAGAAGCTGCTTGACCTGTTCAAATGACATTCACTCATATCGTAATACATTTCACTTAGACCAGTGTTGATGTTGTGCGATGGTGCATAGTGAGAGAGTGAGAGAGAGTGAGAGATTGTATGTGTGAAAGCGCGTGTTGCATGTGTGTGCGTGTGTGTGTGTGTGTGACCTAGTGGAAGGATGAGGTGTTAGTGGTGGTGTTCCAGGAATGATTGTGGTGTAAGGTCTTGTAGGCGCTCGTGGCAGGGTTAGTTCTATAAATAAATTTGATCTAATCAGCCCTTTGTTTAATTGTCTAGCATCACGTAGTTCTAGGTGATAACTGAGTTATTGCGATAAATAAGATAATGGTGCATTACGCGATAATATCAGAAGAAATATAACATACTTGACATTCATGGTTAATCTTCCCGGTACTGAAATTCAAAATATAGAGCGCCAAAGCGTTTGCTGACTTTAATTTATGTTTTTGCTGTGACGTAAGTTTTACTCCAATTCTCTTTGATATTCATTCAAGCATTGTGGTGCTGTTAGCATACCAGGCCAGTAAATATTGTAATTTACAAGCTTGAAATTGGAGTACTGTTTTATTTATATATCTCATGAAATTGCTTGAATTAAATGATAATATATTGAATCAATAGGATGTCGGTGAGTGCAGCTCAGTGGATATTGAGGGTTGAGTGCGTGGCTGTACCTTTTCTTCCTTTGACGACGCAGGTCCGCTGTCTGATGTGTCCAGCTCTCGCGGTTGAAGCGCCAGCAGGGTACTGAACAAAACCTCGGACGTTTTCATCATAAGACCTGCCACAGAAAAAAGTGAATTTCGTTCTGACAACATGCACTCGTTCTACACGCAGTATCTTACTGTCTTATTATTGCCATTATTGCCTGTTCTGGCATTAATTGTTTGATACACGAATAATTACAGTCAGCTAGCATTCAGGAATGAAATGAGAAATTTCGCATTCTGCATTGTTCTGCTGTTGTTGCGTTGAACCAATCGCCTCGTTGTATCATTGCTGTCGAGAATATTTGAGGAAATGCATTTTGTTTAGCGCTCTTGGTTTTGGATTTAGCGCAACTTGTCTTTCAGTGAAGTGCTCGCTATTTCTACACGTCATAAATACGTTACAAAGATGAAATTGATTTCACAAGTCTCCGTCATCCTACTGGAAATGGATAAATCGATAGTTCTATTTTATCAGAACACTGTGAGAGCATTATTTCCTCTTACTATCGTGCTTGTATGGATATATCATATATATATATATATATATCATATCATGAATATCATGGATATCATATCCTGCTTGTATGGATCATCTTTGCTGTACGCAAGTTTGCTAGCTGCTGGATTTCATTATTTGCTATGATTTTTCATGAAAGCTATATTTCTTTCAACTTAAATCTAGGCAAATCATGTCTAGATTGCCTAGACTGTTCTTGAATTGTCTCCTGGAGTGCCCATTGCCCACACCTAGTCTATCTTGCCCTTTCCTTCAAATTACTGGCTGCAATGAAACGCTGACTATACACAATGCAATTCCAATTTCTCAGCCAGGACAATTTTTCCAGTTATAGAATAACATATGGTAAATACTTAACGTGAAAGTTCACCCGTAAGTTCATAAAGTTGGACATGAAAATACAAGTTTTAATACAACAGTATTGACAAGTGCTGAGTAATCATTAGGATTTGACATCTCACAAACTAGTTTCCTAGAACAAAAAGTAACTGAAACAAAACGAAGAAATGTCAGCTAAGTTATAGTGATCAGTTGATGATACATCAGCTATTTTCAGATTGTGTTAGCCCACCTGTTTGAGCGTTCGAATGCAGGCCGTAGAGAACTGGAGATTCTGTAGGAAGATGTTCATCAACATACGCATGCAGTCCAGCTAGGTCGAGGTTGGCAGGAGCCAAGAAATCAGGAGCTAGTTTCAACTCGCCTTCCAACTGAAATGGTCAATTCACCGCATTTTGCGATTATATAGGCGGCATATACTGAAAGGCTTTGTTGAATAACCTGAAATTGGAAATTACCATACATTCTGGGGAGGTGGCTCTCTCTAATATACATCTTCCGTCCTTATGGCGCCATAGCGTGGAGATGGTCGGTTCTGCGGTGGCAGCGAGCTGCACGGGACACACCTGTGTGTGTTCATAAGCTTCGACTTCTTCCCGTGTAGCAGCTGTCACTTGAAGCATTTGACCTTTATTCTTTAAATATATGTTGATCTTCTCCATTATAAAAAGATATCCCAAGAGAAACGTTATTTGAGGAGGAATATTCTTATGGAATGCAAATGTTTGCATCATATAGTAGATGAACTTATCAACATACAACATACCAAGCATGCACCACATATTGGTGTAAACAGATGTTTAATCAGTAATGAAGAGTAATTATCATCATCAATCATAACATTAATTATAATAACGGGTAGTAAGTACAAGCGTTAATTTGATTTGCGCATAGCTGCAGTTTCATTGAATACGTTGAATCATACATAAAGGCACGTTTTTGACTAAAAAATAAGCAAATAGTATCGTATCAATGGTCATATGTCTACTATTTTTGAGTTTGTGCCCTGATATACGCCTATGATTACCTGGTCAGCTTTGATGTACTCCTGGAGGAAAGTTTGGCACAGTCTGCGGTCTGGGTCGTCTGTGATATGTCCGCCGTACATAATTTCTCCAAATAAATACCTCAATTCTTCCCAGGGGACCTTGGTGTTCGCCTCCAGGTAATTGTACAGGACATTGGAGCAGATCAACAGATCTCCTGTCAGCACAATGCAAACACCGTTACTGTTTTGCGAATTGCGGGAATATCGAGAAATTCTACTGTTATATACTGATATTGTATAAAGCGCAAGATTCTCATTATTTCGTTCAGAATTGTACAGCAAAAAGAGAGGGTTCTTGCCTTCGTTGAACGGATAGAATTTGTTCCATCCTTGAGGTCCGAATTTTCTGCGTTCACACACGACTGCGTGGAAATAGCAGAGAGAAAACAGGATGGACTTGAATTCAACCTCTTTCGAACACATGTCCAATGTGTCCTGTGAAACACAGGTTTCACGTTTCAGTCAGTGTTCGACGACAAACAGTGAAATGAAATAGCTAACACCTGAGAAACTGTTATACCTGAGTGAATTTGTCCAGAGCTTTGTGTAAATTGGCTTGAAGTCCAGTGGGAGGTTCATTGGTTATTTTTATGGCAGATTCAATTATACCCTGCCGAAACACACACACACACACACACACACACACACACACACACACACACACACACACACACACACACACACACACACACACACACACACACACACACACACACACACACACACACAATAATATTAGTATATGGCTCAATTTCGGAAAGTAATTTGATATGATTACAAGAGTATTTGCAGGTTGTCGAGGCGGTTTGTGTTGAGGACCTGAGGTAAAATGTTGTGGCCGCTCGAAGAAGAGGATTCTGCCGATAAAAACACTCGGAAATCGGCGTGACTGCTAGCCTGGTGCACTTCCAACAGCTTGTCCAGTCTGGGAAGCCATTTCCTCATCAAATGAATGTTCTAGACAAATGCAATGTGATCTCAAATAAACACAGATGCTTGCGTATTTGCGTTAGCCAAAGTCATAACATGTGCCGCATTTCTTGTATCTATTATCTAACAGGCAAACACCAGGAATATGAAGGCAGTTCTTGTGAACATTGTCGCTGAAACGAAGTTGATCATAATTTCTTTGCCGACATTTTCAATCAGTATACAATATTTCCCAATCAATCTTGAATTATTGGGCAGTATTGATCAGTGACAAGTACAATTATTGCTTATGTGTAGTGCATATCATTACGAGGCGTTCTCATTGCTTGTGATGACAGAAATTACACGTTGTTACCTGTGCCATATTTTTCTCCGATTTGATATTAATCTCACTCGTATGTTCTGTTTTTTTTTTTTTATATCTACATGCAACTACTTGTCCTCCAAGCATTTAACTAGTTCATGTTCCGTTATTTTCGGTGAACTCTAACTAGCTTAGACTACTCTTATGAGGGCTATTTCATATTGCAGTAAAGTCAGGCGTTTGAACGAATCAAATCGTTCAGTACTAATGATAATACTTGAGGAAATGCAATGAAAATGATCGCTTACTTGCAGGAAAATCCAGTGACCACAAGCAGAGGCAGTTTTCAAATGCTGCTCGGCCATAATTTCTTGACTCTGGCCCAGCGAAACATTGTGAAAATTTCCCTTTTCACTAGAAAATCCAAGTGATTGACCCAGTGTCTTGATTTCCTTCGAAACAAACACGCCAAATGCAAGCGAAAATGGTCGTAATGACCGAAATTTAATATGTCATTTGAAATTGTCATTTGTGGAATTTGGTACATAGTTATCGGATAGCAGTACTATTCTAGTGTAGCTGCAACTCCACGCATAATATATGCAGGCTTATGAGCGACCATAGTATTGATTGTTTTATGCTCAATTTGGCCAATATTTTGTGTTAATGATGTCAGAATTTATCGAATTCTGCATGAAGACGCCAGATAGGAGTCAGTGAGACTGTCTTCACAGAAACACAAGGACAGTGTACAGAACAGTTAGTGAGTAAAAACTTGTATTCATGTCAGTATCAATGTCAAGCGAGTATTAATAATTTGGTCTGGCTATGTCTGTGCTTACTCACCTGCGTCGGGTCCACCCCGGGAGATAATATGAAGAAGATTGATATATCGGGACGACTTTCTTGAAATGATTCATAAAATGATTTTTTCTTACAATTGACATATTTCCTGCCGAGGTTTTCTGCTATAAACGTCCTGAAACATACAAATATCTTGCATAACATAAAGCTGCTTGAGCTTAGTACATAATATACTTGGACTATATTGAAGTGCAGTTATATCGTACGCGATATCTCATGTCCAACCTGGAATTAACATGCACCATTCTAAAATTACTGGTTTAATCAAGCTGTCTGGTATTTAGAAATACTAAAGGACGTATAATATATAACCTGTGTATACAGTCAATGAAAAGTTCAAGAAATATTTGTATTTTCAAATATGTGCGAGTTGAACAGGCAGATGAGATCCGAGGGAAATTATGAAATGTTATGCTTATGGGATGCATTTTTTATACATACAATGGAAGTATGGTGAATGGAGAGAAATAAGTTACTTGATTGCTTGAGTAGTGCGGTCTGGTCGTAATATGCGAATCACACACAATCGCTGAATGGCTGGCCTGTTCTTCCATTCTTGAGGAAAACTTTCCAGCTCTGGACTCTCCGACTCACAAAACACTTTCCATCTTTTTGCTGAGTTTTCAATTGATACGTCGAGACCCCTGCAAACGGAGCAATATGTTCAGTATCGGCGCTGAAATATCAAATATATGCAAAACAGTGAACGACAATGCGACCTATTGAAAGAGGTATCGTCGAGGATCTGCATTACTCGACGCATTCAACATTTTGCTACCATCAAGAAACGAATAGCTAATTATTCTAGCAAGCTTATGACGTCTGCATGAATATGGCTGTATTATTTCAGTTATTAGCTAGACTATATATATGTTCACAAGTAGTTCTAATGAAATGCACCATTTTGTTCTTGGGTATTTATTAGTTAATTTTCCATTTCCTTCATGCTCGCCAAATTAATTTTTGCCTAAATAATTTGATTGGCTGATCAACACTTGGATGATCAATATTTAATTGCTGAATGTTGATCACCTTAGTTCAGGCAGATCACTCACTCCTCTGACATGGGCCCATACTGCGTCTGAGAGAAATTCCACCGGTGACACGGTGTGGGCCACACATGGAGCACGCAGCAACACGTCAATATCGGCCCGTTTAACCGCGCCTCGCGACAACATTATCTGTGTATCAACCAGCCGACTTATTCAAACAATTCTCAACTAACACTCACACACTCACACACAAGCTAGCTCTAGCGATATGCCTGTTACTTATTCAAACAATTATCAACCAACACTCACACACTCACACACAAGCTAGCTCTAGCGATATGCCTGTTACTTATTCAAACAATTCTCAACTAAACTCACACACTCACAAACTATCACTAGCGATAGGTTACATACTCAACAATAAATAAAGTATACTAGTAATATATAAATATAAAGTATACTAAATATATATCAATATTTATTATATTATTTATATCATTGTAAATATATTAATCATATCATACTGTAACTAATTAAATATTCCATTAATATAATATTACTTTTAACATATTATTTTTATAATATATTTTTAATTTTTATTCATTTATATATATTAAAATATTATTGAATTGTTTGTATTTTGATAAATTTTATACGTTTATATATTGACAATGTTTAATTTATTAATAAATTACCTGATTAATATGAGTATATATATGAAAAAAATATGGAAACAATTATGGTCGTAAAAGTATGAGTTGTAGTTAGAGATATTTCGGCCAAATTTGAGCTGAAAACACGCGAACTGAAATAAGATATATTTTCTTAATTGAAAGTAGAAGGTTGAAGAGAAAATTGTTCACAAGCAGTTTTTACAAGTAGTAAACATTACGATCAGTTTGCAAATACGAACTGTGCCCATTGTCTGTTATTGGGTGAATTCTTGAACATAAAATAGCGAGATGAACAGCAAAATATTCACTAAGATAAATGTGTGCAATGATGCAATGTTGTTTGCTGTGTGACCTGCAGTGTTAACTGAGCGGTGAATATCAGAGTGTCGCGTTCGAACAACGCCCTGACAGTATATTGAGACGTGCAAAATGTAATACTGTCGATAATACTCTCCACTCTGACCTCCATTGATTCAGACTGCGCTGCTGAACGTATTGTTTCGTGAAACACAGCCGAAAATGCCTGACAGACGATATATTTCATAATTATCCAAGCACGTGCAAACATACCCGCAACTACTACTTGAAGCATTGATTTTGACATTATTTTAAAACTTTTTTCATCAGTAATTTTCCGTTTTATTAGTCTAAATATGTTAGGTACTTCCAACTGTATTGATGTAGTTTTTGATGTGTTAGATGCCGAATTACATGTCAGCTGTAGGAATGCTAGGTTTTAGTTTGCAGTGGATCTCATTTCTATACATATATGGAAACCAAGTGAAAACTGAATTGTAAGAAGTGGGTTAACAATAGTAATTTATCAGCCACTACTGAATTATGCTTCATGTTATTATTATGAGTGTAATTAAAATTATTCAAACGTGATCTCGACTATGAAGTTGTTCACCTTGAATGAAAACTGGTAGATGGGATTGATAAACTGGAGGTCTTTCAGTATGAAGAAGAGCAGAGCGGCCCTCGTGGCCACAGGTCTGTACAGCTCCCTGGCCTTGTTAACACGTGCAGCGGTCACCACGCCTTCCTGCACCTGCAATACCGTCCACAAACACTCCTATCTACGTCCTATTTTTCTCTGTGTTTTCACTTGAACGTACGAGGTGTAAATTGATTCAAATCTGGAACCTAATCTTTCATGATTCAAATCACAAATGAACTCCCACTCGTTTCCTTGCGTGAAGTGTTTCGACAGTGAATCTTTTTCTGTGGTCGATGTTAATTTTTTTGTGATTTATAAGAAAATATACACAAATGTACAGATAATTCACAAGAAAATGCAAGCAGGTGTTCGGGCGCTAGGAGGGAATATTTTGATATGTGACTGAGATAGGTTCTTCTTACCCTTTTATGAACTTCAGAAGCAGTGCGCTTTGTGTTTTCTAAATCATCGACCAATTCAGAATTTGCAAGAAAATTGGCTTCTGCGGTCGACAAGCGGAAGAGTAGGTTGTCTTCTAGCTTGAGTAACTGAGTCGCCAGCTCGTTTTGACTTCTAGTCAAGGTGCGCTGGTGACACAACACGTGACAAGCAACAAACAGGCTTCTAATATTTCCGGCAACATCGTGATTCTCAGTAAAAAATAAACTGTTTAATCCAATTGAATATATATACTCATGTACTATGATTTTAACACAGCTTTTTTCTCAATTGTACAATTCTGTTTTTTGCTTCCTAACTGTCATACATCTTATATAATTTGAAATATATACGATTAAATGTTACCAATAAGTCAAATGAAAAATCCACTTCTAAATTGCAGGTGAACTTTTTCAGTTCATTAATAAACTGTAGAGTTGTTGAGTGCGGTCTGAGGATGAGGTATGCAAGTGAGCATGTGAGTGTGTCACATTGCACTTTACTGCTTGCACTGTGTTTTAGGTGTGTGTGTGTGTTCATGTAAGTGTGATAGGTATGTGTTTGTGTGTATGTGTGTATGTAATGTGACAGGCTGGTTGTGAGAGGCAGTTGTGTTGTGGTATTCAGCGTGTGGTGGTGTATATCTATTGTATTAGGCGTGATTTTGTGTATCATTCATTTTTAACTACCAGGCTTCATAATTGATATGAAAGCACAGATAGTGTGATTTGAGAACTCAACGGCTGCAGCTTATATTCGTGCACGTTCAACGATTACTTGACATACTGCGGAAACGGGCGAGTGGAATAATAAGGTAGAAAGTCAGGTACATATGCCGGTGTTATTCGAGCTGACCCTTTCTTCCTCCAAGTCGGGTCGTTCAAGCAGCACGACCTCGGAGAGCAGTTGGTCCTCGAGTCCCGCTCTGGTCACGGTGAAGTTGACCAGGGTCAGTTGAGCTTGCATCTCGGGCCGATAGTGAGGGTTGGACAGTTTTGTGTGCAAGATCAGACGAAACTTGTCGTTGTAGTCCACTTCCTTATCGCCGATTTCTATTGCTCTTTGAACACAATCAACAGTGCCGAAAACACTTCCTTCATTGACAGCACAGTATAAGCGGCTAGAATATTTTCCAAGACTGAGACCAAACAGCTGGCAAATAACCACAAGTGCATGGCAATGTAACCAATCAGTCAAGCAATTAGTTAACCAATCAGTCAAGCAATTAGTTAACCAATCAGTCAAGCAATTAGTTAACCAATCAGTCAAGCAATTAGTTAACCAATCAGTCAAGCAATTAGTTAACCAATCAGTCAAGCAATTAGTTAACCAATCAGTCAAGCAATTAGTTAACCAATCAGTCAAGCAATTAGTTAACCAATCAGTCAAGCAATTAGTTAACCAATCAGTCAAGCAATTAGTTAACCAATCAGTCAAGCAATTAGTTAACCAATCAGTCAAGCAATTAGTTAACCAATCAGTCAAGCAATTAGTTAACCAATCAGTCAAGCAATTAGTTAACCAATCAGTCAAGCAATTAGTTAACCAATCAGTCAAGCAATTAGTTAACCAATCAGTCAAGCAATTAGTTAACCAATCAGTCAAGCAATTAGTTAACCAATCAGTCAAGCAATTAGTTAACCAATCAGTCAAGCAATTAGTTAACCAATCAGTCAATCGATGTTAATCATTGTTTTCAATAACAAAAAATCTCTTATGAATGTATGATATCATGCTTCCATCTTGCTCAGTCATGCTCCTATATTGCCTCAATATCATGCCTTATTACAACCCGAGTGCACTTAGTTTACGTGGCTTTAAAATAGAACGCTGCACAAAATGACAGAGGGATAATTAAAAATATTAAATGAGAGGAGTAATAACAGAGGAAATATTATTGAAGTAATTGATAAGTCATGTGGTCGACAGAAAAAATGTACTGTTCGGAGCAGACCGGTTCTTCTTGACGAGTGTTCTGAATAGCACGTTGTCCAGTATCGGGTCGATTTTTTCACCAATATTCTCGATGAGTACAGTAAGACCGTCAGATATACACTGAATCAATTTGTCAATATATCCGCTGTGGCTGAGCTGCAAAACGACCAAATGTTCTGCGTGGTTGCGTCTCACCCACTTGACTCCTTGCAACTGCCACAAAACGTGTCATTCATCATCTCAAGCTGGTCGTGTTTTTCCACAGCAACATACAGCTCAGAAATGATTTTGGATGATTATATATCGCTTCATACTTACCTTTGCGCTGCCCATCCTGAGCAACATTACGGGTAATTTGGATAATTTAGATAGTTTGAAGCTGTCTATGTATACTGATTTATTTGTTATGATATGTCTGCGAGAAGTTTGCGAAGGGAGTAGAACCGAGGTCATGTGCTTGCTTCTTGGGGCGCTACGGTAGAGGAGATGTTTGAAATGAGTAGGTACAACACTACACTTTTGAAATGAGTAGGTACAACACTACACCTTTGAAATGAGTAGGTACAACACTACACATTTGAAATGAGTAGGTACAACACTACACATTTGAAATGAGTAAGTACAACACTACACATTTGGACATGGCTCAAAATGAGCCAACCGTACGATTTTTATGTCAAATTTTCATTTTGATTCTCGTTACCGAAAAAGCAGGTGTTATCGGTTGTTGGGTGTGTCCTGCGTGCCAAATTTTAATCTGCACCAATGCGTGCATGTTCTTTATTGCGGTCGTGAAAATTTACGCAGCATAAATGTGATATGAAACAAACAAACAAACAAACATATATTTACTATAGCGCCTGTAAAAACACGGGCGCGCATGACTTCAAGACGAACAACAGAGCGTAAATACATATATACATATTTAGATCCAAAATGAAATGGAGTACTCACGTGTCTGGTGGATAAATGATATAAGATGAAGTTGAACTTCTTCAGACACAATATTTATTTTTTTACCACAACGTTTCGCCTTACGGCTTTATCAAGCAGTCTGCTAAAAAATAAATATTGTGTCTGAAGAAGTTCAACTTCATCTTATATCATATATACATATGCATACATACACAAACATGCACTTATACATATACATACATACACAAACATGCACTTATGCATACACATATACACATGAGTTTTGAGTACAATAAAGAGGAATAGAAAATGGATAGCTGAATGGAATCATAGTTTGGCAAAAGGAGTGAAAGTGTGAGAAGCAGGATCAAACGAGATGTCAAAAAGGTGATTTTGAAGTCGGGAAGCAAACATGCGGTAGGGAGAAGATGAAGTGATATGAGAAGGAAGAAAATTATAGATGCGCGGACCGACGAAAGTAAAAGATTTAGAGGACCACGAAGATTCATTAGTGGCCCGAGGACAGATGAGGGGAACAGGTCTACGAGAAGAAACATTATCAGAACGAGTTAAAAGACTGACTAGGTAGGGCGGTTGACTAGGATCATGAAGTAGTTTGAAGATTAGACAGCAAAGGCGAAAGTGAATACGAGAGACAATTGGAAGCCAACGAAACTTAAATAGAAAACTGGAGGTATGACGGCAAGGAGTAGGGTGAAGAACAAATCGGCAAGATTGGTTAAGAACACGTTGTAGTATTTTTAGGGAAGAACGAGGTAAGCTAAAGTATAGTGAGTTGCAATAGTCTAATCTAGAGAGTATAAGAGAATTAACAAGTTTAATAGATGAAGATTGATCGAGACAGGGACGAATGGGATAGAGTGAACGTAGGATCAAACGACAAGTGCGTGCGACGGAGCGAATGTTATCTACAAAGGAGAGCGAAGAATAAAAAATAATACCAATATTTCGAACGGTAACGGCTAGGGGAACTGAGAGCAGCGGAGTGAAACATGGTGTTATGATATGAAGTATGGTGTTATGATATTAAACATGGTGTTATGATATTAAACATGGTGTTATGATATGAAACATGGTGTTATGATATTAAACATGGTGTTATGATATTAAACATGGTGTTATGATATGAAGTATGCTGTTATGATATTAAACATGGTGTTATGATATTAAACATGGTGTTATGATATTAAACATGGTGTTATGATATGAAACATGGTGTTGTGATATTAAACATGGTGTTATGATATGAAGTATGGTGTTATGATATTAAACATGGTGTTATGATATTAAACATGGTGTTATGATATTAAACATGGTGTTATGATATGAAACATGGTGTTATGATATTAAACATGGTGTTATGATATTAAACATGGTGTTATGATATTGAACATGGTGTTATGATATGAAACATGGTGTTGTGATATTAAACATGGTGTTATGATATGAAACATGGTGTTATGATATTAAACATGGTGTTATGATATTAAACATGGTGTTATGATATGAAACATGGTGTTATGATAAGAAGTATGATATGACGCTGGGCTATGTTGATTATTTTCAGTGGATTTGCGTGTTGTCAGTGACGGGGACAAATCTAGTCCAGTGATCATTGATCATTGATCTTACCTGTGGATCAATGAGCAGAGGCCATCGCAGTGAATTGGTGACAATCGCGGCGTTTTCTGCTGACATTGTGTCATTAGGCAGTGCATCGGCGTGCCATTTGGCCATTTGTACAGGATCAGCGAGTATCATTAGCGGCTTCACGTCTGTCGTGTGCTCAATCTGTCCATAAAACACGGTGTCCTAGAACGAATTGCACTTGGCTGACATCAGTTGGATATGACAGACCACCATCAACGTCTATGTCTTCATATTGTTGTTCCTCGTCAGAGTATCCTTCAAGCCAAGTTAATGTTTCCCGGGAACCATAATAGACAGTTCTTGTAGTCACTTGTGTTTCTAGGAGTAAAGGGTCGCAACCGAATCCAGCAATATTAAATATGTTTGAAATTAAGGCCGCTAATATACACCATATATTGCTCACTTAGTCTTTCCTAGTGCTCAAAATACCAGTGTATGTCTGGTGAATTTCAGTAAGCTGTTAGCTCAGCCTGCATTTTGCTACGAGTACTTTGTGAGCGACACGTAAATGAGGTCAATGTTTTGCCGAGAAAGACAATATTGCTTGAGCACCTCCAGTTTGGCGAGGGCAGGTAACCAGTGGCGGTGCATAAGCTCTGCTCTGTACTCCTTGGTGAAACATCCGACATACGCAACAAATGCGGTCGTCACCAGAATGTCTCCCACAAGACGACTTTCTTGTTTCCGGAATCTGTCCATGTTCACATTATCACTGACTCATGAACAATACGCTACTCACACTATTTCATACATACACACCACTACACTGAACTATGAATTTTTCCAACACTAACTGAGCCATATACTTACTTATATAGAAATATGAGCATTTTATAATCGCCGCTGCAAGAATTACGGATACATTAATAACACTATTAATAGCATTATTAATGGATTATTAAACATTATTTTATACCGTCAACAATGCTGTGAAAATCTCACGCTTCGTCTGAGATATCACTTGACACCACAATTTAGTTAGAATCAATGCGAATCGCTTCAATCAGTCATTAAATTATAACACTGTAGTGAGATGATCTTTCTTGCTGTCAAACGCGTATGACAATGCATTTATCATGAAGCGATTCTATAAATTTGTTCTTGCGTGATATACGATTTATTATTCAATCGTATTCGTATTCGTATTGTTCAAATACACTATTCGGGTGAGACAATAGTGAGTGAACACTTACTCCTTGACACATTCTGTCCAGCGTTCATTTTCTGAGTCCAGTCCGTTGACCATGCGAGTGGCTAGATTTATTGAGAAGCTGGTCGAGTCTGCCTCGGCTTGACACCGTTTCTTTTCTTCGATCGCCGCCTTGAAATCTGTGGTCAACTTGTCCAACTTGCTCTCCAAATTCTGCTCACAAGTGTTGACAGGTCGTATTTAAACAACCGATTCTCCAAATGCAGGATTGACAATTTCAGCTCACGGTACAATCATTGTGTCATATTTTCTTACAAGAGCGATATTCATTGAAAAACAGTCGTTTTTCGGCAATGCTGGTGCTTCAAGTGAATACTTGCCTGTACTTTTTCTTTGACTCCTCTCAGTTTTTGTTGGGCAGTCGCCAGGGCCGTTTTTGCTGCCTCCAATGCCAAACGTTTTGGCTCTACTTCACAGAATATCTCGTAGTATTTCACAATGTTGATCACCCAAGCACACAATCCTGTCACACAGGTTAAAGGTTAAATGCCTAAGTGACAGCTGCTACACGGGAAGAAGCCGAAGCTCATGAACACACAGGTGTGCCCCGTGCAGCTGGCTGCCACCGCAGAACCGACCCTCCCCACGCTATGGCGCCACATGGACGTAAGACTTATTAGAGAGGACCACCTCCCCAGAATGGATGATCGGGTGCAGCCAGCGCAACAATTGTCCACTGTTAGAAATGTTTGACAGCCTTGAATTTGCTGCTATCTGCTTCACTAGGCCCATGACAAGTCATTAAGAACAGTCTCGATATAGACGACCAGGGACACACAATGATGCATCATCATTTGTTGTGATTAACATGATCACCTATCATCGGATGCCATCAGAGCCGTAGCAACCGCCCCCCGTACCCCCCGGCCGGGGGGCCCCGAATGTTGAGGGGCCCCTTTGCTTCACGTATTATGTGATTATATCTAATAAATGCATTCAATATTCACAATGGGGGCCCCAAGTGTTGCCATCGGGGGGGGGGACATAATTCCTCGCAACGGCTCTGGATGCCATTCAAAATGGTCGAATGTAAACCACATTAGCGACGAAGATGGGTGTATTGAGAATTTCCTCAGACATCAAACTTATGCTCCAAAATCTCATGATTTGCTGACACGTGTGAACTCTGCTTTTAAACTGAGTACTATATTTGTCACAAGTTCGTCGAGATTTAGCCAGATGAAATGATGAGTATGAATGAAAGCAGGCACCTGCAGCCGCAAGTGACTTGGATTTGATCATCTCCGGTTTAAATGATGGATCATTGAGGTACTGCTGCATTGCTTTCATACACTCAGGGTGGATGTTTTCCTTGTCGTAGGAGATCAGCTCCTCGATGAACTGGTCCACTTTTGCCATCATAACCTGCATTAATAGAACATCAACATTTTGTGTACGCTCATTGAACAGCATATCAATTATGTGCAATGCTTACGATAACTGATTGGTCTAAATAATGTATTGTGCGTCATAGAGGCTTATGCTTGCGTGACTGCTTACCTTGCATGCCTTCCACGACTTATCTTTGGGAATTTTGCCATCAGTTGCCATAAGAATCATGACCGCAGCTGTAACATTGACCACTGCGGGAGGTGGAGATCCAAACGACCTCAGCTCGGTCAAATTGTTCTGCCAGCGCATCCAGTATTGAAATAGTCTCATGTCACATACGAAACATTCACCATTTTCGCCGAATATTCATCTTGAATGATTGTTTTGACCCAAAATCAAGCAAATCAAGTATTTGAAGAACTCATTTAATTTAGAATGACTGAGAGCCTCTTGGCATAAGACGTTGGACATTTACGAATGATGAATTATATATGATGAGTCAGCTTCTATATGGATTGTGATTGTGTTAGCATGTTATCAAATGGACAGCGGAGTGACCTTGTTGAGAGTATCGAGTGCCTCTCTGGCAGCTATCAGTGCTGGCTGTGCTTTGACAAGGTCAGCTTCGCTCTCCTTGTACCTCTTCTCCACCTCGTCGTTGATAATATTGACACGCCGCTCCTCAGCATCAGCTGAATGCACCAGAACATCAAACTAGTTATATTTCATGGCGTTGTTAAGTTATAATCCAATGTCAACGTTGAAGATGGAACTGGACACATTTGACCAGCTCAACTCACAAGCGAATTCGGCGCCCCTTTCAAGCAATGCTTTTCATTATGTGTGAATTTTAACTGGCGGGCAATGACTTCTCTGCATAACCATCATGTATAAATGTATGTATATTCGTATGGAGAATGACTAGCGTATATTTGCTGCATAACTCAATGAGTATCACTGGCTGAACGCCGAAATTCTCGATATTTCCGCTAAGACACCTCGATATACGTGTGTTCAAGACCCACTAAGCTTGAATTAACTTAGAAACTGTACGAAATAAGTTGGGTGCTGTTTTGCCAATAGTTTGACTAAATTATGGAATATCCTAGGTGCTCAGATGAGAAAGTTGCGTGTTCAGATCACGTCGTGGTGCAGCTTGGCGTTTCGTATCAAGTTGATGATTGTATCGAGCTAGATGGTGTATTCTTGATGAGTCATTATTAGTCGGACGACATGAGTGTAAACGCTCGCCATTCACCTATATGCTTTTCCTTGCTAACCACCTCCTTTTCTTCTTGAACGACCAAAATAAGTCGGTCAGCATCGGCATTTCTCTGCTTTAATTCCTCTTCTTGACCGACTAGTCTGATTTGCAGCTCGTCAACCTGCAAAATAATAACATTATTTTCGTTAAACTATTGTTGAGGTTTTGTGTGTAGAATATGCTATTGATAAAGTTATTGATAACCGTGGTACCGTATGTTTAACCGTGAATGAAATTGTAATATGAAGGCGATCAATTGAATAACTCTCCTGCTTGTGCTATATATTAAGAAATATTTCCTACACATGAACACTATTTGTTCAGGGTAAAAACAATTGTTTAAAAAAGTTTATTTCCGCTTGACTCACCTGTTCTCTGGTGGTTTTCAATTTATTCAATCCATTTTCTAGGCGTTCAATCTTGTTTTTCAGTTCAGTCGATTTGTCGCTGTACATTGTCATGTATAATTTTATTTGTTCCAGGAATGATTTTGGTGTTGTGTAGCAGAATCTTCGTTCGTTGGCGAGATATCGAGCCGAAATGATGTTGACACTTTTATGAACCAATGACATGAAGCTTGCCACCTTGGAAATGCTGTTCATCTGAAATTTCAATACAAATTCATCCGGTTATTGATGTGTAGATTGCTCAAAGATTCAAGGACGGCTCGAAATGTGCTGTGATTGTGTTCGTGATATTAGAGGAGTGGTCGAGGAAGAGTTGCTAGGAACAGTGGATACAGTGGTTTCTGCTCATGTGAATGTCCTCAATGCATGTACATTAATTCTGTGCGATTCTGTGTGTGTTTCAGTTCGTGCGTGTATGTGCGAATAAAGATGTTGCGAGTGCCAATTAACGCGTTGAATGTGTGGTGAAAGGAAATAATTGTTAAAATGTGAAGTTGCTGTTGAATTTTCTCACGTGAAAGTCATCACTGATGTTTGCGATTTCTGCGAGAAAACATTGCGCGACCGAAGTCAGTGCATCCTGTGGCCACTCATGAAACCAGTCAATTGAAGAACAGTTGAATATTGCAGGGAACATTCGCGACCTGTTGTGCACAGCAGAACTCAGCCTCATTGGTCTGGCAGACGCTAAAACTGTGTGAATATTAACTATTATTGTTTGTTGAATGAATAAAACTGCTGGGATGGAAAGAACAAATCATGTTTTTAGCACTATACGTACAATCATGTGGGGAACAAATATTACAACTGCATATTGAAGAGCGAATACTGAAAATTAGTGATACTCACCTTTTTCTTAGCTTGTCTCCAATAGGTGAGAAGCATAGCGCCACTTTCAAGTTGCGGCGAACCTTGTTGATGAAAAAGTTCCAGATTTTCATCTTGGGATCTTTGGTTCCTCCATCTTGCATACCTGCTTTCACCTGAAGTGCACATAGCTGCATCAGTGGTGTCCATTGCTTACGACTTAACACGGCGGAATATGCCAGAAAACAAATACGAATCGAGGATGCTTCCAAGTTTCTACCTCGTTTCTCAGAGAGTCGACGATGTTATCAGTTTCCTCGTCAGTGAAAAGATCAGGAATTTCTCCAGAGGACAACAGTTCGTTGATCAAAACCAGAAACTTCTCGTCTAATACATGTGCATCGGTCATCAAGAGCAGCACCCCGACATTCTTGAGCCCGGCTTTCTGAAACAGTCCTGCTAGTTCCATCTGCAAATACAATACCATGAGCACACACTAGGTATATGAACGGTGGGCAGTGTGGGACAGCGGTCAGCGGTGTGAAGAGGTGGTGTAATTGTGTTTTTTTGTGTTGTTTGTGTGAATGGTGTATTGTGAGCGGCGGATATTGGCAGTCAAATATTATCAAATATTACTGCATTTGATTTATTAATGGTCTTCAAATATATACTCTGTTCCGTCATGTTTGATTCTTTCCTATGGCGGATAAGAAGCAAGATTTACAGAAATACACACTGTGTGTATGGACAATTAGACTACCTTGAAGTCGCTGATGGTGTATTCAGACTTGATGGTTGGCTGGAAAATGTCCAGTGCTGATATGAATGCTGCCAGTCTAGCGAGAGTCTGTTTACCACTTCCTTCCACTCCCACCAACAGTGCGTATCCTCTGCTACTCTCCATTATCCGGCTAATTCTGCACAAACAACACATTCGGTCTGGAAATAATCGATTTCTTAACTGATCAACAATCCTGATAGATGTCCCTCGCATAAAATGAGTATCGCAGGTTTTATAAGAACATTGTAACAAACTCACGTACGACGCAGTTCAGTTTACTTATATCAACTGACACAAGTGTCGATCCACTCAGACTAATTCCTCATTAATCCCTGGCTCATGCAATTAATTCATGATTTATATTTTATTTTTTTGCCGGCCAGCTGTTAGTCTCATTACAAGTATAGACAATCAGTCACACACATTCAAGCACATATCCATTAAAACAATATATTAATATTATATTAAATTTACCCTCTTGTCGCGTTAAACTCAATCAGAAATGCATGGATTTGTCTGATAGATGGCCATTGAAAGGAAAACAGATTGAAGATATCGCCATCGTTATATCTTCAGCCAAAAAAGTGAAGTTTAGTTTAAAAATATTATATATTATTGTATTTTGAAACGCATTAATCCAAATATACAAACTATACAATAATGTATCGCTCGCATCCACTTTAAAATTTGCTGTCTTGTTTATAAACTTTTGCATGACCCTCGCCAGCCTACATACCTCTCGCAGCTTCTTACACTCTCTAATAACTTTCTTTCCCGTCAACCACTTACTTTATCCTGTCCACGAGCCCTCAATGAATCTACCTGGTCTAGTAAATCCTTCCCTTTCTATGCTCCACGTTTGTACAACTCTCTTCCCTCCCATGTTATCTCCTCCACATCCTTATCATCGTTTTCCTCTTCTCTGCGCAATCATCTCTTTGATAAATCTTTTGATCATGACTCTCACTCTCTTACTCCTTACGCTTGGCTCTGATCCGTCATACCGTACCCGTCTCGCTTGATATATTTACTAGAAGTTTTTTGTTGTTTTTTTGCTCTTTCTTACTGCCATTTTTCAATTTTGCGGTGTGTGTGCATGAGTATGTTTGTGTGCGTGTGTGTGTGTGTGTGTTTGTGTGAGTGTGTGTGTGCTTCTGGGTGTGTGTATTGTCCGCATGTTTGTTTTCCCTAAGCGGCGTGTCTTACTTATTTGTTTATATTTTTGCACCAAGATTTGTCTTTTCGCGCGTGTGTTTTAATGTGCGCTATACAAATAAACGTTAATAATAATAATAATAATAATGTGAAATGTTATAAGTATGTATATAATATTGTAAACTAGGTGAAACATTATGGAATACACGGAAGATTGTGCGAGTTGGCTAGCTGCTGTTTTGTGTCGTTGATCACCTGCATACATGCAGAATAGCATCTTCAAACAGTACCAGGTTCATGCTATTGTTGATATCATTGTATGCACGCAGGGCGTCGTGCAGGTACTGTTCCAAGTCGCTCCACTTTGTCACCTCATCAAACCAAGCGGCCCAGCGTTTAAATACTTTCAATAAATGTATTTTAATAAATTAAATTGAATTAAATTAAATTATTTTTCGTTTGAGACAAAATAAGTAAAATCGATATAACAAGGATTCAATCATTTGATAGTTATAATGCGGTTGTTTTGAATCTTACTTGTGCGTATTTCGGTTCACCAATTCCCTTGGCGAAATGACACCAAATATTGGGTCGACTCAGAACGGCTGCATCGTCAATATTCTGCAATATATCAATATACCGCTGATATACATCATGTGCAAGATGAAATGCCATGACGCTTGCATATAGACAAACTTTCAGCTGTTCGACTTATTTTCCCTCGTGTATTCCATCAAGACGCGGGAGCAATGAATTCAGGAGAACGAAATCATTTATTTGCGAGTTTCTAGGAACTTGAAACAAACTCCTGTTTGGAATTGATGTCTTCCAAATAGCGCGGGCTCACAATATAGGCATTGCCTGTCTTGTGTTTGCTTGTATTTGCGTGCGTGTGTGTCCATCTCAGCGCTACCTTTATCTTCCTATATATCCTATATCTATATCTAGTATACCTTCGGCAACTAGGCTGGCTGCCAGTCCCTTCGAGGATCCATCATAAGCTTTGCTGTCTTGTATATAAACTTCTTCACTCGCCTTCTCCTCCTTTCTACTTACTCACCCTCCTACATTGCAACGAGCGACCTTCCAGTCGTCGTCCTGTACCTCTTGTTTGTCCTCGTGCTCTTCATGAGTCAAACTGGTCAGCCAAGTCATTCTACTTTTCTGCTCCCCGTCTTTTTAATCAACTTCCTCCTCATGTCCTGAAGCAAAAATCATACTCCTCATTCTCTTCTGCTCTGCAATTTTTTTTTGCTATCTTTTCCCACACCTTTAACTCCTCCATTCCGACAGCACTAAATCTTATTCTCTCTACATTCGTTTTTCTTGGTTACCAGTGTTAATGTATGATGTGATGTGTGATGTGATGTATGTTACGGTGTAAGATATTTCTTTTGCTGTTTTTATACTCGTTTTTCTCTTTTTATTATCATGTGTGTTATTTTTGCTGGCTCATTTATTTTCCCTGTATGAGCTAATACTCCTTTATATTGTTGGTACCAGTTTTACTCTTTTACGCGCCTCTGCTCTACTTGGAGCTATATCAAATACATGTTTGTTTGTTTGTTTGTTTGTTTATATATACTGGTGATGCTGGTGTATCTGATTTGTACATTAATCAAATATAGAAATTTGTCGGTAGTAGTGAGACTGTCATATTAGCGAGATTGTTATAGTAGCGAGATTGTTATAGCAGCGAGATTGTCATAGTAGCGAGATTGTCATAGTAGCGAGATTGTCATAGTAGCGAGATTGTTATAGTAGCGAGATTGTTATAGTAGCGAGATTGTCATAGTAGCGAGATTGTTATAGTAGCGAGATTGTTATAGTAGCGAGATTGTCATAGTAGCGAGATTGTTATAGTAGCGAGATTGTCATAGTAGCGAGATTGTCATAGTAGCGAGATTGTCACAGTAGCGAGATTGTCATAGTAGCGAGATTGTCATAGTAGCGAGATTGTCATAGTAGCGAGATTGTCATAGTAGCGAGATTGTCATAGTAGCGAGATTGTCATAGTAGAAAGATTGTTATAGTAGCGAGATTGTTATAGTAGCGAGATTGTTATAATAGCGAGATTGTCATAATAGCGAGATTGTCATAGTAGTGAGATTGTCATAGTAGCGATATTGTCATAGTAGAGAGATTTGATGTACCTGTTGATAACAGTGTCAGTGTACCTAGCCTGCGAGTTATTTTATTAGATTTTATATTTCCTATGGTATGACATGATTCACCGAGTATATGTGTGTATGCGATATTTAGTATATATACCAAGATAATTGTTGGACATTATTTTTACGGTAGTATTTTGGCGGCCGATATCCAAGCTTTGTTCAATTGTACATGTAAAGGCGTGTGTATTATTGGAAATATTATATATTTTATTGGGATATCTGTATTTATTAGCAATATACTTTGTTGTGAACGATGCAGTTGATTCAAACACAAAAGCACGAGCTTCAAACTGCCTTCTATGACATCTACAACTCTCATTAATAATAGAACTTTGTCATTATTCTATTGAGAAATTAAGTGTATATTTATGATAATATTATCGCATACCGACTATTCATGACATATTTCTGGAAACAAATCGCCCACCGTGAAATTTTTCTTCAGCACGTCGATGAGTATTTTGGAGCAGGTTTTCACATCGTGACTCTCACACAGTCGGTCCGAATACACTCGCTCTGTCTCGTGAAACCACAGTCTTATAAGCTCGACAGGCTCTCTCACAGTCTCAGATGTGCTCAACAGTATACCCTGTCATTTGAAAACAATGACATCAGTGCGTTCCAACATCAATTGCGCATCAATGACGAATTTGAGCAAGATGAAAATTATCAATTATCTGATATTTATTTGATGTTTTGAATATTCCTGATGAAATAATGTATTGCTTGTGTTGCCTGAGCTTGTGGTACCTGGAGAACATCCCTGATAGCTCGCATGTTGAATATGTAGTGGAATTTGGTGGCAGAAGGCGAGAATGCCTGAATGACGCGCTGATGCACCGCATAAACAGAGTGCTGTATGCAAGCGCACGTGCTCATCAGACTACTGGCCCAATTAGGCATATTTGCACCCATTTGCTGCTCCATAATTGTTCCAAATATTGTACCGACAGATGCCGCACTCGGCATGCTGAAAAAAATAATAATGCATTGTAAAAGTTGTTTTCAGCGACGTTCTGTACTATCAAGCTTTGCACTAATCGACTGACACCAACCGACATTTAATGTGTAGCGTGTGAAACTTTTATAATATATAACTTTAATTGTACCACTTTTTATTCACTTAAAACAAATAACATTTGAGTGAAGATCAAAATTAAAAATATCTATTGAGCTTGAAAGCTCAGCAGCGACCATAAAAAACTTGCACAAGTGATCGAGACGACGAAGAATAAGATTGAATTTTGCAATCCTTGATCAATCTCGTTTGTCTGAATGATGAAATTCGTTCGAGGCTACACCAAAATCAATATGAGTGTGTATATATGGGCTCCTGTTTGTGCAATAATTGACCATTTTGTGAATGTGTGAATGATCATGTGTGTGTTTGCACATGCGCCCTATATGCATATGCAAAATATATCTCATATGAAACTATAACTTATTTTTGTGTTTAAGCTTAAAATACCTTTTGGAGCTCCCTAAGCCCTGAAATAGCAGCCCCTAGAAGTGGAGCCCTTGATTATTTGCCCCCTGCCCCCCAGACCTGCAGTGGCTATTCCAAAACCTTGCAGTCAAAAATTGATAGAAAACAAAAGCATTATATTTACGAGTATAAGTGCACTAATTGGCACTTGGCGACATTTGGGTGGCTGGCCACCCAAAATTATTTTGTAAATATTTATAACTCTAGATGAGTAAATGATTTTTTTTTAGTTTAGAAACTCACTTGTTTCCATAGAAATATTTCAAAAACATCAATTTTTTCAAAAAAGATTGAAAATATAATTTCGGTCGGGAAAGAGTTAAGTGTGGAAAAGGGTGTATGTAGCATGTGACAGTGGTGTGAAGAGGTGGTAGTTATGTGTTGTGTGAACGATGTATTGTGAACGGTGAATATTCAGTGTGATTGGCGGATATTAACAGTCAAATATTACCAAATATTACTGCATTTGATTAATTAATGGTCATCAAATATATCTGTTAAGTTATCTGTGATTCTTTCTCATGGAGAAGGCGGAATATGATTTACAGTGTTTCAAATGTGCTGGGCTGATTCCTGATACTCAAGATAATCAGTATATAATGTATAATCAGTGTATAATCAGACTCCACCTGGACTAAACATCTCACCTGGCGCAGAACACAGTGAAATGTCTCATTAGGCGAGGAGAAATTGTGAAGCTGCCTGCCCTCGGGTTCATGGATGTTACGTATTGAACATTTGAGATCTCAGTGAGCGTTAGTCGCGCTCTATCGTACCAGTGACCATGATCCAGATGTTGACGTATTAGCTGGTGACTTTCAACCGTGCCATATGTATCAATCTGTGCATATGTACCACGACATTCCAACAATCTTATACACAACTTATTATATCCAATTATTGAGATATAGAAGTTGGATTATTATCCCTACTGTAGTCACTCTGATCACGGAAAATTTTCCATACGCCCACCGCGACCGTTAACATTTTGTTCATTCTGTCGTTTCGTTTCTGGCATCTCAGTGAGGATATTAGGTTATTTATAGGAGGATATTAGGCTATTTATAGGAGGATGTTAGGCTATTTATAGGAGGATATTAGGCTATTTATAGGAGGATATTAGGCTATTTATAGGAGGATATAAGGCTGATTGCTGATGAGTTTTGGTAAATGTAGATTATAATTTAATATTATTTTTATTAATTGAGTAGTTGTATTATTATTTGACGTCAGAAGTAGTTGACGAACCCGTGTCTTCTGTCCAAACATTTTCAAGTAAAATTTTTCTTCAGTTTTTCTCAGCGGAATGTGGCTGCTCCCTTGTTTACTCAATATTTTCGAAACTCTTCCGCTATATTCATGAAACTTGTGGATAATTCCTGCATACATTTTATGATTCTGATTTTTCATCTATGAGGTCTCATTTGAAATCGTTTGATCGAATTGATCTCGTTTGAAATAGTCAACAATATAGAGGAGCATTATTTTGGTCACATCAATGAGGAGGTAGACTTATTATGCTTCTTCCTATGCCGGTTACTTAGACCCTGCGCCAATCACATTGCTTGATTCTGGTCTATGTTTTTATCTGATAGTCGCATAAGCCAAGCGAATACATTGTGATGTTTTACCTAGATATTGAAGATGCTTGTCAGAAGAAACATCGTTTTTAGTTTAGCCAGATGCTGATTGTTTTGCAGCAACATGATGGATAGGTTAATAACAAATAAACAGTCAATCATATTGTGAAAAAGAACGGTTAATTTAGTAATGAAATAATGAGTATTTGAGTGAGGCAAATTCAAGAAGGCAGCATATTATTGCGTGAATACCTGAGGAATATTAATGTCATCAATGAAGAACACGAGGCGTTTGTTTGACGCAGGTCCCAGTGCACGCCCTGCCTTCTTCTCAAGCACTTTCTCCAATGTTTTCTGCAGTTGATCTGTGGCAGAAATGCACACAATTTATATGTGCATAAATTGAAATTACGTCATTACGTCGAGTTCACTCCATGAATGGGTGGGTACACATGGGTGTGCTAGCAATGAATAGGTACGGTAAATTCAGTAGTAGAATCATAATTGTTTCCGGTGATGGTAGGAGGAAGAGTTCACGTGTGATGTGCATTAACCGGAAGTAGTGAAATAGTTGAGCTGCGACTTGAGACTGGCGAAGCGGTCTGGTAGACGAGCAAGCAAGTTATCTATGACCAGCGACTTGCCACATCCCGCCTCTCCTGCCATCATCACCGGCACACTCTGCTCCACCAGCAGCTTGATGAAAAACTGCACGCGCACTGTGTCGACCGTGGCCACGAGCGTTTTCTGCGTTCATACAGGTGTCATTTCATTGCACGTAGCACCACAAAAACTCCCTGAATGTGACATTTAACATCATAAATTTGTCAATATTTACATTTTTATTTGTTCACAGGAGAGCGTATAATCAATTTGTTATATTTGATTGTCAGGTGACATTTAAGTGTCAAGCTACTGTACGCTGTGTATATTAGGTTGATATATTAGTTTAATGAGACTAAAAATAAATGATTGTGGTACACAAAATTATAAAAAGACGATTAGTAGATTTGGAAAAATTCTCTTGGTGCAGGGCATGTATATTATATAATAATTTACAATAATATATTAACGTATATAATTATATGTATATATAACACATGCACATTAGCTTAGCAATGCGAGGTAATATTTTATGTTTACGAATTACAGGCATAGACATGGTTTCAGTAATTAGCCATGGGCGGACCAAGAAGGGACCATCACTTACCCAAACCACCAATAACACAATGCAAGATTGAAATAAATTTCATATTTTAACCGGCAAATCATTTTTCGTACTGAACATGCTAGCATATCAGTAATTTTAGCTGAGAAAAAGTTAACTGTTGAGTATTAGTGACAAATGATATGGAGAGAACTAATTTTGTATGGTCGGATATTTCTAGATCCGTCATTCTCACCAGTATGTCGATAGGAAAAAATAAAACGATATTATTATCTGAATTTTATATTTAGATGATTATTTGTTTATTGCAAACCTCCAGAGGTAAATTGAAATTGACTTCAACACTCGGCACCAGTTCTTTCCAATGCACAAATTGGAGAGATTGCACGTCGAATTTGTAGTCGAAAACAGTGTCTTTCTCGGGAAACTTGGACGGCTTGAATTCGTTCATCCACCATTTGGAAAACTCAAGTCGATTGTCCACCTGAAATTCATTTAATATTTGCTGAATTAAATACTGACGACAAGTGAAAAACCATTATAAATTTGACATATTGGTATGAAACATATAACATTAACATTCAGGTACAAACTAAATAGGCATATGCTCTATCAGATATTTAAAATTATTAAATAAATACTACCTAAAATATAATCAGATTTTGCTCATGGAAAAGCTGATATTCTCAGGGTTTGCATAGGGTGAATACACTGAAAGACTTGCATAAGAGAACACATACACATACATACACATGCACACACATACACATACACACACATACACAGACATGAGAAAACACAATATTTGTGCTGATAAGTCACCTTGTTAACAACGATGGACATGAAATAGCTGAGAACATTTCATATAAAATCTACATTTACACTGAACATTTGAAAATTATACGATTTGATCTGATAGATTATGACATGGTATGCTACAATATGACACGATGTTAGGTCACTTATTAACCTGTTCATTGACCAGACAAGCGCCGAACGACCAGACACAACAGAAACTGAATAATTGCTCATAATTCTCCTTTGTCCAGTCGCTGGAGTCATCCTTGCATTCCAGCATACATTCTGCCAATTCCATGAATTATTTTTAAGAAAATGTAATATTTACTGATTTATGTATCAAACGTAACTCAATTACTTTATCAGACTTTCTTTAATATACATTCAAATGATTTAGATCCCACCAGCTTGGCGAATTTTGGTAACATTCACACTATTTGGTAAATAGTTAGGGTGTTTTTGAGTCGGAATAAAATGACAAACAAAACTAAGCTGATATTTTCAAACAAATATACCTTTTTGAGAGCAATTGTTTGGAATAATTGTATATCTGTTGTGTCATTGTGTAAGGTGCGAGAGAGAGAGAGAGTGAGAGATTGTGTGAGAGTGTGAGCGTGTTAGTGTGCCTGAATGTGTGTAGTTTACTGTGTATGTGTGTCATGCTGTTACGTGTTTACGTGCTGCGACGGCGAGCACTTGACCAGCTCGCCGCTGATTGGTTGTTGTGCGTGACTGTCTGACCTGTGTGTGTGCTTGTGCGTGTGTCATGGTGTGAGCGTGGAGTCGTGTTTGTGGGACGGTTGTGGCGTGTCGTCTGGTAGGCGCGCGTGGGGCAGTGATGCCCACGCGCGTCTGTCTGTTAATATATCTTGGTTGTATTTCTGTTACAAAATCACTCTCACCCAGCATGTTGCACAATGTGTGCAGGTGTGAAACATCTGATACCGGAACAACTTTCCTCCATTTGGTCTTTGCCACTTCCAAGCATGTCGGAAGGTATTTGTCGAACAGAATGGTCAAAGTTGCTCTTTCAAACTGTTTTGTTCTGGTGCTTATCCAGCTAGCTACACGACTGTCAAACGGCCATGAAAATATTTATCAGTCAATTCACCATTGACAATGTCTTTCATGTTTTCATATTTACAAAACACAGCGGCCTGTGCTTACATCTCGGATCCTACATCCTGCGATTTATGGACCAATCTTCTTGATTGCAATTATTGAAGCAAATTGATTTTGATTATTATGTTTTTTAGAACACGATTCAATGAATTCAGTGAATAATATATGCACGCTTGAATTTGATGCAGTGATTATTAATTCATGCCTCATATGCTTGTTGAATGCAATCCATTTGGTGTCTTTGTGTTTCACGTTGTACGTGGGCAAACACATCAATTCAATGCAAATAGCTGGTGTTTTATAGTAATAGTGATAGCACTTCAGTTCCGTTACCCTTATGAGTGCATCAAAGCTAAGTGTGTACAATATATGTTGGCATATTTGTTGTAAGTAACGGGTCGATGGTGGTGTCACGTGACCTGACACTCACGGGCTCCAGCCAAGATCATGCCAGTTAACATAGAGAATACCAGCTCGAGACACAGTGGCAGGAGTGGCATGTTGCAGAGCGTCAATCTCAAATATCAGCCTCATTCCTGGTGTAACTGCTATCCTCTCATTGGATGCCAGGGTCAGTACCTGTCTCACACACAAGCAATGCAGATTGACTTACTACGCCACACAACACGCAACTACTCGTCACACAGACACTAACTAGTCAGGTAAGACTCAGCTGATTCTGGCTTCTCGTGATCTGGTGTATCACAGAAGCACAAGCAAGAAATTGCCCGTTAGGCATCCAAAATATTACATGCAAATACATCAACAATAAATGATCTCTCAAACTAACTTAATTTTGCAATTCAATTAAACACTCTGATGGGGCGATTCGTGCATTTCTCTGGAAAGCAGATAAATCTCACTTTGTTGTCGTCCATAACTGTGTTGAGTGATTCAATCCACATGGGGTCTATATCTCCGTCGAGAATAATCCACTTGGGCGCATCTCCACTGAGTTGGGAAAGCTCTCGCATTATACAGGACAAAATTCCTGCAAGACATAAAAACATAGAATGTTCATAAACATATGAATGTACAGAAACATTTACGCAGTTACATTCTTCAAATATATTATGACAATGTATAATGTACAAGTATAATGACAATCATCTTACACAATTTTAGCATATAAAAATATTCCTAAAAGCTGCCTCTTGAAGTTTTTCTAGCTTTTTAGCTTTTCTAATTATTTTACAGGGAAAACCAAATGCTACTATTTCAACCCATTAGCCGGCAGTGATCTAAAAACAGATAACCAATTTCAACTACTTATTTCTCATGAGTGTTTTTTGATATAATGAATATAATTCATTTGTTATAACATTTGGACCTTGTAGCAAATTGAAGCAAATGCACCTACGCTGTTAAATAATGTAAAATTAAGTGGCTGTAGATTAACTGCATTGAAACTGTTGAATGATCGATCATACAATTTCACCTCTGAATAAATGTCAACAATATATTCTTGATAAGCAGCCAACTGTAAAATAACGATATGAAGCTACATCACACCAAGAAAACTGAAATATAATCATGAGTTTTTACGGGCAATACTTTCACTCGGGACATCATTCAGCGTTGGTAGCAATGCGAACTTGAATATGATTGACAACTGTGCTAAAATATGAACTGGGCAAGAAAAGCAGAGTACATTATATTGTACTGTAGTTTCCAATGAGGATCAGAGACAGATTGAGGTGCGAATGGTCGGGATTTAGGTGCGAATGGATATTGCTATTGTGTCATTTGTGTTCTGTCACCGTCTCGCCATTCTCTCGTAGTGGAATTGACTGTTCCGAATAGTTCATCAGTTGTGACCGCTTTGGGATTGAGGTCGGCAATGGTTGGACGTTGTTGGCGCAGCAGCATGATGCGGTGCAGGGTTCGCCACACGCTCGACTTGCCCGTTCCCGCGTGACCAATGATGAAAACTGAATGACGCACGTCGAGTAGCTGCTGTAATTGTTCCACTTTGAGGGCGAAACCAGGCTCGGCCTGAAGTCGAATTTCAGCGGCTGCTTTTTTAATACATTTCTCCAGTTGAACGTCCCGCTTACGAGCTGCTTGAACGTGGGGAAACAGGTCGCCGATAAGTCCCAGAAATACTGGCACGTCATTGGACACGATTTTCGGCATGTTGAAGTCCCTGAGGGCTCGCAATAGCACCTGTTCTTCTGCTGTCTGTCGATCTGCTCGCTGAAAACCAATAATGACCGAGTCAAGGTTATTGTTAGAACATGCCTCATTAACATAAGTATATTTTTTAACAGGAATCCAACTATCATAATGTAATTGAAAGGATATATTTCGACTATATTCGACTTGATGCCTAGGTGCTCCCATTCGTTTCGTAAAATTTTGCATGTTTGTTTTTGTTTTGTGCTAATTAGACTGTCAATAATTCAATAGATGATGTAAATGTATTCTGCTATTTTAACTATTTGTGGACAAAAATTTTACTTTTTCCAAAAATGAATTTCTAACTGCCTTCAGACGTTATAGCTATTTGGTTCAATACTGAGGTTATTGTTGCACTTGACCAGTCACTTGACACTTGAGAGTCCAGACACTTGAGTCATTCACTGGTCATATTGCAACAACTGACTTGTCTTTCTTGACTAGGATATGGAGTCGAGAACACACACCAACACTGGTGACTTATAACACCGCTGGTGGTTCGCAAACATTTTTATCAAGAATTGCAGGCAAATGGCGTGAACGCGTGTCACTATCGCATTAATACAATTATGAATATAAATATTATGACTTGTTATGTTTGTTGCTTGCTGTTAATATGTTACTTGAACATAGGCGTGTTATCATGCGGTCTCAATGATGATTATGGCGACCTCTCACAATACATGCACCGCTCATTTGAGTTTGTAACCTTGAGTTGCCCGGCCAAGACGAGCACAGATTTCAGTCCTCTTAGACCCCAGTCGTAGTGGTCCTGTTTTGAAAGAAGTTCCTTGCACAAGTTGTATAGTGTGATGAACTTGTGCGAGAGTAATTTCGAGTTGACAAATCCCTCTGATACCAGCATTATTTCGCATATCAGAGCTATATCTGGAACCACCATAGCACACGGCCTGTGTTCACAAAAACATGGCATTACACGCAAACAGAGTCATACAACACATATCATATGTTACCTTCGATTCTTTCATGCAATCATTTTCTACATATAATGTCTCGCAATTTTGACAGAATAAAATAAGTTTTCATGAATATTTCTTGATAAATGGTTCACACCTGAATAAAATTTTGAGGTTGGCAGGTAACTCAGTTCGTCCAGCGTAACCTGGATTCATTGTGATGAAAATTCCCACAGTGCTGCAGCAAGGAATTTCCTCATTCATAAACACCATAGTCTTCTGTTTGTGACGCAAAACATCCTAGAATACAAACACCAGATTATAACTGCAATCATGGCTCATGCTAATAATCTGTAATATGATGATCTAGTGCAGAAGGCAGTCGAGTTCAGCGTCGTGTACCGTCGTGTACCGTCGTGTACCGTCGTGTACCGCCGTGTACCTGAGCCAAAATGTATTGATAAGGACCATATAGGTAAGACAAATTAATAAAACCGATGAAATGCTGAACTGTTTTGATAGTTCAGCAATTTATCTCGATTATTGATAGTGTGGACAATGCCTACATTTTCTTCTGTGATATTTCATTTACATACACAACATTCATCGTGGCGCACTTCATACATTCACACACCGGTTTTAGCAATCTCAATGGCAAATACATCAGTTGTGACTTGTACGTATTTCGCAAGGTTCCTACAATGGAAACACACACAATGTTCACTTGTTCAGTAATTAATCTCGATTATTGATGGTGTAAGAAAATTAATGGGAAATTAAACATTTGAAACTTTGCTAAAAATTAAAACGTTACCTTGAGGCTCGCTAAAATAAAAGCAGTTCAAAGCTCATTGTGAAAGCTCATTGTCAGCGTGAAAAGTTCGCGACGCCAAGTACACGCGACCTGAAGTCACGTGACTTGTGACGTCAGCACGTTACTGGTGAGTGGCGATTGCTGCGTCTGGCTCAGTGTTGTAATTCATGTTCGTGGTTTTGTGAGTGAGCGATGGTGCATTCGTTGTTCATGAGCTGTATTTGCTATTCAACTTCCACTTCATCAACTTAAACGTCATCTTCAACCTCAACATCATTTTCGACTGATACATGAACGGAGGACCTTACGAAAAGGTCCTACTGAGGTGGGCGGGCTTCTTTTCTGTATCGTGAATGTGTTTTGGACTGTATGCAGATTAATTGTTAAGGTTAATCTACAGTGAAATAGTCGGAACTCATACACAATTTCAGTTTCCACCAATGTAAAAACACACACAATGTTCACTTGTTCAGTAATTAATCTCCATATTGATTTAAAAAGATTCTCGTTAATGATCTCGTTATTGATGTAAAAACACACACAATGTTCACTTGTTCAGTAATTAATCTCCATATTGATTTAAAAAGATTCTCGTTAATGATCTCGTTATTGATGTAAAAACACACACAATGTTCACTTGTTTAGTTGCTCAGTTCAGTGTTTTCGTAGGTTTGGTCTTATGCTTATCTCTGTGTGTGTCGTGGTACTGACACTTAGAATAGTGATGTTGCGATGGGCTATTGATAATATTGATCAAGGTGCTACGTTATACTCACATTGGTGGGAAACTATTGGGGAGTAATTCAGCATTTATTCTTACCAAAATTGATTTTATTTGAACGGCGACGACAGAGAGAACTTCCACTGAAATTCGGTTGAACTCGTCAAAACAGCCCCACGATCCTGATTGTGCCAATCCTTTGTATATTTCTCCACATGACTGTAAACACATTTAGATTTGATAATTGTTTAGACGATTGAGCACTATATGCCCGCAAAAATGAACCAATAATCAAGCATTCACGCTTTGTCAATATATATACAAATTGGTGTCTTTGGAATTGTGTTTTTGATATGTCCAAACAAATACTCGACGGTTGTTTTTGGAGAATATTAGAAGCAAACGTTCACTTAGTGTCAATATTTTGCTTATAAATCAGTTTCGTGATGAAGTCGAAGTGAGCAGGCAGAGTTGTAGTGAAATGATGAAATGAAATGGCAGCTATGTGGATGTGACTGGCCTGGTAGTCCATCTGTTCAGAGCAGTTGAACACGTACACCATCATTCCCAGGGCTCGTCCGAGGTCTTTGGTAGTTTCTGTTTTGCCGGTGCCCGCGGGACCAGCAGCAGCACCCCCGAGCGACAGGTGCAGTGACTGGGTCAACATGAATATCATGCACTCGATATAGGCTCATTTGTACAACGTATAAGGCGCATATGTTCATATATCTCACAATTATTAATACACTGATATCATCTGATGAGCTGGCCCAAATCTACCTGAGTCAATGTGATGTAACATCGGTCAGTTAGAGGGGTTATGACCAGTCGTGGCGTGTTACCAAGATACTCGTAGTTGTATACAAACTCGGCATCACAGATGTTCAGAAAACACGTTCTTTCCTTGTTATCCCATCTGATAATAACAAAACAATCCTGTTAACACTATACACTCGGTATCATTTCTATTGCATATGAAATGTTCATTTTGAAGTTCTCGAGATTTTATTCCTACCAGGTAAAGTTATTATTTGGTGTGTTTTTTGCCCAAAAATTGACTTCTTCATTATTGAAAAATTGTTGAATTTCAAGTAGATCATATAATGGTGACAACGAATATACAATGGTAGAATAAACTATTGATGCCTACTGATAAAGTAGATAGTACTGTTGATTGTTGAAACTATTGATATAAACTATTGATATTTAAGTTATCGAATATCGACTACACTGCAATGTATGTCTTCAACAACACTTGATATTAACATGAATTACGACCACTGTGAAGGTTGGTCGGTAACTTCATCTAGATACATTTTTGTGAGACCTTATTCATTATTCCTTATGATTGATTGATTTGATTGATTTGATTGATTTGATTGATTGATTGATTGATTGATTTGATTGATATGATTTCCTTCATGATTCCTTATTCACTTATTCACTATATGTGAGCATAATGACTGCTAAATACAAACATATATAAGTGCTAATAGTAAATTTTCATAATAGTTTGTGTCAGTTGAAGGATGCAATGTTGTTCAGTGGCAAATGTGCACTGACCCATATCTCAGTTGAGATTGCCATATGAAGGCGCGAGAATTGTCAACTTTTGATGAAATCAGCTTACTCACGACATCCCTGCAATAGTGTGACAATTGTGTTATTACATATTTCAACCGCCAGATGCTCCAAGTGTAGCATTGCTGATGCGTGAAGTAACTGTTACGCCGTCTCATCTCATGCATTCAACTCATTCAAAAAATTTCATTTACAGATGGAATAATTTGAAGGGTGACTTCATGTCTTGTTCAAAGCATTTTTCATGGAGTTCAGGAAGCTGATGTAGTTATACTTGCGTCTGTGTCTTCTAGCTAATCGCTATAAAAATATCATCTGTATGTTTGCTTTTGCACTGTAGTCCTCACACTTTACGCACAGTTACTGACAGTACAGTTACATACAGTCAATGAACATATTTGCTGACTGTCAGTAGAAAGTGGCAGATGCAGACAGCTAATGATATCAAAGCAAGTTGTTATTAAATCGATATGATTTGCTGTGCAAGTTGACCGTGCGTTGTCAATCAGCTAGCATCAATAAGTTCCGCACGATTGGTGATATTAATTAGCGAGTCCAAAGTCGATGCTTGCTGCGAGACACACAATCTTAAGGATATACACTCGCGCACTGCATAGTTACCTGGAATGCACCTCAATGGTGCAAAGCGTCATTATTTTTTGCCGCTCCTGGTGTGATATTTCAGCGACAAGTTTGGATATGAGAACATTCAACAATTGGACCTGTGTAAATCAGAACATATGTGAAGAAGTTTTATTGTGATAATTTGCATAATCTGACAGCTTATAGTTTGCTATGTTTATTGCTCAGTTATTTTCACTCACAGACATACTTGAGAAAAGTTACATTATCCTGCCAAGTGTAAGTCGCCAGGTGAAATATTGTGGCAATAGTGAGCTTGTTGTTGTTGTTGTTGTTGTTGTTGTTGTTGTGTATCTGGCAGTCATGACTCGTACTTGCTTCTTGTGGTAGTCCCTGAGAGCATTGTCGTAACCCTCCTCAATGCGCGAGAAACACATACTCACCTCGCTTGTCCACCATATTTGAGAACCACAGAGAGCTACCTAAAAACGTATACAATGCCTCATTTCAACACATTTTTCCAAAATTACTGCTAGTCATAATCGTGAAAACTCACTGCAAATCACCACTCAGAAGCATTGAATTGACATTACCTCATCATAGCAAACGTTTACCACGCTCATAATATGATGAATTAATACCTGGGCAGGCTGGGCAAGAACCCACTGGTCTCTTGCCTTTTCTTCGCAAGTTTCCACCGCGATAGCCAGACATTGTTTCAGCGTGTTGCTCACTGTTTCTATCAGTTTTGCGAGCCAACACTCCACCTGATATCACACCACATTATGCTGCCATACAATACGTCGTCGTTGTTGACATCAAGGCATTGGCATTTTCAAATATTCTCGAACTGTGCTAATACCACAAGTGATTGTTTTCCATATGACATCGATTTGTGTTTGATTGATTGTTGTTGATCCCACTCAAGTCAACATATAAACTACTGCACTATTTCATCAAGCTATTCTCTTTGTAATGACATTTTATGTTTACTTAACACACTGACTGACCAGATCTCTCTCTTCTAGCCCTGAACCAATAAGCGTGGGTCGCGACCCTGTTTTGATTTTGAAATTTTGACTGGCTGCTAAAAAGGGTTGAGCCACCGCTATTAACACTTTGTCAGAGGAATAGTCGAATATACCTGGCCGTCACAGGTGAGCGGTTTGTCGAATGCCACGTATTCTCCGTCCTTGGAATGCATTCCCACTGCTGTGATCTCATCATCAAGATACTCCAGTCGACATATTGAGTCAAACAGCTTTGTCATGTGCCTGCATGAAAAGTGCGATGCGATCACTAGTCTACGCGATACTTTTATACTTTGAATTATTGAACAGCACGCTTAAAATGAGCTGGATGGAGAACTGGATGAACGATGCTGATACACTCACTTGGAAACAATATTTGCATGATGTCCGTTGCTCAGAATATCCAGCAAATCGGTGGTAGATATAAAATAAAACCTGAAAATCAACATTTTAGGCAGTTAATTTATATCATGAGTCTATTATATCAGATATTTCGTATCTAATCATAACCATAATATATGTGTGGCATATTTGCATGTTTCATTAATTACTGTCTTAAAGCATTCGTATGTGTGTCCGTGTGACCTGCGTGTGCGTGTGCGTGCATGATTGCGCGTGTGTGCGCCTGGGTGTGTGTGTGATTGTGTGTATGATTTTGGAGTTGATTATGTTTGATGCGGAACTGTGAAATTTGGTGGAATATGAGCGTGTGTGTGGCCCGATTATTGAGGTGTGGGCGAGTACACGAAGCTAATGATTGGTTGGGACATGGGCTTTAATAGTTGCAGGTGTATTGTTATCATTAATTAGCCTGGTCAACTTGCCTGGTGAGATTTCACTAATAGCTTGGCTGTACATAAAGTCAAATAGCAAATGGAAGAGATCGAGAGAAAATTCAGCTACTTGGAGGGATTCGCTTTAGCATTGTTAATAAACCATTTTCACTGTGAATCGTCCATTTTTCACATAATATTTGGATATTTACCAATTCACACCTTTCCCATGTGATTCTGGCAAATAATTTAATTACCCCAGAAATTCATTCAGCTGTGTGTCGTTCTCCTCTATACGCTATGATTTTGGTAAGCTGCACTGTGCTGGAGAGGCTCGTTTCATTAATGCTAAATATCAATGCTTGCATTAGTTTCCGATACAATAGCAGTTTATTTTTTCCTCATAAATAAATTTCCAGCCTGGGGTCCTAGACGACCTCCTTGTTTGTCTATGCCTAATAATATGCATCTGCATATGTATATGCATATAGCCGGCCTAATAATTCACTCGTTTCTACCAATCAGCTTGAAACAGTCAACTGTTGTCAGTCTACAAGCTGCAGTCAATAAATTCCATACATCCTCTCTTTTCAAATCACACATACTCCACGTTTTGTTATTTTTGGAGGTGTGCTATATGAGTGAGGACCAACGGATCATCCCGCTATTTGCAGTGTTCCGCCGTTTGGAGGTTCTCTTTTGGGGGGTCCACTGTATATGATATATATATATATATATATATATAGATATATATGAGAGTAATTTTTCGTTCACCTGGGAAACTTCATTCGCTTCTTGTCCAAATACTCTGACAGTGCTTTTTCACATATGCTCAATTCAGTTTCCAGTTTCTGCAGACGATTGATGAGTGCCGGCTGAGATGTGAGTTGTATGACATTCAGAGATCCGCTCACGTCTGACAGCAGCTCCTGTATTAAACACGTGCTCTTCAAACAATAGAACTTCATCTGCATTCATGGCTCAATTCACATTCACCAGAAAATATCGTCTTTAATATGTCTCCTCCTAAACTGTCACCAACGTAACTATCACACGTATCATATACACAAACGTTTTAAAGTAATATTTTCTTGGTGGGTACAGATGTATTTAAGCTGGTATATATAAAATGTCTCACAAATTGTGGTCATTCTTATTTGAGAAATTTGTAAAATACATCACGCATTGCTTCATGTTATGCTCAATAATTATTTAAGAAATTATGGTGCGCTAAGAAACGTTTACCAAATCATTCCTAGCGATACCCATGGAGTCCAACTGACTTATGCTATTTCAATTCATGCTTGACAGCTGTCCAGTATAATCCTTAATCCTTCATTAACATGTTCAAGAATGTGTAATAAATTACAACCGTGGAAATGTATTTGCATTTTCTATCTGTTCTCCAGTATGTCCTATCAGATTTTTGTATCGTACACCGAAGAAATAACAAAATGAAAATTTCATAATATGAAATAAGTCGTTAAAAATATAAACTTCGTTATGAAAACTTGATATACAGTAATATGCTAACATACTATAATATACTGGCAAATATGATGATTGCTTTGTGAACAAATTGAGCGAATGCATCAGCTGTGTATGATAATCACAGTGAAATCGTGGACTATGTTGTGAAAGCATTGAGTTTCCGCTGGCAATTGCTGACGAATATCTTCTGAGCCGATAAAAATTCCCTCCAGATAACACCACACTCGTTGAACATCGAACCATAGAACAATTACCTGAGAATACGATTCACCGTCAGAACATACACACATGAATATCAATGCGCAATAATCTTGTCTCTAGTATTATTTATAATTGTTTTAATAATATAATATAATATAATTAATATAATATAACATAATTGCTTGAATCATTGTTTCACTGTTGTAAAATTGTATCAGTTATTTGTGTTTGAAACTGAATCTGTTAAGAATACAACTCTGCTGAGTTCAATCCAAGTAATGCGCTATACCTGCCGTATTACAGAATTAGGTACGTTTTGGTCGTGCCTAGTTCTGTATCATGCTTAGTTCTATATCATGTTTAGTTCTGTATCATGCTTAGTTCTGTATCATGCTTAGTTCTGTATTATGCCTAGTTCTGTATCCTGCTTAGTTCTATATCATGTTTAATTCTATACCATGTTTAGTTCTGTATCATGTTTAGATCTGTATCATGTATAGATCTGTATCATGCCTAGTTCTGTATCCTGCTTAGTTCTGTATCATGTTTAGTTCTGTATCATGCTTAGTTCTGTATCATGCTTAGTTCTGTATTATGCCTAGTTCTGTATCCTGCTTAGTTCTGTATCATGCTTAGTTCTATATCATGTTTAGTTCTGTATCATGCTTAGTTCTGTATCATGCTTAGTTCTGTATTATGCCTAGTTCTGTATCCTGCTTAGTTCTGTATCATGCTTAGCTCTATATCATGTTTAGTTCTATACCATGTTTAGTTCTGTATCATGTTTAGATCTGTATCATGTATAGATCTGTATCATGCCTAGTTCTGTATCATGTTTAGTTTTATATCATGTTTAGTTTTATATCATGTTTAGTTCTGTATCATGCTTAGTTCTGTATCATGCCTAGTTCTGTATCATGCTTAATTCTGTATCATGTTTAGTTCTATACCATGTTTAGTTCTGTATCATGTTTAGTTCTGTATCATGTTTAGTTCTATATCATGATTAGCTCTATATCATGTTTAGTTCTGTATCATGTTTAGTTCCATATCATGTTTAGTTCTGTATCATGGCTAGTTATGTATCCTGCTTAGTTCTGTATGCTGCTTAGTTCTGTATCCTGCTTAGTTATGTATCATGTTTAGTTATGTATCATGTTTAGTCCTGTATCATGTTTAGTTCTATATCATGCTTAGTTGTGTGTCATGCCTAGTTCTGTATCGTGTTCAGTTGCGTGTCGTGTGTTGAGTGGTGCACCTGATCCGCCAGGCTCAATTTTGATTGCCACTCAGTGATTTTGTCCATCAGAAAGCCAACATTTTTCGATGTCAACATATTCTGCAATTGTACCTGAACAGCACAAAAACGGCCCATTAATATATTGAATTATTTGTCCTTTCATATTTGATAAGACCGTTTACAGATGTAGCGATGTGTAGTGGGAGATATGATGAACATATGCTTACCTAAACGTTTTTATAACTCAATGAATAATTGCAAATAATTTAATGACTTAATTAATACAGCCGATTTTATACAGGGTGGTAATATTTATATATTACTAGTACTATCAATATTTTATCACCCTATAATGGTGCTTGTACTCTTCCCATGCTACTGGATTTGTGTGTAATTATGATAATATTATTATTATATAAGCAAATAGTGTCAATTTTACTTGAATTTTTCTGCCATGCTATGCAATTAAATTCATAATGAGTTTAATACGTACTGAGTTAATTCAAGTGTGTTAATGTGTCCTTATTATAGTACATGAAATGCTATAGTAAATGCAATATTATAGTACATGAAATGCTACCTGATGGTCTTCCATGGTCTCAATGAGTTCCTCAGATGATCGTAATAGCTTGAGACCTGTGCGTTGATGTGTTTCCACTCCGAACTCAATTCTTCTCCAAGCAAGCTCTAATTCCTGGGTACAACCAGCCAACACCACCAGTCTTGTGTTATGTTTCACATACTCCAAGTGTGCTGATAATTCTTCTTCATAACTATAAATAGCAGAAGAGATACAGTTAAATTTAATTGAATGAATACAATAAACAGTTGCAATTCTGTGATAATTCTGTGAGAGTGACCGTTTTGTAGCTCATTATTAGCTGGCTTGTTAACCACAGTCACAAAAACGACATTATAAGTAATATTTGAGTGTTATTCATTTTTCCAAAATCTTATCAGTAATTGAAGATCTACTAGTAAATTAGTACAGGTAGAACATCAAATATATTTATAATTGTTTGATTAATATATTGTATAATGTATTAAATAGCATGTGCAGGCAGTAACTAAGTATAATTATATATTACAACTTTTGATAGCTTTAATGTATGATTATGAAGCAAAACAATGTTTATAAATATTTCAGATTGCACTGTAAATCAAACACTGATAACATCAACTTGAGTGTTCCAATTGGAAGCGTTATACGAGTTAGAAGAGGTTAGAAAGGTTAAAAAAGTTATGCGTTATGAGTTATGAGTTAGAAAAAGTTAGAAAGATTGGTTATGTATGGTTTCAGCAGGTATGTAGATATGAGCACGTGACTGCTCGTCGCTGATTAGTTGTTGCTACTTGTGTCTGTGTGTGTACGTGTGCGTGTGTGTATGTGTGTGTGTGTGTGTATGTGTGTGTGTGTATGTGTGTGTGTGTGTATGTGTGCGTGTGCAAACGGATGCGTTGATACGCCATAATGTGCATGAGTGAATACATGTGTATGAGTGAATGTATGTGTATGAGTATGTGCATGTGTACGGGTGAATGTGTTACTTTGCTTGGCGGTTTTGCTTGGTACCGACAGCTGACATAGTAACGAGAATAATATTGTGTGGATAAGGGGCCATCTTAGAACGTCTACCGGAGCTAAATATCACGAAATCACACGTGGGGCGGTGATGTCGAGCACCTTTCTGTACTTGCCCCTTACTATGGCCATTTCACGGTTGTCACGCAGTATGATGTCATGTTTTTGAAGAGAAAGCCTGTTTGAGGCTGGTAACAGAGTGTCGATGCATCGTGTGGACACTGGAAATCGCAGCCTTGAAATAATTAAAATTGCCGATGATGAGGGTGTGCGCTGATTAAAACTCAGCTTTTACCTTTATTATTTTTTCCATCGACATTTCACTAACAGCACCGTCGACGATGTTGCGAACCTCATCTTCAATTTTATGCAGCCTCAAATTCAAGAGGTCAGATAAAGTTGTACTGTCTCCAAGAACAAAGTCCTCGTGCTGCGAACAAATTGGTGAAATAATACTGTACCACACGTGCTCAATTAATTAAATCATTTGTAAAATTAGCTCTAACACGAGACAAAGCGGAAAATCAATGCATAATGTGATTTCATGCATGCACGACGGGCGTAACGTATATATTTACAAGACATAAAAATGTAATAAATTTTCAACGATAAATACAGTCTTATGAAGCAAGCGATGAACCCAAGTGCGCCAAAATCACTCAGGTCAACGTGTAGACGAGACAATGAGATTAGTGAGTTATAGTTCATGATATTTCTCTTCAGAGAGCCCCAGTTTTGATAAGTTGTGAGATAATGAATTTTGGAAATTATATATTAGACCACCATTGCACATAAACATATTGTATAAGTTGTGTGATGCATTCAACACGAGAACAAATACTTACAATATTTCCTAGTCGTGTATTTATATTATTTGCGCCATAAATAATTTCGCATAATTACATTTATATACCATTGAGTTGTCATGCATAATATATATGATCGAACATTCATATTTGCATCGCCAGCACACTGTGGTTTCACCTGTGCTATTTTCACCAGTTGAGACCAATGTCTTTTTTTAATGGCCGAGTTTTGTAGTAGTGCCGCCACTTTCAAGGTAGTTATCATGTTTTTCACGATCAGTTCCAGGTTTTGATAGATATCCCAGCCACGCACATCCTTGTCAATACCTTGTCAACATGAACACATTTATTGTTTAAAATAATTGCAAATAATCTATATATCTTGTGTTATCGAACCAGCTTGTGTTTTTTTGTTCTCTGAACATTAAATATATTAGCAATCACAACAGGTCTAAAACACTATTTCATCTAAAAGCCACAATTTAATGAAGCATTTATTTTCACTTAATTAATTCCTGGTGTGTTGTGACAATAATTCATTGATTTATTTAAGTATATACAACACATCACATGATAAAATCGTAATCAACGCATAAAATACCTCTGATTGCTTTTGAGAAGCGGCTGCAAGCAATATTCATATTTTCCATGTTAATGTTTTGCCAAGTTGTTTGCCTCCAGTCTTCGAAATGAGACTCAACGATGTACTTGTAGTCCCATATGAGCTGAAATATTCACATTTACATTATATACGCCATGTTTTATAGGGCAAAATTGATACTTCAACTACAACAAAAATCACAAATAGACAAGACTTTATTACTTGTCTCTCAGCAAGTTTTTTGTCATGTGTGGATATTTAGACTAGAAGATGTCCAGCGGAATCAGTACAGAACAGTGTAGATTGCATTTGATGTGTATTAGGAGTTGGAACGACGGAATTATAATTTGATGGACAGTGGATAATCGAGAACATTAATTAGAGTTAGCACAAAACAACAACACACAAAAACATAGACAAACCGAAAATCATTTTCTTGGAAAAAACTACAAAACACAATAATATGTAACTTGTAATAATGTGTTTCAGCTTACGCGGGCCAGGTATATGTCTTTGCGACATAAAAACAGTTGTCGAAATTCGGCCAGTTGCACCTCGAGAAGTTGAGCAGATTTAGCGACTTGTTCCGTCTCTTTCTCTACCTCAACAATGGCTCGATGTATCGAGTCGAGCATTTCATACGGAGTTTCACATTCATGTCTTATATTCAAACAAACACACAAATATACAACATATTTTATTCAGCGCACATTCACGACGCGCGTGCACAACATGACTCCAAGCAAACATGAATACAACATAAATACAACAATACAAACAAAGATGAATGCAGGAAATGAACACAAAACTAGCTGAAGCTCAGATATGAATGATAATTAGATTACCACAACAACCACATCATATAGCAGCATATCCTGTCAAACTAGACAGTCCGAGAACAGGACTGAAAAAGTAAAGGAGCTAAATTAGCAAAAGAGGAAACAGTTGTTGTTCCAGCACAATGGTTGACCACGCGCACACACACACACACACACATACACACACACACACACACACACGCACACACATACACACACACACACACACACAAACACACACACACACACACAAACACACACACACACACACACACACACACACATATATGTATATATACAGGGTGTTCCAAAAGAAACAGTGCACTGAACACGAGAAAGGATATTTATACATTTAAAATGTTTAAATGTAGTTGAAAATGTTTTCCCAAAAGATTTGAAATATTTTATTTATATAATTTAGTTATCTAATTTTAGATATTATATTATAGATTTATATTTTATTTTTATATTATTTATTTTTTATTATATATTTTAGATATTATATAGTATATACCCATATAGATGCAAGTGTTATAAATCAAAATATACTGTAGATTGAAGGGTCAGAAATCATACATGAGAACTTCCAAGCTTGAGCTACGATAATAGAATTCATGTTTGACTTTGCATCATAATATTCCCTTATTGACCACCTTCAGCCATACGAATATTTCCAATTACAGTTGCCAAGCGGAGATGATGCAAGTGTTCAATTAGAAATTGTATTGCGTACAAAATCATACTACTGAGCAAGTATTGCACAGTATTATATATATAGTATTATCAAGGCGTAATTGTGCCTAATCCTGTTCTCCCCCTGACTTTGACCAATTTGCTAATGTTCATGTAAACAACCTGAAAACGGGTAGTCGCAGGAAATTTTCTCGCATTTCTTGCAGTCTCATTTCCAGTTTGCGAGCGGACTGTTTGAGAACAGTGACTTCGTTTGCTTGAAGTGGAAGCACGTGCTGTTTGGCCTGGGCAGCCAGGCGAACTGTGTTTGTCCATCGAGCCGGTAATTCCTGCTCAATTGCAAAATTATTATAATCCCGCTTAGCACAGCACATTCACTAAGGACATTATATTAATATTTAAAATACATCAGCGTTATCGAGCACGCATGCTCATTACATACCAAACTGAGCTTTATTCAGATCTAAACAAACAAAACAAACAACAAATGTATTTTCTATAGCGCAGAAAGTAATCAGAGGCGCAAAATATAACATACCAATTGGTGAGAGAAATAAAATAAAATGAAATGAAGTTGCTCGGCAGGGGAGAGTCAAAATGAGCTGTCGAAGAAAGTCAACATACAATATAATAAGCAAAAGGAGGATTTCGTGGAGTAAGCGGACAAACATTATACAAGTACATGTTTATATACACAAACATTATACAAGTACATGTTTATATACACATACACGTACACGCTCTTATATGTGTATATACACAATCATTATAAAAGTACATGTTTACATACACGTACACGCTCTTATATGTGTATATACACAAGCATTATACAAGTACATGTTATATACACATACACGTACACGCTATTATATGTTTATATACGCAAGCATTATACAAGTACATGTTTATATACACATACACGTACACGCTCTTATATGTTTATATACACAAGCATTATACAAGTACATGTTTATATACACATACACGTACACGCTATTATATGTTTATATACGCAAGCATTATACAAGTACATGTTTATATACACATACACGTACACGCGTGTATATGTTTATATACGCAAGCATTATACAAGTACATGTTTATATACACATACACGTCCACGCGTGTATATGTTTATATACACAAGCATTATACAAGTACATGTTTATATACACATACACGTACACGCTCTTATATGTTTATATACGCAAGCATTATACAAGTACATGTTTATATACACATACACGTACACGCTATTATATGTTTATATACGCAAGCATTATACAAGTACATGCTTACATACACGTACACGCTCTTATATGTTTATATACACAAGCATTATACAAGTACATGTTTATATACACATACACGTACACGCTATTATATGTTTATATACGCAAGCATTATACAAGTACATGCTTACATACACGTACACGCTCTTATATGTTTATATACACAAGCATTATACAAGTACATGTTTATATACACATACACGTACACGCTCTTATATGTTTATATACGCAAGCATTATACAAGTACATGTTTATATACACATACACGTACACGCTCTTATATGTTTATATACGCAAGCATTATACAAGTACATGTTTATATACACGTACACGTACACGCTATTATATGTTTATATACGCAAGCATTATACAAGTACATGTTTATATACACATACACGTACACGCTTGTATATGTTTATATACACGTGGTCCGATGCGGCCTGCACATAAGCTTACCGTGAATTCATAAATGACAAAACCAAGCGAAATGTGAGGCAACTCAAGTGGTAATTATAGATTTTATGAACACAATTATCGAACAAGTGAAATTTAGTGGGGGCACAAGAAAAAGCAAATAACAATATGAGGGCTAGTGGCGTCGAAAAGGAGGAGTAAGAGGGAACGGTAAGGATAGCAGATATTTGTGCAGCGAGGTAGAAAAGGACACAAGTTCATTTCTGCTCAATTTGTGTTCTAAAATGTACTGAACAATCATGTACATTTTACTAAGCAAAACATTGTCATAACATATTTAAAATACAATTACATGAATTTCAAGGCGGGTGCATTTATTGAAGGGAAGTATCGTGCCCAATAATATTATCTACACAAGCGCAAGCATACTCACATACATTTACAAACATTTTATCTCACACTCACATACATACACAATATACAAACATACATACACACGCACACACACACACACACACACACAAGCACACACACACACACACACACACACACACACAAGCACACATATATACATACAAAAACCCAATTGACCAACACGTGAATACACTTACTATTAAGCATTAAGACGATGGATGTGCAATAATTCGACTGCATTTGTGGTATGTCTGAGTGGGTGTGTGTGCGCGCTAGACACCTGAAGTTGAAACAAAGCTTCTTGACTCAGTTGTGTATCGAAGGTGGCGAGAAGGTGGACGGTGTCGTTGATTGGCTCAAACATGTCGTCAACAACACCCTGCCACTGTCTCACTGCTAGCAAGTGCGACATCATGGCTATCAGTGCGGTGTAGTCACCGTCGCGCACGTGCTCGGCCAGTTGCTGGTCGGTCGTCTCGATGAATTGCCACAACTTATCAAGTCTATAAGCGTGCCATTTGTTGAACCAATGAAAAATCACAATCAGAACAATTAGCAGCAGCAGTGATAGAAACATCAGTGAGAGGAGATAATGCATGTTTGATGTCAAACTCCTAGAATCTGGCTCATTTCTGGCTAATATATATGTACGAGGCTACGATTTGGAGAGGAATCCATTTGTCAGATTCAATACCAGCCGTAATTTCAGTTATGCAGCTCAGAATTGATCGGTTGTAAATTTTAACTTTTAATTTCAAATTTTTCTGCTGTTTATATTGCTGAGCTTATAGAGATATATAACTACATACCAGCCAATATATAGCTTGCACCTGAGTTTTTGAGTAAGATATGAAGAGGAAAACATAAATCGACGAAATAAAAAGTTTGTCATATTGTTCGCAGCATTAATCATACTATGCTTTCTACTTAGCTCGCAAAAGCAGTGGCCCAATACGTCTAGTCTGAGCTACGTGTATGCTAGCTATTTTGCATATAACCGTCGTTCTGTGAAATGGTGGATCTCACTGTTGAGTGGTTGATTGAACGAGATGATGAATGAACATCTGATTCCATTGTACCGCCAGCTGAAGAGCAGTGCGGCTCAAGTGAGCTGAATTATATCTCAACCAGCCGTCAATAACATGAGTGCTCACTCGTTTCCTCAGCTGTTGCTCCACATAGGTGAGATATTGCAGTTGTTTTTGGAACTCGATCAGTGAAGGCTTTACTGGCATCATCTCGCCAGCTTCAACTGTCGAAAGTTCCTCCTCACTCACAAGCCGTCCATATCTTTTAATTAAACGACAGGGATTTCACTCCGCTTTAAGATGCCAACACTTTCAACACTTGCTGAATTAGTCTTGACGTGTGCCTGAATTTCCCGATATTTCATAAGTCTACATTGAATTTATCGCCTATCTCGGGTGATTGGGCGTATTTACACTTTATAATCCATTATGGCTCCTTTTCCTAAAATTGATATCAATTCAATTCCAGTAGTAGTTTACACTGTGTTTCAATGAGTATACACAATACCCAACAAAATTCAATAAGAAATTTAGTATTTGGGTGAGTCTGTTAAATTGTTTAAATGTGTAGACGAATTTTTCTTTTAATGTCAGCGAATTCATCCGGAGTGTGATCGCTTCTCCTCAAGCGAATCATCAACCCATAAGATCGGAACGAGCCAATCAAACAATCAGTGCATATTATATGTCCAATAATGTGTCAATTGTATTACAACTAAATCTACACATCTAAAAATTTATCTTAAAGCTTTAATCTTACATATGCTAAAACTATATGGTCTATTCTATAGTGCGACAAAACATGTTCAACCTTGCTAAATTAGTAAATAATATTATTTTCCTGAGTAAATAATATTATTTTCCTGAGTAAATAATATTATTTTCCTGAGTAAATAATATCATTTTCCTGAGTAAATAATATTATTTTCCTGAGTAAATAATGTTATTTTTCTGAGTAAATAATCTTATTTTCCCGAGTAAATAATATTATTTTCCTGAGTAAATAATGTTATTTTTCTGAGTGAATAATGTTATTTTTCTGAGCAAATAATTTTATTTTTCTGAGTAAATAATTTTATTTTTCTGAGTAAATAATTTTATTTTTCTGAGTAAATAATGTTATTTTTCTGAGTAAATAATGATATTTTTCTGAGAGAGTCTTACTGTAAAAATCGGTCCATCACATCGTTCCGGTTCTCCGTCCAAATCATCTTGAACTTATAGATTGGCAGATGCAGCTTTATAGCCTAAAACGTTTCAGAAATAGCAAGGTTATGTTTGTTTCAGTTTTGAGTACACCAACAGTGAACAGTGCTCATATAATTGAGCCAGCTACACACCTCGTCGTTCATGCGGTAACATGTAATGCACAATTTCGACATAAACTATGTCGTTTAGCAGACCTTAAACAACACTTGCAAATGCTTGTTGTTAAATGATTGTTAAATGGCTGGTTGTTAAATGATAATTAAATTATTGCTAAATGGCTGATTGTTAAATGATTGTTAAATGATTGTTAAATGGCTGATTGTTAAATGTTTGTTAAATGGCTGATTGCTAAATGGCTGATTGTTAAATGGCTGATTGTTAAATGATTGCTAAATGGCTGATTGTTAAATGATTGTTAAATGACTGATTGTTAAATGATTGTTAAATGGCTGATTGTTAAATGATTGTTAAATGGCTGATTGTTAAATGATTGCTAAATGGCTGATTGTTAAATGGCTGATTGTTAAATGGCTGATTGTTAAATGATTGCTAAATGGCTGATTGTTAAATGATTGTTAAATGACTGATTGTTAAATGATTGTTAAATGGCTGATTGTTAAATGATTGTTAAATGGCTGATTGTTAAATGATTGCTAAATGGCTGATTGTTAAATGGCTGATTGTTGAATGCCTGATTGTTAAATGGCTGTATATATTATCAAATATGAATGACTACAAATTTCCAATTTCGCGCGAAACTTGAATATTTGCGTGCAATTCCAAATTTTACATAAGAGCCATGGGAAATTAACAACACTACTGAAAATCACCCTAGAATGAGCAGCCGGATTATGGATAAAATGAAGTGGGGCAAAAATATGTCGCTTGCTTTTATTATTACAGTTAGGAGCTGGAAGCGAGTACAATCAATTTTCATACTTACCTTTTTTATAGCAGAATCCACTCTGAGTCGCAGCTTCTTGAGCAAATCTGACAGATTTGGCCTGTTTTTGAGAACTTCAGAAAATTTGCGTCTTGATGAGCGACGCAGAAAGTTTTCAAAGCAGTCGGTAACTTTGAAAATTTCTTCAAAAGCAGTCTCAAATTGCGTCATGAGACTCAATGTGTCCTGGTTTATCAATCCAAATTAGAAACATTTCATTAAAAAAATTATAACTATTGTTACCTGGAAATAATTTTGCGTAGCATTCAGAATACTTTAAAAATCGGCTTTCGTATTGTTGCTGTTATTTTATGAGATTTTCAGATCGAATACGGTGGGTTTGACCATAACTGTGCACTATTTGGAATATTGGATGTGTCAATTGATATATGCTTGATGCTTCGATTCTGACCTTTTCGTCCAGTGAGGGTGTGCATATTATTTCACGTTTTTCATTCAACTCCACACGCACCTCCACCAGGGCCCCTCCATGGTTATTAGACTCCGTTTTACTTATCAGGTAAGAGAGGTTATTTTCCACCATCCTGTTTAGCTCCTCGATTACCATGTCTGCAAATTACAATGTCAAGCATAAGTCAAGTTGCGGTGAATGGCAAGCATGCATGACTTGAACACATCAGCTAGAAGCTTATGTAAACTTGGATAATCTCCATGAAAGGGCAAATATACTTACTGTCAACTAGTTTGAGGTACTTTTTCCAATTGGAGGACTTTTCAGTAGCATTCAGCAAGGACTTATTTTCGTCAACCAGCTTGCGAAGCTCAGCTGCAGCTTGCGAAATAGCAGCTTGTCTGAAATGTTTTGACATATTAGTAGACATAAAACAAATGAGCACATTTCTAAACATTTTCCCACTTTCATCATGTTTTTTGTTCTTCTCAATTTTCTTGAATTGGCTGACTAGGATTAGATTTGGGTGTTTTCAAGTTATCCTCATGCTTTTCCAGTATTGGCTGATATTTCAATTGTTTCCTTAAAGTTGGAATTTACTTGCTGTTTCTCATCCAACACTTGCATATTCAATAATTGAATCACATAAATCCGATGAAAGGCAAAAATTTAACTAGCAAGCTGCTCACTTCCTCTGGTGCAAAGGCGTGTCGCAAGTAAATATTTATTTATGTGAACAAGCGTGTTATTACAAGTAATGTCTATGAAAGTTGAAAAGAAAAGACGTGAACAAATTTACATTTTTGCGATATTTTCCGCCGCGTTGCCCAAATGTAAATAGGAGCCTCGCTTTTCGTCCTTTCTTTTGTACAGAATCATCGAATGCAAAGTAGCCAGACACTCTGTGAAACAATAATGCAATGTTATATCAGCTGCTTACTCATATTGGATCATGACTCTCACTCTCTTACTCCTTACGCTTCGTTCTGAGCCGTCATACCGTACCCGTCTCGCTTGATATGTTTACTAGAAGTATATTAGTGCTCTTTCTGCTTTCTTCTTACTATCATGTTTCAATTTTTTTTCTTTTGTGTCCGTATGTGTGTGCATGAGCATGTCTATGTGTGTGTGTGTGTATGTGTGTGTGTGCGTGTAGGTGTGTATGTGTGGGTGTGTGTGTATGTGTGGGTGTGTGTGCGTGTGTGTGTGTATGTGTATGTGTGTGTGTGTGTGGGTGTGTGTGTGTGGGTGTATTGTCCGCATGTTTATTTTCCCTAAGCCGCATGTCTTACCTAACTATTTTTATGCTCTGCTCCAAGATTTGTCTTTTAGCGCGTGTGTTATAATGTACGCTATACAAATAAATGTCAATGAATGAGTGAATACATGTATATAAGTGTATAACATGTGTCATAGAAGTATAATTTTCTACTTTGGCATAAAACAGATTACCAGAAAACTATAGCCTCAAATAATAGTTACTTGAATGTATTGAATATATTGTAGAAGTGTACAAGTGTAAATGTAGAAGTGTACAAGTGTACAAGTGTAAGTGTACAAGTGTAAGTGTAGAAATGTACAAGTGTAGTGTAGAAGTGTACCAGTGTAGTGTAGAAATGTACAAGTGTAGTGTAGAAGTGTACCAGTGTAATTGTAGAAGTGTACCAGTGTAGTGTAGAAGTGTACAAGTGTAGTGTATAAATGTACAAGTGTAGTGTAGAAGTGTACACATGTAGTGTAGAAGTGTACAAGTGTAGTGTAGAAATGTACAAGTGTACAAGTGTAAGTGTACAAGTGTAAGTGTACAAGTGTAAGTGTACAAGTGTAATTGTAGAAGTGTACAAGTGTACAAGTGTAAGTGTAGAAGTGTACAAGTGTAGTTGTAGAAGTGTACAAGTGTAATTGTAGAAGTGTACAAGTGTACAAGTGTAAGTGTACAAGTGTAAGTGTACAAGTGTAAGTGTACAAGTGTAAGTGTACAAGTGTAAGTGTACAAGTGTAAGTGTATAAATGTACAAGTGTAGTGTAGAAATGTACAAGTGTAGTGTAGAAATGTACAAGTGTAGTGTAGAAGTGTACAAGTGTAGTGTAGAAGTGTACAAATGTAGTGTAGAAATGTACAAGTGTAATTGTAGAAATGTACAAGTGTAGTGTAGAAGTGTACCAGTGTAGTGTAGAAGTGTACAAATGTAATTGTAGAAGTGTACAAGTGTAATTGTAGAAGTGTACAAATGTAATTGTAGAAGTGTACAAGTGTAAGTGTACAAGTGTACAAGTGTAATTGTAGAAATGTACAAGTGTAGTGTAGAAGTGTACCAGTGTAGTGTAGAAGTGTACAAATGTAATTGTAGAAGTGTATAAGTGTAATTGTAGAAGTGTACAAGTGTAAGTGTACAAGTGTAATTGTAGAAGTGTACAAGTGTACAATGCACAAGTGCTAGTGCTAGTTAAGAAGGATTTAGTCATTTTCATTTATCTTTATGAATAATTTAACTGATGCATGAAATTAGTTTATACTCTGAAAGCATGCATTTATACAATATGATTTATTCAAAACATGGTTTATCTAGATTGTAGGATTTGTTTTAATATGTAGACTTTTGCCCAATAACGTGAACTTTCTTCACTTTTCACGTGTAGTTGAGCTATAATTAGCACTCGATATATATAAATACATTAGGAATCTCCTAGATATTGCACAAGCATATTTTTCTATCGCAGGAAGCGTATTGGTCGATGATAATTTGGTATTCTTAGATAATACAGCTTATTATAAATTCAGTCGATGTCATTTTAACATTTACAAATATGGCAAATACAATGATAACGATTTGTAAATTAATATTGAATTTGTCTGGAATTCCTTTGTTTCTGCTTAATTATTTGGGTGAGTGTGGGATTTTGAAAACCTTTCATTCGAAGAAAATTGTTTTGACTGCATCGTACGCGATGTGCGAACTTGTCAGCACGAGACTCCAGTTGTTCGATGAATATCACGTTTTCTCCTGTTAATGCACGTCAACAAAGAAGACATTGCCCAATTTACAGACAGAATAGAACTTAATATGATTGGAAAGAAACACTAGTACCAGCAACAATGTGGCGCTTGAAGGCACATCAGCTGTTGCGTCTATGAGTGCTCTAACCAAACGGCTCTCACCGAACTGTGTATGTTTGTGTGTGTATGTACGTATGTGTCTGTGTGTGTGTCGTTGTGAGTGTGAATGTGAGCGTTTTGGTACTAGGTCGGTGATCAGCTGGGTGGTTCATTCAGTATTTATTCGGTATTCGGGGTGCTGTGAGGTCCGTTGTCGGTTCGTGTTGGTAACTCGGTTCGTGGCTGGGTGAAGTAAATATTTTGTCCTTTTTCTTTCCTGTTTTATTTCCCTCATCTTTCTGCTTATTGGTTGCACCATTTTGTTTCTAATTTTTTGTTGTTCTCATATGAACTGGGCTTCCAAGAAAAGAACACCAACTTTCACCAACGATAATTATTCGAAAGTTGAGTACAATATTTATCTATTTGTTAATTCGGTCTTGCTCATTTTGCTGATATTATTTTCATTTGATTAAATTACAGTAATAGATCATAGGTTCTGGTAAGAGTAATTAAGTGAACAAAATATATAAGAGAAGTATATTATTTGCACACTTTACAAAAAACTCACCAACTTTGCTCCAGCTTATCTGCTCAGCTGCAAACGTCATCGTCTTTTGAAGTGATTTTTCTTCTTCATGTATCAGGGATAATTCGACTTCGTTAGCCCGCTGTATATCCATGTATCTGATATTCAGATAACCAAATGCAAGAAGGAACAACCGATTGCCATTTATGAGCTTATAAACTGATTCAGATTGTTGGGTGCATTTATATATCAATATGTTTAACAACTTTGCTTGCATTAATTTGAATATCAATGATGAATATTATTAGTCTGTAGCATTGTTTTCTTCTCGGTGGCGATATTGAAACGTATCCTCGACACATTGGCTCCTGTTACACCATGCTAGTCTGGATACACATCTGATTGCTGTTCTAGTCGGCCCTGGCACCGCTGAGTGTCATAGTCTTGGCTAAAAATATGAAAAGTTGTAATTATAATTAAAATATAAATAATAATAAAATAAATTCATAAACAATTAATATTAATTAAAATTTAAACTTTAGGAAAAATTGAAATTTGATGAACAACTTATTTAAATTGTTACCGCAGGTAAAAACCCCAATTTTTAATTAATATTTTTTGTGATGCTGTAACATGGAACAAAAATAAAAAATAAAAATGAAATGATGCAGTGTAGCAGATTTGGCTTATTTATCACAGAAAAAGACGTACAACATGAATTTCTCGGACAACAAGTATCGCTGGAATTAAAATGAGAATAATTATCATATTTAGTTTATTTAGACCATGGAGAATGCAAAAAACATTCATCGGCATGAATTTAAATAAAAACGTTGTTTTAATTGGTTTAGTGTAGCTGGCACGAGCTAGTTGTTAGTGTACACTTTTAGTTGCTGCAGTAATCTGGATTGTGATGATGAATTTACAATTGTCTTCTACCGATCATATCAACTAGTTAGCACAGTAAAACTGGCTCCTATATGAAGACGATTTTTATTCCCATCATTGCGATGCGCGGAAATGAAAACCAAATCCTGGAAAATTATAAATAAATACCAATCGTGAATAATTACAATTATTAACCACAGAGGTTTGAGTCACCTAAAAAGGATATTTGCATGACAGATACGGCGCCACAAATCT